>JAEOAD010001078.1:600000-1181635 GCA_036365145.1 Orientallactaga sibirica | reverse complement strand
GGGTTTGTCAATCTTGTTTGTCCTTTCAAAGAACCAACTCTTGATTTCATTGATTTTTTTATTGTTTTTTTGGGTTTCTATTTCATTAATTTCTGCCCTAATCTTTATTATTTCTTCCCATCTACTGATTTTTGGTTTGCCTTGTTCTTCTCTTTCCAAGGCCTTAAGGTGAAGCATTAAATTGTTTAGTTGTGAACTCTCTAATTTCTTTCTTTTTTTTTTTTTTTTTTTTTTTTTTTTTTTTGGTTTTTGCAAGGTAGGGTCTCACTCTGGTCCAGGCTGACCTGGAATTCACTCTGTAGTCTCAGGGTGGCCTCGAGCTCTCGGCGATCCTCCTACCTCTGCCTCCCAAGTGCTGGGATTAAAGGCGTGCACCACCACACCCGGCTTTTTTCTAATTTCTTAATATAGGCAATTAGAGCTATAAATTTCCCTTGTTTCAGAACTGCCTTCATTGTGTCCCAAAGGTTTTGGTATGTTGTATTCTCATCATCATTTGATTCTATGACTTTCTTGATTTCCTTTTTAATTTCTTCAATGACCCATACATCATTCAATAATGTACTGTTTAGTCTCCATGAATTTCTTTATGCTCTGTAGGTTTTTTTTGTTTCTGATTTGAAGTTTAATCCCATTGTGGCCAGATAGCATAAAAGGGATTATTTCAATTTTCCTGTATTTGTTAAGATTTGATTTGTGTCCTATTATATGGTTTATTTTAGAGAATGTCCCATGTGCTGCTGAGAAGAATGTATATTCTGCAGCATTTGGATGGAATTTTCTGTATACATCTGTTAGGTCCATTTGTTCCATGATATCATTTAATGCAGATGTTTCTCTGTTTATTTTTTGTTGGGTACACCTGTCAAGTGATGAGAGCAGGGTATTGAAGTCACCCACTACTATTGCGTTAGGAGTTATCTCTGAACTTAAGTCTAATATTGTTTGTTTGATGAAATTGGGAGCTCCTGTGTTGGGAGCATATATGTTTAGAATTGTGATATCCTCCTGTTGGAGTTTTCCTTTAATCAGTATAAAGTGACCTTCTTTATATTTCCTCACTAATGTTGGTTTGAAGACTATCCTATCAGAAATTAGGACAGCAACCCCTTCTTGTTTCCTAGGCCCATTTGCTTGAAATACCTTTTTCCAACCTTTCCCCTAAAGAAGGTTTCTATCTTTAATGAGAGGTGAGTTTCCTGGAGGCAACAGATGGTAGGATCTTGCTTTTTAATCCAGTCTGCAAGTCTATGTCTTTTGGTTGGGGCATTGAGGCCATTGATATTAAATGTTATTATTGAAAGATATGCATTTGATCTCTCCATTTTTCTTGTTTTGTAGCTCTTCCTGGTTTTCGCTTTACTCACTTGTTTTAACTGTTATTTGAGTATGGTTTATTTTTTCCTATTTCCTGCTGTGTGTGTTTTGCTTTCTCTTCAGTATATATGATTCCTGTAAGTATTTTCTGTAGAGCTGATTTAGTTGCCATAAATTCCTTTAGCCTGTCTTTGTTGTGGAATATCCTTATTTCTCCATCAATTTGGATAGATAGATTTGTAGGATAAGGTAATCTTGGTTAACAGTTTTTATCTTTCAGAATTTGGAGTACATCACTCTAGGCCCTTCTGGCTTTAAAGTTTGTGTTGAGTAATCTGCTGTGATCCTGGTGGTTTCCCTTTGAAGGTCATTTACTTTTTCTCTCTAATTGCTTTCAATATATTTTCTTTGGTTTGTGAGTTTAGTTGTTGAATTATAACCTGGCGAGAAGAGGATCTTTCTAGGTTTGGTGTTCTAAATGCTTCTTGTATCTGCATTGGCATTTCTTTCCCAATTTGGGTGAAATTTTCTTCTATGATTTTGTGGAAAAGACCTACTAAGCCTCTGGATTGAAATTCTTCCCCTTCTGCTATACCTTGAATTCTTATGTTTGATCTTTTCATAGTGTCCTGGATGTCTTGGAGTTCCCATTCATACCTTTCTATTAGCTTGTCTTTTTATTTGTTGGACTGTGATAGGTCTGACATCTGGTCTTCTGGTTTAGATATTCTGTCCTCTCCTTCATCCATTCTACTGGTGAGACTTTCCACAGAGTTTTTTATTTCACTGACTGTGTTCTTCAGAGCTAGGATTTCAGCCTGGTTTTTCTTCAGTATTTCTATTTCCTTATTCTTGTCCTGTAATGACTTTTCATTTTGTTGAGCTGTTTTTCTGCATTCTCTTTCAAGAGTTTGTTTTCTTCTTTGATTCCTTTGTTTTCTTCTCTAATTCCTTTCATTTCTTCTTTTAGTTCTTTCATTTCTTTGAGTATAGACATCATCATTCTTTTGAAATCTTTGTCAGGAATTTCATCTAAAACAGTCTCATTGGTGAACAATTCTGATTGATTTTTAATTTTTGGTGGGATTGCATTGTCTTGATTCTTTGTGTTTCTTGTATTATAATGTAGTGACTTTTGCATCCTGTATTGATTTGATACTTAGGTTTTGTATTTATTTGCAGTGTTCTTAGGTGTGGTGATCCGCCTTTATATACTTTCAGGATATGAATTTAAGGTGCCAAGTGTAGCACTTGTACCCAAGTCCAACCTCAGAAGTAATCCTAGCTGTTGAATTTGCTTGTTAATCAAGTATTGTAGTGGACTGGTGGAACAATTTAGTAGCAATTTCTAAACTTCAACCTAGCAAAATACACATTCAGTTAACATGAGCACAGTGTATACAAGTGTGGGAATTGAAATAAATAGTCTTATAGGGTCAAAATCCCTAAGGGTGTGTGTTGCTCCACACCCTTAATCCCGTCAGCTAGGAATCAGACCCTGCCCCCAATAATTACCAAAGCAAAAGATAAAGGCCCTTTAAATCTAAAAGTATTACAGGCAGCAATATTCAACACCTCATATTCAGCTTATTTGAAAGTGGAAAGGCCAACCACAAATATGTAACCCATAACCTGCCCTGACCTGGAAAGAGAGGTTAGCACTTCCAGTGTAGCCTTTGTTACCTTTTGGTGTGGCTTCCAAACTCACCAATGCTGAGTGCCCACCTCATTCCCTGAGCTGTGGAGCTTCGCTCAGCTGTGCTGGGTCCAGTGTTGGTGATATGGTACAGAGCTGTTGCTAGTTGCTCAATTCTGCCAAGTTCTGATGGTTGGGGGATGGGCGAGTTCAGGAAGCCTATAGTAGCTCACACTGTTCCCCTGTTTCTCTTTCAGTAGCTTAGCAGACTTTTCCCTGATTTCTGGGCTCTGTGAGGAGACTGATGAGGTTGGAAAGTCCCCTTTTTTGTTTGGGCAGTGGCAGTAGTGGCTGCAGCAGAGGCTCAGGAGGCTCAGCTGTTCTGGGCAGCAGCTTGGAGCCATGGGTTGGAGCGGTGGCTTGGAGCCACTGTGGAGCGGGCTGCTGTGGGTTGGGCCGCAATCTCCATAGAGGGTTTCTGGCCGTCTCCTGCTTTTCCGCTGTTTCCAGTAAAAAATATTCTGCTCCTTCCTGAAGAAGAGTGTACTTTTGAGTTCCGGTCAAGATGGCATCAGCCTAACTTCGCCTCACCTTACAGGGAAGTAAAAGCAAGATATTTAAACTTTTAAAAGATTTCTTAAAGGGTTTGCTGGCCCCTGCAGCTAGCTAGAGGGAGGGGTGGATGAAAAAATAGGGAATTCACTGATTCCCATGGTCTAGGATAGGGGCCACCGCAGGTTAGGTCGTTGGTGCTGGGGTGACCCAAATCGACGGCCAGATGCCCACCATTATCAGCCAGAGTCCGGGCGGACCCTGCTGATCTGAGTGACCGGCAGAAGCCCGCCATTAGCCGCTAGTGCCCGACTTGACCTGATCCGGGACTGCCACAGACCTTGCCGGTCCAAGTGACCGGCGGGAGTCCGCCATTAGCTGCTAGCGCCTGGCACGGCCCGATCCGGAACTGCGGGGGACCCTGCCGCTCCGAGTGACCGGCAGAAGTCCACCATCAGCTGCTAGCGCCTGGTGTGACCTGATCCAGGGCCATTAGCTGCTAGTGCCCGGCTCGACCCAACCTGGGGCCGCGGCAGACACTGCCGATTTGAGTGACCAGCAGAAGCCCGCCATTAGCCGCTAGCGCCCAGCGCGACCTGATCCGGGGCCATGGGGGACCCTGCTGGTCTGAGTGACCAGCGGAAGACCGCCATTAGCCGCTAGAGCCCAGCGCGACCCAACCCAGGCCTACGGGGGAACCTGCCGGTCCAAGTGACTGGCGGAAGCCTGCCATTAGTTGCTCAGACCCCTCCCTCACTGGCCACATCCTCATCACTGGCCAGGTGCCCCCGAGCCTTCCTGAGTCCTATCAGAAGTCAAGTACCATCACTCCCCCCTCCCAGGGCAGATCAGGGATCCAGGGAGGTAGGCCAGTGCTCCCGCCCTACCCCTGCCTCAGCCCAACTAGGGTGATTGTAGTCCCCCATCCCTCCCACCTACATAAAGAACATAGGCCAGTAAGCCAGTATCCCCCACCCCAGCCTACTCCAGCAACCACTTCCCTGACAATCACCACCGCACCCCACCCCACCCCAGGACAGCAGGCTAACATTCCGTACACAAGGTACCTGAATCATTGTGATGGGCAAACTACAGCAAAAAAGGAATAGCATGAAAAATCAGACACAAGTAAATCCACCTAGACTATCCAGTCCTATAATGGATATTTCAAATCAAAGCATAGAAGAGACAATAGAATCAGAACCCCAAAATGAAGTGACTAGCTATGCAACCCTGGCCAAGCAAATAGCACAAATCACAGAAATTCAACAAAGAGCCAACAATTGTATGAATGTTATCCTTGCTAGATTGGACCTAATAGAAAAGAACCAGGAAGGGCTCCAAAGACAGTTAAATGAACTGAAGGAGAATGAAAAAAAAAGAGGTCCTCAATAACCATGTGGCTAAGTTCAATGAAGACATAAAGAAATGCAGGGATGAACTCCAAGAAGCATTAAGAAAATCAGAAAATGACACAAAAAGGGAACTAGACAGAGGGATGGAAACTATACATAAAAAAAAAATGTAGAAAATATGAACCAAATTGAACAGGCCCAAAACTCTTAGAAGCCTTTAAGAACAGAGTAAGTCAAGTGGAAGATAGAAACTCAGAACTGGAAGACAGAACAGAAGAAATAGTTCATGAGTCCAAAAATGTCAACAAGTTCAAAAACTTCTGTGAACAGAACATGAGGGAAATGTGGGACACCGTTAAGCGCCCAAACATCAGGATCATGGGTATACCAGAGGGGGAAGAAACACAGACCAAAGGAATGGAAAGCCTATTCAACAAAATAATTGAAGAAAACATTCCCACTCTCTCAAAAGAAAACTCCATCCAATTACAAGAAGCTAGAAGAACTCCAAACAGACTAGACCAAAGGAGAAATTCTCCAAGACACATTATTTTTAAGACTCTAAACATCAAACACAAAGAGAAAATCCTAAAAGCAGCCAGGGAAAAACAACACATTACATGTAAAGGGAACCCCATCAGAATTACCTCAGACTTCTCAATGGAAACCCTAAAAGCCAGAAGGGCCTGGAATGGAACACTGCAAACTCTAAGAACCCATGGCTTCCAGCCCCAACTACTCTACCCAGCAAAAGTGTCTCTCATAATAGATGGTGAAAAAAAAAAAACCTTCCATGATAAAACTCATCTTTACAAGTATATGAACACAAAGCCAAACCTACAGAAAATACTTCATGGAATTCTCCACACAGAAGAAACAAATAACCAACTTCAAGAGCCCTCAAGAAATAGTCCACATTAACCAAAAAAAAAAAAAACCACAAAGACCACAACTCACCACAATATGGCAGGTATTAAATCAAACCTCAAAGTTATATCTCTGAATATTAATGGCCTTAATTCACCCATCAAAAGTCATAAGCTAACAGGGTGGATCAGAAAACTGGAACCCTCAATCTGCTGTCTTCAAGAAACCCACCTCACCACTAAAGACAGACACCTCCTCAGGGTGAAAGGGTGGAAAATTATTTTCCAAGCAAACACAAACAAGAAAAAAGCAGGTGTAGCTATACTTATATCTGATAAAATAGACTTCAAACCAAAAGTAACTAAAAAAGACAAAGAAGGCCACTTCTTACTTATCAAGGGAACAATCCAACAAGAGGATATCACAATCATCAATATTTATGCACCAAACACAGATGCACCACAATTCATAAAGCAAAATCTACTTGGCAACAAAACAGAAATAAACACCAATACCATCATAGTCGGGGACTTTAATACTCCATTATCAACAATAGATAGATCATCCAAACAGAAAATTAATAGGGAAGTAAGAGAGCTCAACAACACCATAGAACAACTAGACCTAACAGACATATACATACATTCCACCCAAAATCTAAACATTACACATTTTTCTCAGCAGCCCATGGAACCTTCTCTAAAATAGATCATGTACTGGGCCACAAAGCCTGCCTCCATATTTTCGAGAAAATTGATGTAATTTCCTGCATGCTATCAGACCACAATGCAGTAATGCTAGAAATCAACAACAAAAAGTACACCAGGAATCCCTCTACCTCCTGGAAATTGAACAACACACTTTTAAACAATAAATGGGTTGTGGATGAAATAAAGAATGAAATTGCAAAATTTCTAGAATTCAATGACAATGAGAACACATCATGCCAAAACTTATGGGACACAATGAAGGTAGTCCTTAGGGGAAAAATCATAGCACTAAATGCCTTCATAACAAAAACAGAGAGATCCCAAATCAATAACCTAACAATCCATCTAAAGGCATTGGAAAAGCTAGAAGGAGCCAACCCCAAAAGCTCCAGATGGAAAGAAATAATTAAGATCAGAGCAGAAATTAATGAATTGGAAACTAAGAGGACAATTAAGAAAATTGATGAAACAAAGAGCTGGTTCTTTGAAAAAATTAACAAGATAGATACACCCCTGGCAAATTTGATCAAGCAGAGAAAAGAAACACTTCAAATCAACAAAATTAGAAATGAAAAAGGAGAGATCACAACAGACATGAGTGAAATAGGAAGAGTTATTAGGACTTACTTCAAAAACCTCTACTACATAAAACAGGAGAATATGGAAGAAATGGATAAATTCCTAGACACATACCACCTACCAAAGCTAAGCCCAGAGCAGATTAATTTCCTAAACAGACCCATCACACCCTTTGAGATTGAAGAGGTAATAAAACACCTCCCCAAAAAGAAGAGTCCAGGACCAGATGGTTTCTCAGCGGAATTCTACCAAACCTTCATGGAAGAACTGAAACCAATTCATCTCAAACTGTGCCATGCAATTAGAGAACAGGGAGAGATCCCCAACTCCTTTTATGAAGCTAGTATCACCCTAATTCCAAAACCAGGCAGAGATGCCACAAGAAAGGAAAATTATAGGCCCATTTCTCTGATTAACATAGACGCAAATATACTGAACAAAATTCTTCCAAACTGAATTCAACAGTACATCAAAAGCATTATCCACCTTGATCAAGTAGGCTTCATCCCTGGGATGCAGGGATGGTTCAACACACGGAAATCTATCAATGTAATACATCACATAAACAAGCTGAAACACAAAAACCACATGATCATTTCGATAGATGCAGAGAAGGCCTTTGACAAAATTCAATGTCACTTCATGATCAAAACACTGGAGAGAATAGGCATAGACAGCCCATATCACAACATAATAAAGGCTATATATAAAGCACCTAAAGCCCAAGTAATTCTAAATGGGGAGAGACTGAAGGAATTCCCATTGAGGTCAGGAACAAGACAGGGGTGTCCACTCTCACCTCTGCTCTTCAACATAGTGCTAGAAGTATTAGCTCAAGCAATAAGACAGGAGGAAGAAATCAAAGGGATACAAATTGGAAAGGAAGAAGTTAAGTTAGCCCTATTCGCAGATGACATGATTCTATACATAAGTGACCTGAGAACTTCCATCTCAAAACTCTTAAAAGTGATTAGCGCCTTCAGCAAAGTAGCAGGATATAAAATCAATGCACATAAATCAATAGCCTTTCTGTATGCAAAGGACAAAGAGACAGAAAAAGAAATAACTAATATCATCCCATTTTCAATTGCAACAAAGAAAATAAAATACCTTGGAATAACATTGACTAAGGAAGTGAAAGATCTATACAATGAAAACATAAAAACTCTCAAAAAAGAAATTGAGGTCCTACAAAAATGGAAAGACCTCCAATGCTCCTGGATTTGTAGAATTAACATTGTGAAAATGGCAATCTTACCAAAAGCACTCTATAGATTCAATACAATGCCGATAAAAAATCCCAACTTCCTTCTTCAATGAGATAGAAAAAACTATCTCAAAATTTATATGGAAAGGCAGAAGGCCTCGGATATCCAAGCTCATCCTCAGCAAAAGAAATACCTCTGGAGGCATCACCATACCTGATCTAAAGCTATACTACAAAGCCATTGTAATAAAAAAACATGGTACTGGCATAAAAACAGGAATATAGACCAATGGAAAAGAATTGAAGACCCAGACTGTGGGTCAAATAACTGCAGCTACTTGATATTTGACAAAGGCCCTTCCAAAGCAGAATGGAGAAAAGATAGCATCTTCAACAAATGGTGCTGGACAAACTGGACAACCATATGTAAGAAAATGAAACTCAACTTACACATCTCTCCATGCACAAAAATTAAGTCCAAATGGATCTTAATATAAAACCAGAAACACTGCATCTACTGGAAGAAAAAATAGGAGGAACTTTCTGCGACATAGGAGTGGGAAGAGATTTCCTGAACAAAACTGCAGCAGCTCAGGAAATTAATCAATCACTCAACCATTGGGATCTCATGAAGCTGAACAGCTTTTTCACTGACAAACATACCATAACCAAAGCCAGCAGATTACCCACAGAATGGGAGAATATTTTCACCAGCTATACAACTGACAGAGGCCTGATTTCTATAATCTACAAAGAACTCCAAAACCTAAACAATAAACCACCAAACAACCCACTCACAAAGTGGGGCAGAGAACTGCACAGACAGTTCTCAGAGGAAGAAATACAAATAGCAAATGCACATTTAAGAAAGTGTTCAACATCCCTAATCATCAGGGAAATGCAAATTAAAACAACAATGAGATTCCACCTTAGCCCAGTAAGGATGGCTAACATTAAAAAAAAACAACAATGAAAACAAATGTTGGCGAGGTTGTGGAGAAATAGTAACAAGTTTTCACTGCTGGTGGGAATGTAAAATGGTTCAACCATTATGGACAGCTATATGGAGACTCCTGAAAAGGTTGACCATAGACCTACCAATGGATCCAGTTATTCCCTTATTGGGCATTTACCCTAAAGGCTCCAAACCTCAGACCAGAGACATTTGCTCAGCCATGTTTATAGCTTCTCAATTCATAATATCACAAAGCTGGGATTAACCTAGGTGTCCATGACTAGATGGATGGATAAAAAAGATGTGGTATATCTACACTATGGAATTCTATGTAGCAGTAAGGAATGATGAAATAAGGAAAATTGAAATAAATGGTCAAACATGGAACAGATCATCCTCAGTGAGCTCACTTGTGGTAGTTTGAATATATGTCCCCCAATATATTCAGTGTTTTACTAGTTATAGTTTGCATCTGCAATCACCTTGCTATAGGCAATGTCACTGGGGGCCAGTCTTAAGGTGTGGGTTTGAGATTCCATTGTAAAGATATGCAAAGTGTGCCCAGTAGGAGTTCCTGAAGTGTGCTGTGACTTTTGGCTGTAGTTTTGCTCTCTGTGCTGTGGTGGCTGGTTGGCTTTCTCTCTCTCTGCTTGGCCCTGTGAAAGCAGGCTGCTTTTTCTGCCTTTATGGAACATCCCCTGGACCTGTAAGCTTCAATAAATAATATCCCTTCCTCCATAACTGTGCCTGGTCTGAAAGTTCATCTCAGCAAACCTGAAGCTGTCTGCTACATCACCCAAGAACAAAAAGATAATCATCACGTGGTCTCGTTTATCTGTCGCTCCTAACCTGAATCTACGTGACATGCAGCCAAACCTAAAAAACACTCTGAGGACCAGACAAGAGGGAGGGTGGGATGGGGGGAAGGTAAGGGTGGGAGGGAACGAGGGGGGGGAGGACAAGGGGCAGGGATACAATTGGGATCCAAAAGGAAAAGATACTATAAAACCCATTACTCTGAACAACAGGCTAAAACATTGATCCTTCAGCAGGCCCGCAGAGGGAACACCCAAACCACAGGAATCTGGAGAGAGCATCATGAAGGCTAACCCTAATCTTGTCCTGCTTCTCTCTCTCTCTCTCTCTCCCTCTCTCTTTCTACCTCTCCTCTCTATACTCACTTCCTCTATAATATTATCTATCTTTTTCTTCCCTCACCTTTCTAGGTGCAGACTTAAAACTCCCAGTGCCAGCACGGGGTTAAACTCCACAATGAGCTTTTGATCCAAGACACCTACAAGTTCCCCCCAGCAAAAAAGACAGACTTCTGTCAGAGTTCTTGGTGCCCCACCAAAGGTTAATGGTAAGACCCTACTGTCGAAGATAGCATACGTGTGTGAGACCAAACACAGAGACCTGGCCAGAATCTGGATGAAGGTCAGTCCCCAGACAGTTAGCTAGTCTAGTATCAGAGGGTGCTACACGAACAACTGGGGGAAAATGTCTGACATTGTTCCAAACAACTTGCAGTCTAAGATACTCAGCAGGAAACAACTTTACGTAATGCTCATACAAGTGCAGTAGTGGCAAACAGCCATGGTGGGTAACCAACTGCTCTTGATTTGGCTAACAGATCCACTCAGTGGAATGGAACTCATTGCTGGAACTGGGAAATAAGTCAAAACCAGGTACAAAAAATGAGCTCAGTCTCCAAGATCAAGATACCACCAAATGTGGGCTAGAAGAGAGCCAACACATATAAAATTCCCTCCAAAACATAGATGGTCATCCCTTCTATCTAGTACTAACTTCTCTCTCCATTGGAGAATTTGTTATCTTTTTTCAGGTGGACAACAAACCTGAAGGGAGGATCAGCTAACCACACCTCACCAGGGCCCCAGCCGGAACCATAGAACAATGCAGGGGAAGGGAAAGAGTTCAGCCTTCATGGTGATCACAACACCAGAAAAAGGCCGAGGAGATAAACACAGAGAACATCCAACTCCAACTAAGCCAGATATCCAGAGACACAGAGGCTCCCAAAACCTTATCACTGAAGCAGAACTAAAATGACCCCAATGTGGCTCAGGGAAACTCATGGAAGAGGGGGCAGAAAGATTGTTAGAGTCACAAGTTGGGGCATTATGCACAGAGACTGGGGCCTACTCCCCAGAACTCTTGGCTAACCTCACAATGCACGACCCACATTCCCCATTGATGAGGGTCCCTTTGAAAGTGGGAGGACAGGGAGGAGGACAATGGAACCAATACTATGAATGTAAAATCAGAATAATATAAATAAAAAATATATATTTAAATTAAAAAAGAGTGTACTTTTGCTTAACTGCCTCCCTGATCCAGTTTGGCATGGCTCCTATGGCGCCATCTTACCCAGAAGTCTAATGCTAACTCTTGCACATCAAGAAAAAGAAACATGAGTCATATAAATTCTTCATAAATGGCAGCCTCATGAAAATTAATTTGACAACTATATTTTCATGAAAAAACACCTCTGGAGGTATCACCATACCAGGTCTAAAGCTATGTTACAGACCATAGTAACAAAAACAGAATGGCACTGGCATAAAAACAGAAGCATAGACCAATGGAACATAATTGAAGACCCAGACCTTAGATCAAGTAACTACAGCTACTTGATCTTGACAAAGGTGCCAATACTTTAGATTGGAGAAAAGACAGCATCTTCAACAAATGATGTTGGATAAATTGGATAACCATATGTAGACAAATGAAACTAGACCCACTCATCTCCCCATACACAAAAATCAAGTCCAAATGGATTAAGGAACTCAACATCAGACCTGAAACTCTTCTCCTACTTGAAGAAAAAAAAATAGGAGGAACTCTCCATGATATAGGAGAGAGGAAAAACTTCCTGAACAAAACTTCAGTAGCCCAGGAAATTAAAAAATCACTCAACCAATGGGATATTGTGAAGCTAAAAAGCTTTTATACAGATAAACATACTACAAGCAGAGCCAATAGATTACCCACAGAAGGGGAGAAAATCTTCACCAACTGTACCACTGACAGAAACCTAATATCTACAAAGAACTCAAAAAACTCAACAATAGAAAATCAAACAACTCACTCCAAAAATGGGGCAGAGAACTGAATGGTGAGTTCTCAGAGGAAGAAATATAAATGGCTAACACACACTTAAGAAAATAATCAGCATCCCTAATTACTAGGGAACTGCCAATTAAAACAACCATGAGATTTCACTCTCCTCAAGTAAGAATGGCAATAATGAAAAAATAGCAAATTTTGGTGAGGATGTGGGGAAAGAGGAACCCTCATCCACTGTTGGTGGGAATGTAAACTTGTACAACCACTATGGAAATCAATATGGAGATTCCTGAAAAAGATGAACATAGAGCCACCAAGAAACCCAGTTATTCCCTTACTTGCCCTTTATCCTAAATGCTCCATGTTTCACTACAGTGATATTTGCTCAACCATGTTTATATATTCTTGGAGACAACCTTGGAGATAACCCTCAAAAAGAGTAAGGGAAGCTGGGAGTGGTGGCACACACCTTTAATCCCAGAACTTCGGGAGGCAGTGGTAGGAGGATCACTGTGAGTTCAAGGCCACCCTGAGACTACAAAGTTAATTCCAGGTCAGCCTGGACCACAGTGGTGAGACCCTACCTCGAAAAACCAAAAAAAAAAAAAAAAAAAAAAAAAAAAAGGGGGAAGTACCTGAAAAGCAAGACTGTGGAGAGGGTGGGATCAAGCCTAAGCTTAAAAGAAAAATTTTTCTTTATTTGGTTTGTAAGTCCCAGTATCAGAGATTGGTTACTACCTACATTGAGCTTTTGGTTGGAGGACCTACAAGGTTCCCAAATAAGACAGTTTCCTATCAAAGCACTTGATTACCAAACTGAGGCAAAAGGTAAGACCCTATTGCTGAAGATACAATATGTTGTTGACACAGAGCATGGATAAACCTGGCTTGAATCCGGAAGAAAGCCAATCCTCAGAAGGTTAGCCTGTCCAGTACTGAAAAAGTACTACATGAGCTAGTGGGGGCAAGTTGCCAACAACGTTGTAAGCAACCGGAGGTCTAAGCCACTCAGAAGCAAACACTCTGACAAGATGTACATGCTAGTGCAATAGTGGCACACAGCCTTGGTGTGTAACCAATAGCATTCTGATTGGCTAAGAGATCTTCCCAGTGTAAAGGAACCCATATTTGGAATTGGGAACCAGATTATAATCCTATGGAGACAAAGATTATGCTCTCCAGTGTTAAGCTCTCATTAGTCTGTGGCTAAAAGAGGGGTTACATACATCAAATTCTCCCTAAATTAATAATGCTTATCCCATTAAACTATGCTGACTTCACTCTTCGTTGGAGAGTCTGTTCTTCTTTTTCAGAAGGTAGCAAGACCCAAGGAGATAAACTACCCCTTGCACTTCAGCCAAGCCACAGCTGAAACTAAAGAGCAATTGTGGAGACAAGCATGAATGCTGCTTCCATGCTGATCCTGATAATCAGTGCCAGGGTGTAGGACAGACCCTGAAAATACTCAACATCTATCAAAGCAGAGATCCAGAGACTCCTAAGAGCTCATCACTGAAGTAGACTTAAAACTCACCCATCAAGGCTCAAGGAATGTTGCAGAAGAGGGGACAGAAAAGATTTTAAGAGCGACAGGTTAAGACTTCATGCCCAGAAACATTCCCTACCTAAAAGAAACAGACTTCTGTTCCCATTCTATAAGGAATATCTGCAATACCTTCCCCCCAATAGTATCCCCAATTGGAATGGGGGCAGAGATGAGGGAAAAGATGGCACCAACTCATGACATATACATACAAAATATTTTGTTAAAAAATAATGAAAGAAAGAAGGGAAAAAAGAACCTCATGATCATTTTAATAGATGCATAGAAGGCCTTTGACAAAATACAATATCTCTTCTCCTCCTCCTCCTCCTCCTCCTCCTCCTCCTCCTCCTCCTCCTCCTCCTTCTTCTTCTTCTTCTTCTTCTTTGGGGTTTTCAAGGTAGAGTCTCACTCTGGCCCAGGCTGACCTTGGAATTAACTATGTAGTCTCAGGGTGGCCTCAAACTCATGGCGATCCTCCTACCTCTGCCTCCTGAGTGCCAGGATTAAAGGTGTGCGCCACCATGCCCAGCTTATAATATCACTTCTTGATGAAAACACTGGAAAGAATAGGCATGAACAGTTTATATCGCAATACAATAAAAGCTATATGTAAAGCACCTAAAGTCCAAACAGTACTTAATGGGAAAATACTCAACGACTTCCCATTGATATCAGGAACAAGACAGGGGTGCCCACTATCACCATTGCTCTTCAACATAGTACTAGAAATCCTAGCCCAAGCAATAAGACAGGAGAAAGAAATAAAAGGGATACAAATTGGAAAGGAAGAAGTTACATTACTCCAATTTGCTGATGACATGGTACTATACATAAGTGACCTGAAAGACTCCATCTCAAAACTCCTAACAGTGAATAATTCATTTAGTAAACTGGTAGGATACAAAATCAACACACAAAAATCAGTAGCCTTTCTATATGCAAAGAGCAAATATCAGAGAATGAAATCAATGAGGCAGTTCCATTTTCAATAGCCACAAAAAATTAAATACCTTGGAAAAATACTAAGGATGTGAAAACATAAAAACACTCATGAAAGAAAGTAAGAAGGGGGGCTGGAGAGATGGCTTAGCAGTTAAACGCTTGCCTATGAAGCCTAAGGACCCCGGTTCGAGGCTCAATTCTCCAGGACCCACGTAAGCCAAATGCACAAGGGGGTGCATGCATCTGGAGTTCATTTGCAGTGGCTGGAGGCCCTGTGGCACCCATTCTCTCTCTCTCTCTCTCTCTCTCTCTCTCTCTCTCTCTCTCCTGCCTATTTCTGTATCTCTCTCTCTCAAATAAATATATAAAAAATAAAAAAATTTTTAAAAAAAGAAAGTAAGAAGGATTTGAACAGATGGAAAGACCTCCCATACTCCTGAATAGGTAGAATTAATACTGTGAAAATGGCAATCCTACCAAAAGCAATAAACAGATTTAATGCAATACCAATATGAATTCCAGCATCATTCTTTACAGAGATAGGAAAAATGATCTCAAAATTCATATGGAATGGCAGCAGGCCTTGGATATCCACACATATCCTCAGCAAAAGAAATGCCTTTGGAGGTATCACAATACCCAATATAAAGCTATATTACAAAGCCAAAGTAACAAAAACAGCATGGCACTGGCATAAAAACAGAAATATAGACAAATGGAACAGAATTGAAAACCCAGATCATGGGTCAAGTAGCTACAGCTACTTGATCTTTGTTTTTTTGTTTTTGTATTTAAGAGAGTTAGTGAGAAAGAGACAGAGAATGGACAACAGCAACAGGAGAGTGTGCCAAACATTGGCAAGGGGAAGCTGGCTATAATACCCATAAGCCCGCCCCCTAACAATACACCACCTCCAGGAGGCTTTAACTCCCAATTGCCATCAGCTGGAGAGACTAGCATTCAGAACATTTAAGTTTATGGGGACAATTGAATCAAACCACCTCATTCTGTCCCTGGCCCCCATAAACTGATAACCATACATAATGTAAAATGCAATGCATTCATGAAACTTTAAAAGTCCCCATAGTTTTTATCAATTCCAATGATGTTCATATATCCCCATAATGTGAGGTCTTTTTTTGTGGAGAGAGACACAGAGAGAGAGGGAGAGACAGAGAGGGAGAGGAAGACAGATAGAGATGGGCATGCTAGCAGCCTCTCAGCTGCCACGAATGAAATCCAGATGTGTGTGCCCCCTTGTGGTCAAGGATGGCCTTGTGCCCTTGCATCACTTTGCATCTGGCTAAACATGGGATGTGGAGATTGGAACCGCTGGAGATTGGAACTAGCGTTCTTAGGCTTAGGAGGCAGGCGCCTTAACCACTAAGCCATCTCTCCAGCCCAGTCCGAGGTCTTTTAAGTGAGCCATAATACCAAAAAAATCTCCCCCAAACCTGTAATGACACAGAATAACATTAACACTGCAAAAGATGGCATTGGGCAAAGCAAAGAAATATTCAATCAACACAAGATTTAAAACAACCAGGGCAAACATCAAGCTTTGTAATTCCAAGTCCAACAACTCTAGTCAGTGACAAATCCCCAAGTCTGATAATTCAACCAGCAGCAAGTCTCTGGAGTTCCAATTCTGTCCCTCCAGCTACGCTACTCACAGTCCTGAAAAACTTCATTGGGGCTGGCAGCTTTCCCCAGAAGTCATCTCGTGGTCCTGGCATCTCCACTGGGTCTCCACTGCATCTCTGGATAAACTATTAAAGGAACAGCAGAAGCCCAGAAAGGAAATTTCCAAGTTTAAGACCCACATACATGATCTCAAGGTTTCTAAAGTGCCCTGGAGGAGAATCTCCTCTCTAGCCAGAACAAGGATCAAATTGCAGAAAACCAAACCCAAGCTCTCATTGTAAAATTGGCTAACTTGCAATGTAAGCTCAAATCCCAGCCTCATGGGCTATTAGAAGTTAAAGTGAGGGCACTGATTGGAAAAGAGTGGGATCCTATGACTTGGAATGGGGATGTCTGGGAAGACCCTGAAGAATCTGGGGACATTGAACTCTCAGATTCTGAAGAAGTTCTTTTGCATGAGAATGTGATCTCCCCTCCCATAGCAGTAGTTGCATCCCCACCCCACCCCCTGAAGTCTTGCCCTCTCCACCCTTGCCTGAGGGAATTGATCCTTCTTTGTCTGAGGAACCAGCAATGACCCTCCCTGCTGGAGGTGCTGATATTCCTCAGTGCCATACATCTTCTCCTCTAGCCCTATAACCATACATAAGACTAGGCAAGCCCCTAAATGTGAGATAGAAAGCATAACACAAGAGGTGAGGTACATCCCTAAAGAACTGCAGGAGTTTTCTAACTTGTACAGGCAGAAGCATAGGAATATGTGTGGGAATGGATTTTAAGGGTGTGGGATGATGGAGGAAGGAATATAAGATCAGATCAGGCTGAATTTATTGAAATGGGCCCATTGAGCAGAGATTTTAGATTTAACACTTAAGCTCATGCAGTTGGAAAGGTGCCAAGAATTTGTCTGGTTGGCTGAAGTATGGAACCAAAGATGGCCTACTGTAAATGAGTTTGAGCTGCCTGATATCCCTTGGCTTAATATTGATTAAGGGATTAAAAGGCTCAGAGAACTTTGAATGCTGGAGTGGATTTGCCCCCACAATCTTTGCCCCCACAATGGGAGTATCCAGAAGATGTACCCTTCACTAAGAATGTAAGAAACAGATTTGTGAAAGGATCCCCAGCATACTTAAAGTTGCCAGTAGTTGCTGTAATATGTAAAGAAGACATCACAGTTGAGCCACAATTGCTGCATTAGGTGGCTTAGATGCAATGGGTCTAACTGGATCTCAGGGTAACAAGGGCCAAGCATCAGCAAAGGCAAGGTGATGGACAGCATAGGGGAAACAATGCTCATAATGGTATGACTCATGTAGACCTTTGGTACTGGCTGATTGATTAATCATGGTGCTCTCAGAAGTGAAATATATAAGAAGCCTACTAAGTTTCTCCTTGATCTGTATAAGAAAAGTTCTAGAGCAAAGGAACAAAGGGCCACTTTGAAATACAGCAACAGAGAATCAAGGCCTGTGTGGTAGTTTGAACATATGGCCCCCAATATATCCAGTGTTTTATTAGTTATGGTTTGCATCTGCAATCATGTCGCTAGAGGCAATGTCACTGGGGGCCGGTCTTAAGGTGTGGTGGTGGGTTTGAGATTCCATTGTAAAGATATGCAAAGTGTGCCTAGCAGGAGTTCCTGAAGTGTGCTATGTGACTCTTTTGGCTGTAGTTTTGCTCTGTGTGCTGTGTGGCTGGGAGCTTTGCTCTCTTGACTGGTCTTGTGAGAGCAGGCCACTTCTCCTGCCATTATGGAACTTCTCCTGGATCTGTAAGCTTCAATAAATAATATCCCTTCCTCCATAACTGTGCCTGGTCTGGAAGTTCATCTCAGCGAACCTGAAGCTGTCTGCTACAGTAAAGTGGTACCAGGAGTGGGGATGAGATCAACCTGACCGTGTGATATTTGTCTTTTGGAACCTTTATTTTGGAAGAATGGGCATGGACTTGGTGCTTGCAACTGAAGATGCCTTCTGGAGTGGTAAGCCAAGTTTTATGGACTATTCTGATGAGAGTTTGAGAATGTTAAGTGCAGACAGTATTGAACTTCGAGGCTTGGCTTATGAGCTTTCTAAGGGGAAGGAAAGACTGCAGAGGACTTTGTTGGAACTGAGCTACTGGCATAAGGGATGGCTACCTTCTGCTATACAGGCCCAGAAAGTTTGATCAAGGTTAAATTTTTAATGGACTGATGTGCTTTGCTAAAGATATCAGACTGAGAAATTTAAGATTTTAAGTTGGAAAACCTCAAGCAAGTTAAAATTAGAGGCACTGAGACTGGTTTTAGGTTACTGGCGCTGCTATTGTCAGCACATTAGCAATCTTAAGGAAGGTGACCTGACTGCTTTACATTAAAACAATGGAGAGGATGCCTGAGGAAAGACTGTTAGAAATGCAAACTTTTGGAAAGTGTTGACTGGAGAAAGAACCCGCTTTTCAAGGCTATAATTTATTTGTCCCTGGATTAAGAATATGGCTGTGTCCTGCACACCTGGTATTAGTTTTGGAAGCATGAAAAATGCATGAAATGGTCATGAATTGCACACGGTTCCAGGAGCCACTGATGAGATGCGGCATGAGGCAGGGCATGAAGACCCTCAGGAATAGGCTGGAAGAGCCTTTGAAAGATGGAGTGTGGTTTGCATGGAGACCTAAAGATGTTTTGGATATACCAGGACTATGCAAGGACTACCATGGAGTGCAGTGTTGGCATGGAATAAAAGTTTTCCCAGGCTACTCTGCCCAGCTGGAGGGGTGGAATTGGAAAACCTGGAGACTGTCAGCCTCTGGTTATATTGAACTTAAACTGCAGAAGTTTGATGTCTGCTGATGGTGGTTGAGTTTGCATTGTTCAAGTTTCTACTTGCTATGCCTTATGCCAGGTAAAAATGTTTACTCTGGGGATGGAGAGATTGCTTAGTGGTTAAGGTGCTTGCCTGTGAAGCCTAAGGACCCAGGTTCAATTCTCCAGGTCCCACATTAGCCAGATGCACAATGTGGCACATGAATCTGGAGTTTATTTGCAGTGGCTAGAGGCCCTGGCATGCCCATTCTCTCTCTCTATCTCTACCTCTGTCCCTCTGTATCTAATAAATAAATAAAATGATTAAAAAAATTTTTTTAAGAAAATGTTTACTCTGTGCCTTTAACATGTCAAAAGTATTTAACTTGTTTGATTTTACAGGACTCACTATCTTAAGAGTTGGTCAAGACTATGAGAATCTTTGAAATTGGACTGAATACAATTCAAAATGTGTGATAGTTATAAATCTATTGGGGGCCAGGAACTAAATCTATTGGGGGCTAGGGGCAGAATGTGGTAGTTTGAATATATGTCCCCCAATATATTCAGTGTTTTATTAGTTATAGTTTGCATCTGCAATCACGTTGCTAGAGGCAATGTCACTGGGGGCTGGTCTTAAGGTGTGGTGGTGGGTTTGAGATTCCATTGTAATGATATGCAAAGTGTGCCTAGCAGGAGTTCCTGAAGTGTGCTGTGAGACTCTTTTGGCTGTAGTTTTGCTCTGTGTGCTGTGTGGCTGGGAGCTTTGCTCTCTTGACTGGTCTTGTGAGAGCAGGCCACTTCTCCTGCTATTATGGAACTTCCCCTGGATCTGTAAGCTTCAATAAATAATATCCCTTCCTCCATAACTGTGCCTGGTCTGGAAGTTCGTCTCAGTGAACCTGAAGCTGTCTGCAACAGCCTGTTAACTAGTTTCCAGACTTGAGCCAGTTTACAGATCCTGAGCCTCTTGATTGAAGGGGTGGACAGGTCCCTTCAAGGAAAGACCTTCCCACAATCCCCAAAAGTTTCAATATTAAGCCTAGTCCTACCCTTCCTCATAGGAACCTATGGAGTTTTGCTAGGTTAACTGTACACTGATGAAAAAAATCAGACTTTTGGGGGCTTACTGGACACTGGCTCTGAATTAACATTGATTTCAAGAGCCCCCAAACAGAACTGTGACCCTCCAGTTAAAGGAGGTGCTTATGGAGGTCCGGTGATCAGTGGGGTTTTGGCAAATGTTAGACTGACAACAGGTCCAGTGAGTCTAAGAAGTCATCTGTGATTATTTCCCCAGTCCCAGAATGGATAATTGGGATAGATATATTTAGGAGTTGGCAAAGCCCCCATATTGGCTCCCTGACTTGTGTAATGAGGGCTATTATGGTTGAAAAGGCCAAATGGAAGCCACTGGGGCTCCCTCCACCAGGGCAAATAGTGAACCAAATCCAATATTCCATCCCTGGAGGAACTGCAGAAATTAATACCACTATAAAGGATACATGGTCCCCACCATGTCTCTCTTTAACTGTCCTATTTGGCCTGTTCAGAAGACAGACAGATCTTGGAGAATGACAGGATTATTGGAAACTTATTCAAGTGGTCACTCCAATTGCAGCTGCTGTACCAGATGTGGTTTCTTTTTTTTAATTTTTATTTTTATTGACAGCTTCTTTAATGGTAGACACTATCCCATGTTATTTCCCTCCCTCCTCCCACTTTCCCCTTTGAAACTTCACTCTACATCATATACCCTCCCCCTCTCAATCAGTCTCTCTTTTCAGTTTGATGTCATGATATTTTCCTTCTATTATGATGGTCTTATGTAGGTAGTGTCAGGCACTGTGAGGTCATGTATATCCAGGCCATTTTGTTTCTGGAGGAGCACCTTGTAAGGAGTCCTATTCTTCCTTTGGCTCTTACGTTCTTTCCGCCCCCTCTTCTGCAATGGACCCTGAGCCTTGGAAGGTAGGTTTGAGACGTTTCAGTGCTGAACACTCCTCTGTCAGTTCTCAGCACCATGATGACTTCTGAGTAATCCCAATGTTGCCACTGTCTGAAAAGAGAAGCTTCTCTAACCAGAAGTGAGAGTAGCATTAATAAATGGGTGTGAACATTAAGAGAAGTGCTTACTGGACAGTTTGGTGAGCATAGTATATACATTTAGTGAGACTCCAGCAGATATTACACCCTTAGGGCTCATGACTACCCCTGACATACATTTTCAGTATCAGGGATGTATTACCTCCTATGGAGTGGGCCTCCAGTCCAATTATAGAGCAGTTGGTTTCCCCCATAACAGACATGCTACCATTGCACCCGTTGGCTCATTTGGCCTGGATGACCAAATTTAAAGCTTGCAGTGTTCACTGTTGAGTACCTTCACTGGTGTTTTCTCTCTCCCATTAACCTGCATGCAGTGTAGCTTTTTCCAACTTTCTATCAGCTAGTCCTCATGGAGGAGGCTTTCAGCTCAGCTCCAGCAGGATTTCTCAGTGAACTTGCCACCCAAGTATGTGGAGTCTTCAGCAATAGGGTCTTACCATCTATTCCTGGTGGGAAACCAAGGGCCTCAGCAATGGCCTATAATGTTTTGGGGGTATCTGTGACCTCCCTGACCAACAACTCATTGGAAGGTATCCCATCCCTGGCACTGAAAAGTTTCTAGTAACAATCTATGGCTTCTGAGTGTTCCATTGTCCAGAAAAATAGGTTTCCATTTGATTTTTTTATATCCTCTTAGATTTTGATTACCCTCCCTCCACCGTTCCTTTAATCAATCTTTTCCCCTGACCTCACTTAGGCCTTTTCACCCCCATTAATCTGTTCTTCTATTTACATATATACAGTACCATCCTATTAAGTCCCCCCTCCCTCCCTTTCTATTCCCTTTATATCCCCTTTCTAGCTTACTGGCTTCTGCTACTGAGTTTTATTTTTACTCACTTAGAAGTCCAATAATTTGTAGCTAGGATCCACATATGAGAGAGAACATGTGACATTTGGCTTTCTGAGCCTGGGTTACCTCACTAAGTATAATCCTTTCCAGATCCATACATTTTCCAGCAAATTTCATAACTTTATTTTTCTTTACCAGTGAGTAGAACTCCATTGTGTAAATGTGCCACATCTTCATTATCCACTAATAAGTTGAGGGACATCTAGGCTGGTTCCTTTTCCTAGCTATTGTGAATAGAGCAGCAATAAACTTGGAAGAGCAAGTATCTCTAAGGTAGTGAGACAAGTCCTTAGGATATATTCCTAGGAGTGGTATAGCTGTGTCCTATGGGAGATCTATATTTAGCTGTCTCAGGAACCTCCATACAAATTTCCACAATGGCTGGCCCAGGTTGCATTCCCACCAACAGTGTAGAAGTGTTCCTCTTTTTCCACATCCTCACCAGCATTTATAGTCATTTGTTTTCATGATGGTAGCCAATCTGACAGGAGTGAGATGGAATCTTAAAGTAGTTTTAATCTCCATTTTCCTGATGACTAGGGATGTGGAACATTTTTTAGGTGTTTATATGCCATCTGTATTTCTTCTTTTGAGAACTCTCTATTTAGTTCCATAGCCCATTTTTTTAATTGGGTTGTTTGATTTCTTATTACTTAATTTTTTGAGTTCTTTGTATACCCTAGATATTAACTCTCTGTCAGATGTATAGCTGGCAAAGATTTTCTCCCATTCTGTAGGCTGCCTCTTTGCTCTATCCACAGTGTCCTTAGCTGTCCAAAAGCTTTGTAATTTCATGAGGTCCCAGTGGTTGATCTCTCGTTTTATTTCCTGAGAGATTGGGGTTATATTCAGAAAGTCTTTGCCAAGACCAACATATTGAAGGGTTTCCCCTACTTTTTCCTCTAGCAGTTTCAGAGTTTCAGGTCTGATATTAAGGTCTTTGATCCATTTGGACTTGATTTTTGTGCATGGAGAGAGAGAAGGATCTATTTTCATCCTTCTACAGATGTATACCCAGTTTTCCCAGCACCATTTGCTGAAGAGGCTGTCTTTTCTCCAATGAGTATGATTGGCATTTTTGTCAAAGATCAGGTGCTATAGCTACCCAGACTTACATCAGGGTCCTCTATTCTGTTCCATTGATCTACCTGTCTGTTTTTTTGCCAGTACCATGCTGGTTTTGTTACTGTGGCTCTGTAATATAGGTTAAAATCAGTGATGGTGATATCACCAGCCTTATTTTTGTTGCTCAAAATTATTTTAGATATCTGAGGTTTTTTGTGCTTCCAAATGAATTTTTGGATTGCTTTTTCTATTTCCGTGAAGAATGCTGTTGGAATTTCGATGGGGATTGCATTAAATGTGTAGATTGTTTTTGGTAGGATTGCCATTTTCACAATATTGATTCTTCAGATCCAAAAACAGGGGATGTTTTTCCATTTCCTAGTGTCTTCTGCAATTTCTCGCTTGAGTGTTTTAAAGTTCTCCTTGTAGAGATCCTTTACTTCCTTGGTTAGGTTTATCCCAAGGTACTTTATTTATTTATTTATTTTTGATGCAATTGTGAATGGGAGTGATTCTCTGATTTCATCCTCTGTGTGTTTGTTGTTAGCATATAGGAAGGCTACTGATTTCTGTGTGTTTATTTTGTATCCTGCTACATGGCTCTAGGTGTTTATCAGCTCTAACAGTCTGCTGCTAGAGGCTTTAGGGTCCTTTATATATAGAATCATATCATCTGCAAATAATGATAACTTGATCTCTTCCTTTCCAATTAGTATCCCTTTTATGTGTGTCTCTTGCCTTATTGCTATGGCTAAGACTTCCAGTACTATTTTAAACAAAAGTGGGGACAGTGGATACCCTTGTCTTGTGCCTGATTTTAGTGGAAAAGCTTCAAGTTTTTCTCCATTTAGTATTATGTTGGCTGTGGGTTTGTCATAAATAGCCTTTATTATGTTGAGATATGTTCCTTCTATTCCCAGTCTCTGTAGGACTTTTATCATGAAGGGATGTTGTATTTTATCAAATGCTTTTTCTGCATCTAATGAGATGATCATGTGATTTTTGTCCTTCAGTCCATTTATATAATGTATTGCATTTATTGATTTACATATGTTGAACCATCCCTTCATCTCTGGGATAAAGCCTACTTGGTCAGGGTGAATGATCTTTCTCATATATTCTTGTATTCTATTTGCCAATATTTTGTTGAGAATTTTTGCATGTATGTTCATGAGGGAGTTTGGTCTGTAATTGTCCTTTTTTGTTCTATCTTTGTATGGTTTTGGGATCAGGGTGATGCTGGCTTCATAGAAGAAGTTTGGTGGGGTTCTTTCCTCTTCTATTTTATGGAAAAGTTTAAGAAGCATTTGTTCTTCCATGAAGGTCCAGTAAAATTCAGCAGTGAATCCACCTGGGCCTGGACTTTTTTTAGTTGGGAGATTTTTTTATAACTGCTTGGAGCTCTATACTTGTTATAGGTCTCTTTAAGTGGTTAATCTCATCTTGATTTAATTTAGGTAGGTCATATAAATCAAGGAATCATCCATTTATGTCATATTTTCAAACTTAGTGGAGTATATGTTATAATAGTATGTCCCTATGATATATTTAATTTCTGTGGTATCTGTTGTAAAGGTGCCTTTTCCATCTCTAATTTTATTAATTTGTGTCTGTTCTCTCTTTCTTTTGGTCATATTTGCTAAAGTTTTATCAATATTGTTTATCCTTTCAAAGAACAAAGTCTTTGTTTCGTTGATTCTTTGGATTGTTTTTTTTGTTTCTATTTTATTAATTTCTGCACTAATCTTTAATATTTCTTCCCATCTACTGATTTTTGGTTTGCCTTGTTCTTCTTTTTCCAGGGCCTTAAGGTGCAACATTAAGTTGTTTACCTGTGACCTTTCTAATTTCTTAATATAGGCACGTAAAGCTATAAATTTCCCTCTTAGGACTGCCTTCATTGTGTCCCAAAGGTTTTGGTATGTTGTGTTCTCATTATCATTTGACTCCATGATTTTTTTAATTTCCTTCTTGATTTCTTCATTGACCCACTCATCATTTAGTAGTGTATTATTTAGTTTCCATGATTTTTTGTATGCTCTATAACTTTTCTTGCTATTGATTTGTAGTTTGATCCCATGTGATCCGATAGAATGCAAGAAATTATTTCAATTTTCCTATATTTGTTAAGATTTGCTTTGTGTCCTAACATATGGCCTATTTTAGAGAATGTTTCATGTGCTGCTGAAAATAATGTGTATTTTGTATATATCTGTTAGGTCCATTTGTTTTATTACCTCATTTAATCTAGAAGCATCTCTGTTTATTTTTTCCCAGGATGACCTGTCAGTTTGTGAGAGTGGGGTGTTGAAGTCACCAACTACAAGTGTATTTGGTGTTATCTCTGACCTTAATTCTAATAGCATTTGTTTGATGAAATTGGAAGCCCCCATGTTAGGTTTATATATCTTTAGGATTGTAATGTCCTCCTGTTCGAGCGTTCCTTTAATCAATATAAAGTGACCTTCCTTATCTTTCCTAATTAATGTTGGTCTGATGTCTACCCTATCAGATATTAGGATAGCAACCCCTGCTTGTTTTCTAGGCCCATTTGCTTGACACACCATTTTCCAGCCTTTCACCCTAAGATAGTGTCCATCCTTTGTAGAAAGGTGAGTTTCTTGGAGGCAACAAGTTGAAGGATCCTGCTTTTAACCCAGTCTGCAAACCTATGTCTTTTGGTTGGGGCATTCAGGCCATTGATATTAAGAGTTATTATTGAAAGGTGTGTATTTATTTTTGCCATTTTTCTTGTTTTGTAGTTCTTCCAGTTTTACCTTTGCTCTCTTTTATTAACTAGTATTGGAGTATGGTTTGTTTTTTCCAGGTTCCTTATATGTGTGCTTTTCTTTCTCTTCAGCAAGAAGGATCCTTTCAAGTATTTTCTGTAGTCCTGGTTTTGTCTTCCTATATTCCTTTAGCCTGCTTTTGTTGTGGAAAGTCCTTATTTCTCCATATATTTGAATGGATAGCTTTGCAGGATAAAGTAACCTCGGTTGACAGTTGTTACCTTTAGAACTTGGAATACATCACTCTGGCTTTTAAAGTTTGTTTTGAGTAATCTGCTGTGAGTTTGATGGGCTTGCCTTTGTAGGTGACTTGCCTTTTCTCTCTAGCTGCTTTCAATATATTTTCTTTGGTTTGTATGTTTGGCAGTTTAAGTATAATATGGCGGGGAGAGGTTCTTTCCAGGTTTTGTCTGTTTGGTGTTCTAAAGGCTTCCTGTATCTGCATTGGCATCTCTTTCCCAATTTGGGGGAAGTTTTCTTCTATGATTTTGTTGAAGACACCTATTATGCCTTTAGAGTGAAATTCTTCTCCTTCTACTATACCTTGAATTCTTATATTTGATCTTTACATAGTGTCTTGAATTTCTTGAAATTCCCATTCATACCTTCCAATTATTTTGTCTTTCTCTTTGTTGGACTGTATTAGATTTGCCATCTGCTCTTCTAATTTAGATATTCTGTTCTCTCCTTCATCCATTCTACTAGAGAGATTTTCTACAGAGTTCTTTATTTCACTGACTGTGTTCTTTATTGCTAGCATTTCTGACTGGGTTTTCTTTATTATTTCTATTTCCTTATTTATGTCTAGTTTTGACCTTCTTATTTCATTAAATTGGTTTCCTTTGTGTTCTTTGAATCCTTTGATTTCCTCTTTGAGGTCTTTGAACCCTTTAATTTCCTGTTTGAGTTCTTTGAGCATATTTATAATCATTCTTTTGAAATCTTTCTCAGGCATTTCCTCTAATTCAGTCTCACTGAAGGTCATTTTTGATACATTAATACTTTTTGGTGGATGTATAGTGTCTTGATTTTTTGTGTTTCTTATATTATAATGTAGAGATTTTTTTTTTCATTATGGTACTTTCATGGTCTCTTCTTTATTTAAAGTATGTTAACTCCAATAGTAAACAAGGTGATTTCATGAAGGCTACTTCTAAATGACTTATGTCTGATGTTATCTACATTTTCAAACTGCAACAGTACAGATGTGGACTTTTAAACAGTTTCTTAGTCATCATCTATGCATCTTGGATTAATTTAATGCTTGGGTTTTCTAATTATCTGCAGTAATATTAGATGTATCAATCAATCTGATGTTATATGTCTTCAGAATAGGAGCTTAAGGTGCTAGATGTGGCTCTTAAGACTCTCAGAGTAATCACAAAAGTGAACCTTGGTGTTGGGTTTGCCTGCTATGAGAGTACTCAAGTGGGCTGAATGGAACAGAATACAGTCAAATTCTAAAGATTTAATTAAACAATGTACCCATTCAATGAAATACAGCACAGAGTATTTGTGCAAAAGTGGATATTATGACAAACAGATCCTTTAACACCATCACAGTCACTAAGGATGTTGCCCCACACCCTTAATCCTGTCGACAGGGAGGCTAAGATTTCTGGTCTGTAGAGGGTTCCAAGGTCAGCTTGTGACCAAGTGAGACCCTTCCCCAATGAGTGACAGAAGAGGAAACAAACGCATTATAAATCAGGAAGCAACAAATGACAAGCCCAAAATATAGCTTATCTAAGAATGTCAGATCTGACCATCCATCAGGTTTAACATATAATTTACCCTGACATGGAAGGTGCAATTAGCCCTTCCAATGCAAGCCTATACATCAGGCTTATTTGGTGGGTACTGACCTGGTGTAATCCCAGTTACCTTTTGGGATGGTTTTGATCTCAGCTATGCTGCACAGCTGCTTGTGTCCTTCTTTGCTGTGCTGTGGGATCAGGAAGTACGGCTGTGTCTGTGGGTCACTGCTTTAATCGTGCCTGATGCTGGGTTGGTGAGCTTTCTTCCCCCAGTCTCTGGTGCTTGCTGGTGCTTGTGCTGGTGGTGGGGGAGGGGAAGCTGTGGATGGTGCCTGAAGTCCCTCTGCTCCTCCACGTGATCCTCTTCCTCACAAGCCACTCTGTTGGTCTCTGCCATCCTCCTTCCACGTTTCTTGAGTTTGCAAGTAGGCCGGTGTGAATGGAAAATCCTCTCACCTGGCTTTAAAATCCTGAGGCTCAGGCGGAGCCTGGCGGATGCAGCCACATGGAACTCGCTGCTGCTGCTGGAGCCACTTCTGCCGCTGCTGGAGCCACTTCTGCCTGTTTCTGTGGGCTCTAGATGCTCTGGATCTCTCCTACTTCTCTGCTGCAGTTGATAATTTACTATACACCTCACTTTTTAGTAGAAGAGTGTATTTTGCTGTTTTGATAATTTACTATACACCTCAGTTTTTAGTAGAAGAGTGTATTTTGCTGTTTTTTTTTTTTTTTTTTTTTTTTTTTTTTTCCCCCTTAGCCTGTTTTGGCATGGTTCCTATGCCGCCATCTCAACTGGAAGTCCAGATGTGGTTTCTTTCCTTGAGCAGATTAACACATCTCCTGGTACCTGGTATGCAGCTGTTGATCTTGTGATTGCTTTTTTTCTCCATAAGGACCACCAGAAACTATTTGCATTCAGCTGGCAAGGGCAGTAGTACACGTTTACTGTTTTACCTCAAGGTTATATTAACTCTCCAGCCCTATACCATAGCTTAGTTTGCAGGGATTTTGATTGCCACAAGGTGTCACATTGGTCCATTATATTGATGACATTATGCTGATTGGATCAAATGAGCAGGAGGTGGCAATTACACTGGAGTTGGTAGAGCATATGTGCATCTGGGGATGGGAAATAAATCCATCCAAAATTCAAGGACCTTCCATCTCAGTGTAATTTCTAGTTCAGTGGTGTGGGACATGCAGGGATATTCCTTCTAAGGTGAAGGATAAGTTGTTGCACCTGGCCCCTCCTACCACTAAGAAAGAAGCACAACATCTATTGGGCCTATTTGGATTGTGGAGACAGCACATTCCTCATTTGGGTGTGTTACTCTGTCCCATATACAAAGTGACTCACAAAGCTACTAGTTTTCAGTGGTCCCCAGAACAAGAGACTGTTCTTCAACAGGTCCAGGCTGCTGTGCAGGCTGCTCTGCCACTTGGGCCATATGATCCAGCAGATTCGATGGTACTTGAGGCGTCAATGGCAGATAAGGATGCTATTTGGAGCCGTTTGCAGGCACCCATAGGTGAATCACAGCAGAGGCCCTTGGGATTCTGAAGCAAAGTCCTGCCATCATCTGTAGACAGTTATTCTCATTTAAAAAAAAATTATTTATTATTTATTTATTTATTTATTTATTTATTTATTTATTTATTTATTTTGGAGAGAAACAGACAGAGAGAGAGGGAGTGGGAGACAGATAGAGAATGGGTGCATCAGCAGTCTCTCAGCTGCTGTGAACGAAATCCAGATGCATGTGCCCCTTGTGGGAAAGTGCAGCATTGTGCCCTTGCGTCACTTTGCATCTGGCTAAACGTGGGACCTGGCGATTGGAACCAGGTTCTTAGGCTTAGAAGGCAGGCACCTTAACTGCTAAGCCATCTCCCCAGCCCTTGTCCTTTTAATACACAGCTTTTGGCCTCTGTTGGGCCTTAGTGGAATCTGAACAGTTGACAATGGGCCATCAAGTTACTATGTGATCTGAGCTAGCCCATTATGAACTGGGTGTTATCTGACCCACCAGGCCATAAAGTTGAACATGCACAGCAGCAGTCCATCATCAAGTGGAAGTGGTATATATCTGATTGGGTTTGAGCAAGCCCTGAAGGCACAAGTAAGTTACATGAGGAAGTTGCCTAAATGCCTATGGTTTCTACTCCTGTTAAAATGCCTCCTGTCCCCAAGCATGCACCTATGGTGTCATGGGGTGTGCACTATGATCAACTGACTGAGGAGGACAGAACTAGGGCATGGTTTACAGATGGTTCAGTGCATTATGTGGGCACCTCCCAGAAGTGGACAGCTGCAGCATTACAGCCCCTTTCTGGGACACTTCTGAAGGACTGTGGTGAAGGGAAGTCTTCACAATGGGCATAACTATGGGCAGTGCACATGGTTATGCATTTTTCTTGGAAGGAAAAATGGCCAGGTGTGTAGTTATACACTGATTCATGGGCTGTGGCCAATGGTTTGGCTGGATGGTTCAGGACTTGGAAGGAGCACAACTGGAAAATTGATGATAAGGACATTTGGGAAAGTTGTATGTGCATATGTATGGCACAATGCAGGTCTGGCCCTAGCCAGACTGCATGTCAGAAGAAACCAGGCCACACCCCTCGAGTTTTCTCACTAGAATGGTGGGTAGCCAATGATGGGTAAGACTCCATGAGATGGGGCAACCTAAGACAGGCACCATCGCATGTGATGATCCCTTGGGGCCTGGGTTCAACAATGGCTTGGCAAAAAAAAAAAAAAAAACCCATACCTCCCAGGGTTGCCAATAATAAAAACAAAAAGTAGGATATGTATGGCACAATGCAGGTCTGGCCCTAGCCAGACCACATGTCAGAAGAAACCAGGAAGTGGCTTCTGTGAACATGGCATTCTGCACAGGCCTGGCGTGACAACAGCTGCAGTCCCATGCTCGCAAGAAACCTGCTATGAGATGATCTGTCTGGAGACAGGCTGTCATTGGTCACAAAAAGGGGACCACCCCATACAATGATTGACCAGCCAAGCCCCTTAAAACCCTCTACACTTTTTTAAATAAATGAGTTTGCTTCAGTTCACCCTCTGCCTGCTTTCACCCATCTCCTGGAGTCTGTGTCGTGATTCCACACCTCTCACCCCAAACTCAGCACAGACCCTGTCATCCCTCCTGGGCTGGCCCTAGGGGGGACCCCAACATGGATAGAGCTCTCTCAATGGGCAAAGGATATAAATATAGTCATGTCCCATGTTAATGCTCATCAGAAGGTGAACTTATCAGAGGACGACTTTAATAAGTAAGCAAGTAGATAAGCTGACTTCTTCTGTGAATAGTGGTCAACCTCTTTCCTTAGTCAACCATCCCTGTCATTGCACAATGGGCCCATGAAAAAAGTGGCCATGGTGGAAGGGATGCAGGTTATGCATGGGCCCAACAGCATGGCCTTCCACTAACTAAGGCTGACTTGGTTACAGCTGCTGCTGACTGCCAAATCTACCAGCATCAGACACTAACTCTGAGCCCATGATATGGTACTATTTCTCCGGGTGACCAGCCAGCCACTTGGTGGCAGGTTGACTACATTGGACCACTTCCATCATTGAAAGGGCAGTACTTTATCCTTACTGGAATAGACACTTATTCTGGGTATGCATTTTTTTTCCTGCACATAGCGCTTCTGCCAAAACTACCATCTGTGGGCATACAGAATACCTTATCCACCATCGTGGAATTCCACCCAGCATTGCTTCTAACCAAGTAACTCACTTCACAGCCAATGAACTATGCTGCCATATGGGCTCATGATCATGGAATTCACTGGTCTTACCATGTGTGCCACCACCTTGAAGCAGCTGGCTTGATAGAGTGGTGGAATGGCCTTTTAAAGAAACAGCTACAACGCCAACTAGGAGGCAATAGCTTGGAGGTCTTGGGGTGTGTCCTCCAGCAGGCTGTATATTGCCGGGGTTTTTTCCCTCCACCACCGGCAGGTAGATCGGAAGAGAGAGAGAACCGGGCCAGCCGCTTCTCTTGAGGCTGAGCGAGAAGGCGGGTGTCGACGACTCAAAAAACCTCCCCAAGCCACCGGGGAAAAGAAAACCACATTGAGCCGGGAGAAACATCTAAGGTGGAAATCTCTCCGTTTATGGTCAAGGGGAGGTATTTATATATTTTGAGGAAGGGGGCGGGAAGAGGGGATGAGAGAAAGGTATAAGGGCTGATAGTATTTCACCATGTCAGCAGTGGCTGGGTGGAGGCAGTTTCAGCTTAGGTGCTGAGTCACTTCAAGGACAGGTCACCAAACTCTACTCAGGCTCTGGAAGCTCGACTAGGCCTCACCGGGAGTAGGCCAAGACTGGCTGGGCTAACCACTCGGCTTCACACTGGGCAGGGCCCAACATCTCCCCCTTTTGTTTTTGTAAGAACGGTGGATGGCTATGGCCTCTGTCCTAGGTTGTCTCCCTCTGGGAATCTTACCCGTCACTGAGCACCATGCCTCTAGCCCGTTGACCACTCCACGCCCTGTCTTAGGTTGTCTCAGCCTGTCTGAGATCTTACCCATCGTTGGTTCGATGGAGGGTGGGGGAGGGATGTTAGGTGGATAGCCAGTAAGTGGAAAAGCCATTGCCTTTGAGTTGCAAACCTGCGGTGCCTTGACCTGAAGAAGTTTAATTGCCTCAAGTTGTTGGTGAATGAATTGTGTAATCTTATTAATTACACAGGGCCCAAGAGTGAGGATAAGAAGAAGGAGGGGTTCAGGGGGAGGGAGAAGGTAGGGTAAAGAGCAAGAAGAAGGAGGGGTCCAAGGGGAGGGAGAAGGTGGGATAAAAAGCCATGTAAGCTCGTCTACAGCAGGTTGTCTTAGAAGTCCCAACTCCTCTTCTGTAAATCTTTCTGGAGATTTTCTGGCTTCATTTGGGTCTAGTAGCATCCACACCTTCAGTTGTTCCTGGGGAAGAAACAGAGGCATAGTTCTCAGGGGTGGGACACTCCCTGGAGAATTGATTATTATCATCCCCTTGTTGGGGTAAATATTTTAAGTCTCTTGCTGGTACCCAAATAGGTCTTTTTTCCTCTTGAGGAAAGACACATCTAAATCCTCTCCCTGCTGTGAGGAGGCAGTCTGGTCCCTTCCAGGCCCCAGTTAATGGGTCCCTCCATTTGACCCAGATGGAGTTGTAGGTGACAGCTAAGGTCCAATGTTTTTGAAAAGGGGACAAGTGTCTATCTTCTTTAGAAAAATTTAAAATATTTAGGGTTAATAATGCCTTTTTTAGTTGGTCATGTGGGGGTAGGGATTCCCCCTTTTGTTTTTGTAATTGAGACTTGAGAGTTTGATGATATCTTTCCACGATGGCCTGGCCCCATGGGTTATATAGGATGCCTGTGGAAAGTGAGAATTTTTAGGTTTGGAGGAAATCTACAAAAGTCCTGTTTACGAAGCAGGGACCATTATCGGTTTTGATTTGATCTGGCAATTCAAGGGTGGCAAAGCATTGAGGCATATGGCTAATAGTATGTTTAGTTTTTTTTCCCAGCATGTGCTGATGTCCAGCAAGCATGGGAGAAAGTATCAACTGAGAGAAAAATATATTTAAGTTTTCCAAATGGAGAATAGTGTGTAATGTCAATCTGTCAAAGGTGATTAGGGCGTAGTCCTAGAGGATTGGCTCCTGTAGTTTGAAGAGGAGGTACCTGGAGGAAAGGCTGACAGGATTTGTAAGTTTGGACAATTTTTTTTTAAGGTCCTTGACTGGCACATGGGGATATTTATGTTTAAGGCCCCTCCAATTTATATGAGTTAATAAGTGGAAGTGTGTAGCTTTTGAGACTGTATTACATTGCGGCTGAGAAGCCAGTTTGTCAGCCAAATTGTTTTCTTTAGAGAGGAATCCTGGTAACTTTTGTTGGCCTCTGAGATGTTGAAGGAAAATGGGGTTAATTTTTTGTTTAAGTAGGGAGCAGGCTTGAATCATCAATAGTATTGGAGTCCAGTCTAATATTGGCCTCAATTAGGTTGGGTAACAGGTTAACAACATAAAGGCTGTCAGAAAAATAAGTTAAATGGCTCCTGAATAGTGTCCAAAGCCAAAATGACAGCAAATAGTTCTTTGAATTGTGCTGATCCTGTGACCTCATGGGAGATTGACTTTATGGGTATAGGCTTTTCTCCCCTCCTTAGGGGAGGATAAACATCTAGGGAAGCTCCCAAGCACCCCCCATCAGTGAATATGGTAAGAAAATCAGGGTTGGGTTTAGATAAAAAAAAGTCTGGGGGGGTCTTCATTTCAACCTAGAGAAGGAGCTCATTCATTTATAAGGACCATAGTGACAATTAATTATACCCAGAAACCCCTTGAGGGCCATAGCAACCCTGTTGTTATTTCTCTGAAGCCAAGCGAAGTCTGTTACCTTAAAGGGGGTGACAATGACATGAGGCTCCGTGCCAAACAATCGGACAGAGGTGTCCCTGCCCTTCATAATGTAGTCTGTAATCTGGTTAGTTATAGAGTAAACTCTGGGGACTCCACCAAGGGAGAGGTGAATCCATTGGATGGGTTCTCCTTCCTGGGCTAAGAGTGCAGTGCATAATGTTTCCCCAGAGAAAATAGAGTGGGAGATAGGTAAGTTAGGATCAAACCTCTTTAGGACAGCAGCATCAATAGCCCGTTGTACCTTATGTAGAATTTGTTCATGACGAGGGGGCAAGGTTATCTGAGAGGAAAGAGTAAGACCCTTTAAGAGGTCAAATAAAGGGGACAGTTCCTCAGTAGTTATGGGTATCCAGGGCCTCATCCAATTAATTTCTCCCAGCACCTTTTGGAGTTGAGGCAAAGTATAGAATTTTTGAATATGGAGTTGGAGTTTGACAGGAGAAACAGTATCAAGGAATAACCTGGAGCCCAAAATCTTGAAGGGAGGGGCAGTTTGAATCTTTTCTGGAGACACCTGTAAAATGGCAAGGCATTTAGCAGTGAGGTCTTGGAGATCAGATGGGTTGGAATGACCTAAAATAATAATAATAAAACGTTAGGATGATTAATCAAGGAAGAAAAGATATGAGACATGTATTGTTAGGGTTAATACTGGCAGAAGTTGGCCTGTCTTTAACTAGAAACTGACAGTTTTTAGGTTGTTTTTTTTTTTTTTTTTTTTTTTTTTTTTTTTTTTTTTTTTTAATTTTGTCCCTCCAGCTGGGCAGAGCTGTCAGGGAAAACTTTAATCTCAGGCCAATATTGTATTACCGATTGAGTTAGTTGGGCTTAGTATGAATTGAGCTAGGTGGGCAGAGAGAGAATGGGCGTGCCAGGCCTCTAGCCACTGTTTACATGGGTACTGGAGAACTGAGCCTTGAACTGGGGTCCTTAGGCTTTACAGGCAAGTGTTTAACCATTAAGCCATCTCTTTAGTCCCATGTTAATGGGAACGCAGTGAAGGGTGGGACAATGGTGTGTAGGATATAGCCATACAGACTTGAAAAATAGTGAATGTCCCCAGCCGTTTTTTTTTTTTTTTTTTTTTTTTTTAAAGTAAAGACTTTGGGCCCCGCAGGACACTTAGTTAAGAGCATAGAGGGGGCGCCCAGAGGTAAGGGGTGGGAATGGCGGTGATTTGTCTTATGGCCTCATGGTGGACTGCCCACCCGTTCCTAAGATATTTTTAAAGTAAGTTAGGAGCCCGCCCACCTGCCTCCTTGTCGTTTGGCTGGCCTTTTTTTTTTTTTTTTTTTTTTTTTTTTTTTCAAAAGTGACCAAAAGTGATGCCTGGAGGTGCGGGCAAGGTGCAGCCAGTGAGGCTCGGGGCAGTGCTTGGGCCCGGGCTGGAGCCGCCATTTAGGACCATCCCATTTGTCTCGCTCCTCACAGGGATGTCGGCGGAGCCTGGCTGTTGTCCTTCCGCTCAAAGCACGCAAGTTTTGTTTTGTGGACCAGTGACCTGTGTTCCACGCCTGTGAGGAAAGTTAACCTCAGTTTGGGACGTTTGGGGAACTCGAGCTTGTATTTGATCACAGTTTACATTCACAGAAAGCTACATGGTGGAGCTGTATGAGGAAAGAAGTTTACCGGAGAATGTTAGTGTGGAAGAATTTTGATACGCCCACATCTTCTATCAGGGGCTTGAGCACATTTTTCTTAGGCAGTAGTTACGGGCTGAAAAGACAGCGGGGCCGGTGGCAGCTTGGGTGGTGGCCTTGGAAGAAAGGAGATTTTAAAAATCAGTTTTAGGTTTTTTTTATAGTTTTTGTTAAGGGCAAAAATGAACTTATCCACGGAAAAGCCTTTAAGGCTGGCAATTAAGGCAAGGAGGACTGAATTCATCCATGGGGCTAGAACAAAAGTTTTGTCTCCAAAGCCATGGAGGTCTTTTTGTTTTAGGAGTTTTTGTAAGATCAGGGCAATAGTAATACATATGAGTACAACATAAGCATAAAGTCTCAAAAAATAGCTAAACATGTTGTGGAATTAAGTTTAGATTTAGATTTGTGACGGCCAGTGAGCCTGTGCCCTTATGGGACGGCTCGATGAAATTAAACACAGTGTAGCTGGGAGCAGATCTCCCCACCAGGTTTGTTTTGTCTTTTGGAATGGAGTTTTTATTTAAATGAGGAGGCAAAATGTTTAAAGTCTCCTTTAGGTCTGCCCACGTGGTGCGTCCGCCATGAACTGGCGCTTCTAAGATGGCGCCCCCACGCAAATGAGGGGGCAGGACAAAAATGGTGGCACCGCAGAAGCGGTCTGTTGGAAACCCGGAAATGAGAGGAAAGAGAAAGGAACAAGAGATGTTGAAGTTTGGGACGGAGTTTTTATTTAAATGAGGAGGCAAAACGTTTAAAGTCTCTTCTAGGTCTGCCCACGTGGTGTGTCCGCCATGAACTGGCATTTAGAAATGGCGGCACCATAGAGCCCGGAAATGAAAGCAAAGAGAAAATGGTGAGTCTCCTCTAGGTCCGCCCACATGGTGTGTCTGCCATGAACGTATCCGTTTAGAAATGGCGGCAAACCGGAAATGAAAGGAAAGAGAAAGGAAGTTGAAGCAAGCACAGATTATAGAAGTAAAGGTTAGAATATTAAATATGAAGATTACCTCATAACTTATAAGGATACACCTGTCAGCAGTCTGATTAGCCAGTCAGCTTAATTTTGAATTTTGTTTCATCACGTCAGGGTCCAGTCCGTAGTCCGTTCTGAATCCTCACACGTAGTTTCTCAGGTAGTTTTCTGTCCTCACACGGGGCACCAGTTGTTGTGCCCCACGTTTGGGCACCAGTTGCCGGGGCTTTTTCCCTCCACCACCGGCAGGTAGAGCGGAAGAGAGAGAGAACCGGGTCAGCCGCTTCTCTTGAGGCTGAGCGAGAAGGCGGGTGTCGATGACTCAAAAAACCTCCCCAAACCACCGGGGAAAAGAAAACCACATTGAGCCGGGAGAAACGTCTAAGGCAGAAATCTCTCCGTTTATTGTCATGGGGAGGTATTTATATATTTTGAGGAAGGGGGCGGGAAGAGGGGATGAGAGAAAGGTATAAGGGCCAATAGTATTTCACCACGTCAGCAGCGGCTGGGTGGAGGCAGTTTCAGCTTAGGTGCTGAGTCACTTCAAGGACAGGTCACCAAACTCTACTCAGGCTCTGGAAGCTCGACTAGGCCTCACCGGGAGTAGGCCAAGACTGGCTGGGCTAACCACTCGGCTTCACACCGGGCAGGGCCCAACAGTATATGCTCTGAATCAGCCTCCTATACATGGTACTGTTTCTCCTACAGCCCATATTCATGGGTCCCAGAATCAAGGAGTGGATATGGGAATGGTCCTGCTTACCATCACCCCAAGTGACCCATTAGCCAAAGTTTTAATTCCTGTTCCTGAAACCTTATGCTCTGCTGGCCTAGAGGTCTTGGATTCAGAGGGGGTAGTTCTTTTGCTAGGAGACACATAGAACATTACATTGAACTGGAAGCTAAGACTTCCCCCTGGTCACTCTGGGCTCCTGATGCCTTTGAGTGAACAGGCTGAGATAGGAGTTACAGTGGTAGCAGGGGTAATTGTTCCAGAGTACCAGGGGGAAATTGGACTGCTCCTCCACAATTCAGGTAAGGAAGAGTATGTCTGGAGTACAGGAGATCCTTTAGGGAGTCTCTTGGTATTACCATGCCCTGTTATCAAAGTTAATGAACAATTGCAACAATCCAATCAAGGCAATGTGATAAATGGGGATCTGGGGATCCTTCAAGAATGAAGGTATGGGTCATGCCTCCAGGTAAAAAAACCAAGACCAGCTGAGGTGCTTGCTGGAGGAAATACAGAATATGGGTAGTAGAAGAAGGTAGTTACAAATACCACGTGTCCAGTTACAAAATGAGGACTGTAATTTTCATGAGTGTTTCTGTCCTACCTTGTCAAGAGGGTTTGTACATATTTACACCAATATTAGGATGTTTTTGTTCTTCTTTATTTCTTTATTAGGTAATTAATACTGATTAAGATCATATCACTAGTTAACTGCTGTTGAATTTATATTTGACCTATTATATTAGAGACTAAGCATTCCTCAAGGAAACTTGCTTTGTGTTGGGGGAGGGAATATTGTGTGTTTCCAATTGTATGTGGGATACTTATATCATGTTAGGCAGAATTATGACCTTGTTACTCTCTTCATTTGGAAATTAAGTATGATGTAAAGAGATATGGTTTGGTATCAAGTTGACAAGGGATGGACTTGTGATGGTTTTGTGTCAACTTGGTCTTTTTAGGAATCTACAGACATTCCTCATAAGTGGATCACTCAGGTTGCTTCCAGAAAATAAAGGAGGAATCCTTCCCCCAGGGTGAGCCCTTCCCCCAGCATGGGCAACCCCTTCTCAGAGGGTTTTTTTTTTTTTTTTTAATCTAAGGAAGCTTTGGGAAGGAAGGTATCTTCTCTTCCCCTCTGGCAGCTGGGATTGCTTTCTGCTTTCTAGTGTGTACTGAAGACCAGAGTGGACTGAAGACCAGAAGCTCTCCAGAAGCCTCTAGGCCTTCAGTGCCAGATTGGGACTGCTGACACATCCAGCCTCGTGAACTGAGCATCTCCTGGGTTCCTTGACTCTCAGGCCTGAAAATGGCTATTGTTGGACTGCCATAAGCTAATCCAATAAATTCCCTTTTAATACAATTCATTCTATTGGTTCTGTTCCTCTAGAGAACCCGGTCTTAATACACATTGCAAGTCTTAAGGCAAAATGTGCCAACTGGTATAATAGTGGCATGTCTGTTATGGGGGAAAACAATCACTCTCTAATTGGACTGGAGGCCTGCTCCACAGGAGAGTGTACATGTCTGGTACTGAAAACCTGGTCAAAAGCCTATGGTGGGTGAAGTCAAGAGCCCTAGGGGAGAAACTCCTGCTGTTGTCTGCCAAACTGCCCTGTAGGCATTTTTCTTAATGTTTATACCCCTATATTAATGTTACACTAGAAGCTTCTTTTCTCAGATGGGATAACCACTGGGATGACTCAAAAGGCCCTATAGTACTGAGAAGAAGTGACAGTGAAATGTTCAGCACTGAGACATCTCTATCACACCTTCCAAGGCTCAGGGTCCATTGTGAAAGAGGTGGTAGAAAGAATGTAAGAGCCAAAAGAAGGGTAGGGTTGCTTACAATGCAATCTTTCAGGCACAAAATGGCCTTGATACTTATTACCTAACAGTGCCTGGCACTACCTACACAAACCTTTATAATAGGAGGAAAAGATGATGACATCAAATAAATACAGATAAATTGAGAGAGGGAAGGGTGAATGGTGGATTTGTAAGGGGTGGAGAGGGAATTATCATGGTTTATTGTGCATAATTATGGAATCTGTCAATAAAAAAGTTAAAATAAAAAAGTAGAGGGCTGGCGATATGGCTCAAAGCCATATCATTTGCCTGCAAAGCCTGATGGCCTGGGTTGATTCCCTAGTAACCACATAAAGCTATATGCACAAAGATGGCACATGCATCTGGAGTTCATTTTCAATGGCAATAGGCCCTGGTGTGCCCATTTTCTATCTTCTTACAAGTAAAAAAATAAAAATTAAAAGTAGATCTAAAAGCAGAGTTGTGATATGTGTGAAAGGATTTTCCACCATGCATGCACTTGTCCCTACACATTTTATTTTTTTTGAGGTATGGTCTCACTCTAGCCCAGGCTGACCTGGAATTTACTATGTAGTCTCAGGGTGGCCTAGAGCTCACCATGACCCTCCTACCGCTGCCTCCTGAGTGATGGGATTAAAGGCATGTGCTACCATGCCTGGCTCTGATACAGTTTTGCACAATGTAATTTGTTTGGATCTACTAGTAATTCTCCACCTGATGCCCAAGTGATGCACTTGAGAATGATTACTTGGTGGGCAGTAGGAAGATCACAGGAAGTTCACATAGTCTTCACTCACACGCATTCTTCTGGGGATATAGAACCAAGGTTGGTAGGGCTGTTTCAAGTTTTCAGTCTGGCATTCATCTTTGGATTGCTGACTTAAGGATCCCTACTACAGTTTTCTTCATCAGAAGATGTGTCAAAATGGTATGCTTCTGTGTCTCTATTAACCACATAATTTTTGTTAAAATAGTTCCTATTCTTCCCAACTGCTTACAACACACCTCAAAGGGATCTACCCATATGGTCAATCTACTTTGGAAGTCCCAGGTAAGAAAAATTCACATTATTGTCAAAATGGGGTCATTATTTTGATCATTATTTATCCTGACATACTTTCAAACAGACACCAAAATCATTGCATTTTCCTAGCAGATGTTACTGCTGATTGGTTCCTTTTTGTCCCTGGGAGACATACAAATTTTCATTTGAAAGGATGTCCTTTAGAAAGGCATAAGTTGCCAGTGACCTGTGTATGTTTCAAATAAGATTGTCATCAGTTTAGGGCTGGAGAGATGGCTTAGTGGTTAAGATGCTTGCCTGTGAAGCCTAAGGACTTATGTTCGACTCTCCAGGTCCTGCATAAGCTAGACGCACAAGGTGATGCAAGCACAGTGGGGAACAGACACGTCTGGAGTTTGATTTCAGTGGCTGGAGGCCCTAGCATGTCAATTCTCTTTCTCTCTCTCTCTCTGTGATAAAAATATTTCAATATATTAATTAATTAACATTAATTAAATATTTAGAATTTAAATTTAATATTGTCATCAGGCTAAATGTAGGTGATAATTTATTATTAATTGAGATAGGGTCTCATCATGTATCCCAAGCTGGCCTGGAACCAACTATGGAGACCAAGCTCTTCTCAAGCTCACACATATCTGCCTGCCTCTGCTTCCTGAGTGCTGGAATTTGTGTTCACCACAACCAGATTAAACATAATGTCTCCTATCTGCTATTTACTCAGTTGTTTATGATTTTTCCCCTCAAATCTTGGGACCGAAACAATCCATGCTGCCATTGCATCTCTCATGACTCAAGAACAATCTGTGAGGAGACAAGGAAGCCCATTGTATTAGTTACTTCTCTTGTTACTGTGACCAAATATCTGTCAAGAATGGAGGCTTTGTTTAAGCCTGCAGTTTGTGGTATACAATCCATCATGATGGATGGATGGAGAAGGCATGACAGTAGAAGTACCAGACATCTGGTCATATTTCACTTTGTCAAGAAGCAGAGAGAGAGAGGGGCTGGGCTCAGTAGTTATGGCACTTACTTGCAAAGCTTGCCAACCCAGGTTTCATTCCCCAGTACCCACATAATGCCAGATGCATAAAGTAGCACATACATCTGGAGTTCATTTGCAAGAGGTCCTGGCATGCCCATTCTCCCTCTGTCATATACATAAATAATAAGTAAATATTAAAGGAAAAAGAAGCAGAGAGGACAGAAAGGGCTAAGAAATTCCAAGGCTTGTTGCCAGACCAGATAAACCTCCTAATGCCCACCCACAGATGGGGACCAAGTGTTTGAACATGTTAGTCAATGGGGAACACTTCATATTCAAATGATAGCACCCACATAATCTGGAAGAAAACTCCAATACCAGTCAGTTCTTCCTTCCGGTATGAGACAACTCCACCTCTTTGATTTGATACACATGTAGTCTAGTTTTTTTTTTTTTTTTTTTTTTTGCACTCTTAACTGTAGAGATTATATCAATTCCTCTACATTTTGCTATTTTAAATATGAGCTATTCAGCTTGCTGAGTCTTTATTTATAGAAGTCAAATACTTTCATATCTATAATGCTTAGTATGTTTTTGTCATTGGTACAGAGTAACTTTATCACACACACACACACACAATTTCAAATTACTGATGACTGAGGTATATATCCATAGCCCATATAACTCAGGTCCTTCCTTCGTTTTTTGAGGCAAGAGTCTCCTGTAGTTAAATCAAATCACTATGTAGCCAAGAATGGTCTTGAACCTCCTGACCCTACTGTGAAATGCTAGATAGATGGAAGCCACCACACATAGCTGAAATTCATCCTTTTAAAGTGTATAGTTAAGCTGGGTGTGGTGGCACATGCCTTTAATCCCAGCACTCAGAGGAGGCACAGGTAGGAGGATTCCTGTGAGTTTGAGGCCACCTTGAGACTACATAGTGAATTCCAGGTCAGCCTGAGCTAGAGTGAGAACCTACCTCAAAGACAAATAAATAAATAAAGAAAGAATAAAGAAAAGAAGAAAGAAAGAAAGAAAGAAAGAAAGAAAGAAAGAAAGAAGTAGTTAAATAGGTGGTGGTAACTCATGCTTGTAGTCCCAGCCCTGGGGAGACTGAGACAGGAGGATCAAAAGGACAGACTGAGCCAGGAGTGGTGCTACATGTCTTTAATCCCAGTACTCAGGAGGTGGACATAAGAGGATTGCTGTGAGTTCAAGGCCAGCCTGAGACTTCACAGTGAATTCCATTTCAGCCTGGGCTAGAGCAAGACCCTATCTCAAAAAACAAAACAAAAAAAAGACAGACTGAGTGACATTGAGTTCAAGGCTAGCCTGGGCTATCCCACTCCCCTATAAAAATAAAAACATAAAAGAATCAAAAGTATATCAAACCTTTTGGTTTTCCATTCCATGTTATGCTATCACTTCTGACAATTTTAGAACATTTTAATCTTTTCATAAAGAAATATAATTTTCAGTTATCATTCCATTTCCCCAGGCTTGAGTAATTATTTTATTTTGTTTTTTGAGGTAGGGTTTTGCTCTAGCCCAGGCTGACCTGGAATTCACTATTTAGTCTCAGGCTGGCCTCAAACTCACAGCAATCCTCCAACCTCTGCCTCCTCAGTGCTGGGATTAAAGGCATGTGCCACCACACCCATCTTGAGTAATTTCAAACCTACTTTCTTTTCTTAATTTTTTTTAGTGGGAACTTATATATGAACATATTCATTACAAATTGGTTATATTACCTTCTACCCTGTCTCTGTTTCATGGAAGGCCCTTCTCAATGGGGATATCAGTAATTACTATGGGGTTATGAATACATCAATCAGTCACTATGGGGAGGACAATGCCTCACAGTACACCTTTCCACCTGTGGCTCTTACATCTTTTCCACCTTCTCTACCACAATGTTCACTGAACCACAGAGGGTGTATTAGATAAATTCTTTAATGTTGAGCTCTTGACAGTCTCTAATTTTCTACTATGATGAATTTTGATTCTCTTCAATGTCTACCATCATCTCCCTGGAGAAGGTTCATAGGCTAGCCATGAGAGCAGCACTCATATGTAATCTGCCACTTCCTCTGTGATGTTTTTCCTGGGTCTTGGCAGGTGTGATAGAGATGACTTGTCCAGTCAGATTTCTTTCTTGTCATTCTGATGGTTCTTGGGTGTCTTTGGTGTTTGCTGCCATCTGTAAAAAATCAGGTTGTCTAGCCAAGAGTGAGAACATCATAGATCAGAAGCGATAGTCATTTAGAAGATTTCTTAACACGCATAACCTCTCCTTTTAACTAAAGAAGAGTGGACGCTTCCCTCTAGGGTGTATGACCTTTCAAGCTGTAGGCTTCTGACTTGATTCTCAGTACTGGGCATAAACTTCCTCCCACTGAGTGAGCCTCATATCCAATCAGAGAGCAGTTGAGTACTGTAAGCTATGTACCACTAATGCAACAGTGGGGACATCTTGCCTGGCTGGTTGATTTTGTAGCCTGAAGGATCCACTACACTATTGGTAACTTTTATCCCCCAGTAGCTTGACTACAACTTTCCACCCTGTGAGAACTAGCCTTCTATCTCAGGGAAACTGGCTTTCATCTCAGTTCCGGCTTGATCTCTCAATGTCCCAGGACTCCAGCCTATGACAACTTACTTTCTGTCTCTATAGATTTGTCTGTTTTAGACATTTCACATAAATTGAGTCATAGAGTATGTAGTACTATTAGCCACTGCAAATGAATTCCAGATGCATGCACCACCTTGTGCATTTGGCTTCTGTGGGTACTGGGGAATCAAACCTGGGTCCTTAGGCTTCATAGGCAAGTGCCTTAATCACTTAGCCATCTCTCCAGCCCCATACCAGATTTTATCCATTCATCAGTTGGTAGGCATTTAGTTTGCTTTACCTTTTGGAAATTGCAAACAATATTGCTATGAATGTTAAAGCCCATTGGGGGAGCTAAGATAGTCTCATGTCACCCAGGTGGCCTCACTTTCCCTATGTAGCCAAGGATGGCTCTGAATTATTGATCTTCCTGCCTCCATTTCCTCAGCGCTGGGATTACAGGCATGCATCACTATGTCCAGCTGACTAAAGATGACCTTGAATTCCTGATCCTCCTATCTGTATCTCCCAAGTGCTGGAATTACAAGCATGTCCCAATCAGCTCTACTCAAATAACAAAAGTACTTAAAAAAATGTTTTATTTATTTATTTATTTATTTATTTGAGAGAGAGAGAGAATTGGAGCGCCAAGGCCTCCTGCCACTGCAAATGAACTCCAGATGCATGCGCTCCCTTGTGCATCTGGTTTACATGGGTCCTGGAGAATCGAACCAGGATCCTTTGGCTTTGCAGGTAAATGCCTTAACTGCTAAGCCATCTCCCAGCCTTTTTTGGTTTTTATGTGGTAGAGTTTCACTCTAGCCCATGCTGACCTGGAATTCACTATGTAGTCTCAGGGTGGCCTTGAACTCACAGCAATCCTCTTACCTCTGCTTCCCAAATGCTGGGATTAAAGGTGTGTGCCACCATGCCCGGCAATGAAAGTACTAAAAAAATTATTTAAATATCTGTTTTTTTTTTTCCAGGTCAGGTCTCAATTTAGCCCAGGTTGACCTGGAACTAACTCCGTAGCCCCAGATTGGCCTCAAACTCACTGCGATTATCCTACCACAGGTCCCAAGTGCTGAAATTAAAGGTATGTGCCACAATGTCCAGTGAGTATAACTTACTTACATGATTATATATAAATTTTTCTCTTGTATTGTGGAATGCTATCCTTTAGGCATCACATGGCCATTGCTTTATTTATTTATTTTTAAATAATTTTACATATTTTCAAAGAGAGAAAGAGGGAGAAGACAGAGAATGGGCACATCAGGGCCACCAGCTGCTGCAATGAACTCCAGGTGCATATACCATTTTGTGTACCTGGCTCCATGTGGGTCCTGGGGAATCGAACCCCAGTTGTTAGGCTTTGCAGGCAAGTGCTTTAACTGCTGAACCATTTCTCTAGCCCCCGCCATTGCTTTCTTGACTTCTCAGCTTCTGGTCATTAGTCAAGGCAGGCAGGAAAGGATCTATTAAGGCTCTGGCCCTCTAGAATATATGGGCAGTTAACAGTTGCTGTGGGGGTAGGGGTTCACAAGGTCATACCCTAGGATACAGATCTGTTAACAGTTGATGGGGGAGGGGCTGAGGGCTCACCCATGTTCTTGTAAGTAACTTTAATTTGGGGATGTCCAATCTTTTGGCTTTTTTGGGCCATAATGTCTAAATGAAGAATTATCTTAGGCCAAATACATTGGTTTACCAAGCTATACTTGGGTGGAATTGTTTCTTTGGTGTCCTATTGAGGGTGAATAAACATTTGTTCATCTCTCCAGGAAAAGTTCACATAACACCTAGTTCAACCAGCATTCTCATTTGACAACATGCCTGCAAAATGGTGAAGAGTTTCATACACAAAAGAACCAGAATATAAAAAAGGCTGAAAATGGCGGGCATGGTGGCTCACCTCTTTAGTCCCAGCACTTAGGAGGCAGAGGTAGGAGGATTGCTGAGTTTGAGGCCAACCTGGTAAACTATAGAGTTCCAGGTCAGCCTGGGGCTAGATTAAGACCCTTCCTCAAACGCCCTCGCCCCGAAAAAAAAAAAAAAAAAGACTGAAAATTACCAGGATTGGTGCGTTATTAAGTATAAAACAGCAACAATGCCAGGGATTGGTCATAGTAGAGCTTCCTCCAATTATATGGAAATCTATGACATAACTTATTTTTAAGTATCTGTAGTCAGTGCTTCTCAGTACAAACTCAGCTGAAGTAGAGTATGTTCTAGGACATGGAGGCAGAAAAAGGATAGGGCAAATTTTCTGTGAATTGCAGCCTGGCTTCGATTTAATGAGGATGATTCTGTTATGACGATGACATCAAGCATGCCAATGTAAAACAGCATTGTACAATATAAAATCTCACAAAGGTTCTAGTGTGAACAGTATGAAATAGTTCCTGAAGGATACTTTTTGAAAAGTTGGTTCAAATAACATGTTTTAGATACTTTATATGGTAGACTCAAGTAAAAAGAACTACTTTTTAAATTTGGAAATTCATTTACTAGATTTGTTTCTGCAAATGGTGTCTATTAGTTTACAAATTAGAATGATTAACTTCATTAAAAATTCCATGTTCACCATTATCCTGTAGAGCTTTAGACTGTAACATCAAGTCTCCTTATTAACAGGCAGAAGTGTCAGACAATCTGGAAACTGAGAAGTCTAATTCGCCCATCCATTTGGAAGTAACCACCATCAGTTGTAATCCCACGAACAACCGCCTGGGTATCAGGTCATCGCCGAAGTAGATGTAAGGGAGGAACAAAAGACCTTCCCGTTTGGTGGCCTCGGGCCGCCCTTCGGGTCTCTAATCCTTTAGTCCCAGCTGGGATTACGGGTGAAGGCCGCTCTTCACAGGGCCAGGGCCAAGGGCAGGCAAGGGTCCCCATCAACGTTGAGGATAAGAGATAGGGAGGCTGGGTAGAGTCCGCGCTGCAACGCAGCGCCGACAGACGATCCTAGCCTCGGTTCTCCGGGGGGCGCGAGCCCCGCTCAGGGGAGCCTTGCGGCTCCATCTTGCCGGGCGGAGACAGCGTCCGGGTCTCTATAGTTGCAGGCCCTGTGGCCGCTCAGACGCGCACGCCGGAAGCCATTCACTCGCCCAACGACCTAGGCCGGTCGGGGATTCTCCCGTTCCAGTTTCCGGGTTCCACGGTGTTTGGTGCTGACCGGCCCCAACTTCTCCCAGCAGTTCCCACAAAATGGAGAACGTCATCTCCTCCCGGCGCCGGCGTCGGAGACTTCACCCGGGCGAGGCGAGGGTGGAAGCGCCACCCCCGCCCTCAACACGCCACTCCATCCGCGGTCAAAACCCCGCCGCAGCCCCTCTCGGGCTCGCCCATCTCTGGGAGCTTCAGGGACAGAGGAGGCCAGGGCGTCGAGGCCACGGCTCCAGTCCCGCAGAGTGGATGAGGGCTGCAGCAATCGCCTGGGCGCCTAGGCTCGAGTCACGGCCGGCAACTCGGTTCGCGTCGCTAGGGTTGGCCAGGCGCGAAGACCCCCCGCCCCGCCCCCCTCCACTCCCCCCGCCCCCCGCCCACCACAGCCTCAGTGCCGAGGGCAGAGCTACCAGTGCGGCCGGCCCCAGCCACTCGGGCTCCTGACCTAGGCAGACCCGGTTGGTGAGGGCGGGGTTGGGCGGGGGCACGGAGGGGAGGGGACCGGCCGAATTGACGGAGGGGGGGCAGTGGAACAGCAGGACCGGGAGGTGTGGCCTTTGATGGACAGCCGTTTGGACTACCCCACCAAGGGAGAGGTCCTGAAAAAAGGCTAGTCTAGCCAATTGGTATGTTCAAGGCGTTCTGGCCCGCCTCCTCCAGCAGCCAATGAGCGTGCAGAGGGGAGGGGCCTTCTCAAGCTCGGCCGCGCCGCGGCCTCCACCTCCTCCTCCTCACCAGCGCTAAAGCCGGGACTGGACCGTGCGGAGCTGTGTGTGTTGCCGAAGGGGGGGTGGGCCGGGGGAGGGGAGGTTCGTTCCACGAAGCTGCAGCCTGAACCGGGTGAGGCTTATCCCCGCTGTCTTTCCAGTCGAGGGCCGCCGAGAGTGGGGGTGTCTGGGAGCAGCGCAACCTCGGGAGGAGGAGGAGGAGGCGGAGGCGACTGGGGAGGCGGAGATGGGTGAGGGCAGGCTCCGGAGCCTCCCACCGACCCGGGCTTACTACCCTGCGGCGGCCGTCGCTGTTGCCGCGCCGGGGCCTCGGGGTGTGCTCTGGGCCGCGCTTATGTCAGGGTGCCTTTGCGTGCGGCTCGAGGGCTGCGGGCGCGGCCAGGGCCAGGCGGCCTGGGTGAGGGGGACGTGGGGCGCCGGCGGTGGCTGCTTGGAGGTCGCGGGGTGTTTTCCTTTCTCTACTGGGGGGGTCGGGGAGAGGCCGGGGCGCTCTCCCGCCTCGGGGCCGCGCTCACCCTGACGGCCAGAGTCGTGGCCCCAAGTTTAGGGTGGTGAGGGCGGTCGCCCGTTCTCCGCCGTCGTCCCCTCGTTGCTGGTCGGTCCCCAGCGCTGCGCTGCGCGGCTCTTGCTCCTCACGTATTGTTTGGCTAGGTCTAATGGCGGACGGGGAGGCAGCGCTGCCGGTCGCCGACTGCAGGGGGTGCAAACCTCGGGCCCAGGGCAACTGCTTGGGGCAAATATGGGCAATATCAGCTCAGCGGCGACACGAGCCGCCCTTATCTCTGAATAGGTGCATAAAGTGACTAGGTTGATGTTAGGAGAGCAAATTTAGGAAAGTGTATGAAGTCCTTGCTGGCGTCGGGGCAACATTTGCCCTTCTCCACTGCGTTCCAAGGAGCAGACTTGATGCCCTCAGCCCCTCTTCTGTCCACATTTTGCCTTTCACATGGATTCTGACCTCAAATATGCATTTTACTACACTTGCATAGAAGGGGTTTGTTATGTGTGGGACGAGGGTAATAAAAGGCCGAACCTGCTTGACCTCTTAGTCCCTTCTCTGCCTCCTTCTGGTGGAACGGTCTTGCTGCTTCTACCAGTGCGTGCGTTCTTGATCCATTTTTCATTTTTTTTTCTCTTATCCCAGGACCAGGAATCTCCTTCAACCCTGTCCTGTACATCTTTGGCAGAAAGTGAGGAGGAAAACCCCTCCATTGTGAGTCCTTTCATCCTAATTTGTTGCTTCCTATAGTATAGAGGACGTCAGATTGTAGGGGTTCAGCCTTAGACTTAGCCATCCCTGTTGTTTTGAGGAGGAGGAGCTTTCCCTTGTAGCAGCATTGCCCCCCCCCCCCAAAAAAAAAAAAAAAAAAAAAAAAACAAAAACTGGGTAATGGTTGGTGAGGCCGCTGGGAGTGGGCGCTGCTGTTTCCACCGCTGCAGACATCGCTTGTGCGCTGCAATACCAACCTCAGCAAACAGACGATGGGCTCCTGCAGCTGCTCACATTACTGGGGAGGAGGGGTGGTGCGAAGGAGGGCATATTTCTGGTGCCCTCTGGAGTTCCAAACTGGGAATTAACGTTACCTCGTTTTAAATGCTACGTATGCAACCATTTTTAACATTTGTCTTCTGTCAGAATAATTAAGACATTGGAAACCTAGAGAGAACTGTTTAACTTTTTGTTCATGTATGATCTAAAACACAAGTTTTGCTGGGCATGGTGGTGCACACCTTTAATCCCTGCACTTGGGAGGTCGGGTAGGAGGATTGCTGTGAGTTCCCGGCCAGCCTGAGACTTCAGAGTGAGTTCCAGGTCAGCCTGAGGCCAGAGCGAGACCCTACCTCAAAAAACAAAGTCAAAATAAACCCACAAGTTTTGGCTTTTATTGTGGTTGGTGAGTTTCTAGATCTTTTGATGTCTATCATTAAGCAAGCACATGGTGTCTGCTGGATCTACTGTCTCACCTCACCAAGTAGAAGCTGATCAGACCTGTGTTGTATTCTACTTTTAGCCTCCCATCTCCAGGGTCATCAAATTCTCTTAAAAGTCAGTTTTATTTTGGAGGGAGGGCAATAGAGTTTCATATAACTGAGGCTGGTCTTGAACTTACTATGTACCTGAGCATGACCTTGATTTTCCTGTCTCCGCCTCCTGATTATTGTAATTATAAGCCTGTGCCACCATGTCTGTCACCAATTCTAACTTTTGTAGTTTTTTCGGTGATTATGTAGTGCTGAGAATTGAACCCAGGACTTTGGTGCTTGTTAGGCAAGCCCTTGATGAGTTACATCCCAGCCCCCAAAGTCACTCTTGAGCATGTAACCTGAAAATTATCATAAAGCACCTGTAATTTGGTAATTTTAAGGCAGTCTTGTAATGTGTAATGTTAAGAGAAACTTGACCAAATTTTTCTTCATTCAGATTTAAACTAGTATAAAAATCAGTGAAGTCTGTGTGATGGACAGATACATTGTATCTCTTTTTTTTTTTTTTTTTTTTTTTTTGTTTTTCGAGGTAGGGTCTCACTCTGGCCCAGGCCTACCTGGAATTAACTATGTAGTCTCAGGGTGGCGTTGAACTCACAGCGATCCTCCTACCTCTGCCTCCCGAGTGCTGGGATTAAAGGCGTGCGCCACCATGCCTGGCTACATTGTATCTCTTGAGCCCGCTGATAGCTGATAATTGTAATTTGTAGACTGTCAGAAGAGTCCCAAGTGTAGTACTTTTGCTTTTTTGTTGTTTTGGAAAAAGGGTCTTGACATGTACCACAGGCTGGCATAGAACTCAGAGATCCTCCTGCCTCAGCATCCCAAGTGCTGGGATGAACAAGCATGAGCCAATTGCACCCAGTTTATATGCTTACATGGGAAGTCCAGATGGGTAAAAAATAGTTAAGATAAAGGATTGCTGAATACAGATTGTGAAGGATAATGTATTAAATATTAAATATCATTTTAGGCACAGTACCAAGGCACTTTAATGTATTTCTTTAATTTTAGCAACTAGGATCCAGGGTAATAAAAATTGATTAAAACAGCATAAATTGAGTTCTAAGTTTGGTGGTGTTTTGTGATAGGGTCAAATTCTAGCCCAGGCTACCAAATATTGTAATAGATTTTCTTTCTTTCTTTTTAAAAATACTTTGTTTATTTATTTGAATGAGAGAGATAGGGAGGGAGGGAAAGGGAGAGAAAGAGGAAGATAGAATGGGCACGCCAGGGCCTCTAGCCACTGGAAATGAATTTCAGATGCATGTGCCACCTTGTGCATCTGGCTTTACGTGGGTACTGGGGAATGGTACCTGGGTCCTTTGGCTTTGCAGGCAAGTGCCTTAGCTACTAAGCTATCTCGCCAGCCCTGGATTTTCTTAATATTGTTTATTCTCCTTATTCTCTCTTTCTCTCTCTCTCCACACACACACACACACACACACACACACACTTATAAATTTTGTTTTATTTCGAGGCAGGGTCTCATTCTAGCCCAGGTTGACCTGGAACTCCCAGGTTAACCTCAAATTTATAGCTATCCTTCTATCTTGCCTCCCAAACTTTGGGATTAAAGGCCTGGGCCACCATGCCTGGCTTTGTTTTACACACACACACACACACACACACACACACACACACACACGTGTGTGTGTGTGTAAAAAACTTTTTTTTTTCGTGGTAGGGTCTTGCTTTAGCACAGGCTAACCTGGAATTAACTATGTAGTCTCAGGGTGGCCTTGAACTCATGGCATTTCTCCTACCTCTGCCTCCCAAGTGCTGGGATTAAAAGTGTGAACCACCATACCCTGCCCTATTTAAATAACTTTTAAAAAATATATTTTTTATTTTCAAGGAGGGAGGGGGGAGAGAGAGAGAGAGAGAATGGGTGCACCAGGGCCTCCAGCAGCTGCAAACAAACTCCAGTTGCATGCACCACTTTGTGCATCTGGCTTTATGTGGGTACTGAAGAATTGAACCTGGGTTATTAGCCTTTACAGGCAAGTGCCTTAACCTCTGAGTCATCTCTCCAGCCCCTATAGGATATACATATATGATATATATGTTTTTTTTTTGGAGAGGGAGAGGAAGACAGAATGGACGCGCCAGCAGCCTCTCAGCCGCTGCGAATGAACTCCAGATGCGTGAGCCCCCTCGTGGGCAAGTGCAACATTGCACCCTTGTGTCACTTTGCATCTGGCTAAATGTGGGACCTGGAGATTGGAACTGGCATTCTTAGGCTTAGCAGGCTGTCACCTTAACCGCTAAGCCATCTCTCCAGCCCCTATACAGTATTTTTTGAGGAGGGATTTTGAGACAGCTCTCATTGTAACCCAGGCTGACCCTAACTCAAGTGATCTTCCTGCTTCAGCCTGTTGAGTGCTGGAATTACAAGTATGAGCCACCATTCCTGTCATTATTTTTAAAAATGTTTCTCATATATGTTATATGTGTATATATATAATATATATTAATATATATAATATATATGTAATATATATTATATATATAATTATGTAACTTTTGGGCTGGAGAAATGGCTTAGCGATTAAGGCACTTGCCTGCAAAGCCAAACAATCCAGGTTTGATTCTCCAGGACCCATGTAAGCCAGATGCACTTGGGGTACATGCGTCTGGAGTTTGTTTGCAGTGGCTAGGGGCCCTGGCATGTCCATTCTCTCTCTCTCTGTCTCTCTTCTCTATCTCTTTCTGCTTGCAAATAAATAAAATTTTTTTAAAAAAGAAAAAATTTAAGAAAAATAAACAAAAAACCTTTTAAATATGGATAAGAATATTATAATTGCTTCTTGCATTTGTATTTTAAATTGTCTATTCCTTTCCAGACTGGTTTTTAGCATGTATTAAGTAATTTAATCCTTACAAAAACCAGTGGTATAGGTAATTTCCCCCTCTTTTTTCTTTTTTAAATATTATTTATTTATGTATGAGAGAGAGAGAGAGAGAGAGAGAGAGAAATGAGCACAGCGCCTCTAGCCACTGCACATGAACTTCAGACACATGCGTTGCTTGTGCTATCTGGCTTCTGTGGGTTCTCAGGAATCAAATCTGGGTCCTTAGCCTTTGCAGGCAAGTACTTTAACTGCCAAGCCATCTTACCAGCCCACTCCTCTTTCTCTTATTTTGGATACTGTTTTTATTCCCAGTTTGTAGAGGAGGAAATGGGCATAGGAAGATATTTGGAGAAATGAGGTGTGAGCAAAAGCAGTGTAATATAGCTTAAGTTCAGCAACTGTGCTGTGCTGCTTTAACATGTTGTTATAAATCTTAAATTTGAGGTTGAAAGGTTTAAAGTTAATCTCAGTATGTTTCTTTCCTGTTCACAATATGGAAGTAAATATAATATTTTGTTTAGCACTCTCTCTTTTTTTTTTTTTTTCCCCAAGGTAGGGTTTCACTCTAGTCTAGGCTGACCTGGAATTGGAATTAACTGTGTAGTCTCAGGGTGGCCTCAAACTCATGGTGATCCTCCTACCCTGCTTCCCAAGTGCTGGGATTAAAGGCATGCACCACCATGCCTGGCTGAGTACCCTCTTTTTAAAAAGAAGAGAACCAGGCCTGGAGAGATAGTTTAGTGGTTCTTTCCTGCAAAGCCAAACAATCCAGGTTCCATTCCCCATGTAAAGCCAGATGCACAATGTAGTGCATGTATCTGGAGTTCATTTGCAGTGGCAAGAGGTCCTGGTGTGCCCATTCTCTCTCTGTCTACCTCTCTCAGATAAATAAACAAAATTTAAAAAATATTTTAGGGCTGGAGAAGATGGCTTAGTGGTTAAGACATATGCCTGAGAAGCCTAAGGACCCAGGTTCAAGTCTCCAGGTCCCACGTAAGCCAGATGCACATGATAGCACATGCATCTGGAGTTTGTTTGCAGTGGCTAGAAGCCCTGGCACGTCCATTCTCACTCTCTTTGTGTCTCCTTCTCTCTCTGACTGTAATAAATAAAAAATTAAAAAATATATTTTAATAAATAAAACAAAAATAAGAGAAACATAGTTAACAATTAGACATGCTTTAAAAAAATTATTTATGGTCTGGAGACCCATGTTTGACTTTCCAGATCCTACATAAGCTAACCGCACAAAGGTGAGGCAAGTGCAAGGTTGCACATGCCCACTAGGTGGCCCAAGCATCTGGAGTTCGATTGCAGTGTCTGAGGCCCTGGTGTGCTGATTCCCTCTCTGTCTTGGTCTCTCGCTATAAAAAATTATTTATATTTGCAAGGAGAGAATGGGAATGAATGGGCGTACCAGGGCCTTTTGCCACTGCAAACAAACTCCAGACTGCATTCACCAGTTTGTGCATCTGGCTTTACCTGGGTACTGAGGATTTAAACATTGGTCATCAGGCTTTGTAAGCCATCTCCTCAGCCCTATTTTTGTGTGTGTGTGGGGGCAGTATCTTGTCCAGGTTTGTCTTTTATGTTGTAGCTCAGGATGGTCTTGAATAAATGTGTCTTCCTGCCTCCATTTATCTATCCTGGGCTTATAGGCATGTGCTACTGTACCTGACTTCTATTTGATTTTTATATTGCCTTATTTCAAAATTAACAGCTTGTTAGTACTTGTGTTATATTCTCATTTTGCAATGTGTATAGTTTACATTCTTTAATTGTGTCATAAATATGGTTGATTTGAGTAAATGCAACTTATAATGAATGTAAAGTTCTTTTCTGGCATTATCATTCAAATTTGGGTCTTCCAGAGATGGTTTAGCAGTCTTGCAAAGCCTAGTTTGACTCACCAGAAGCACAGAGTGTACATGGATCTGGAGTTCAGTTGCAGTAGCAAGATGCCCTGGTGCCCATTTCTCTCTCTGCTTCCAAATAATAAGTAAATAAGAAAGTTTGTTTTTGGGCTGGAGAGATGGCTTGGCAGTTAAGGCATCTGCCTGCCAAGCCCAAGAACCCTAGTTCCAATCTCCAGGTCCCATGTTTAGCTAGACGCAAAAAGTGACACAATGTTGCACTTGCTCACAAAGGGGCTTATGTGTCTGGAGTTCGTTTACAGCGGCTGCCAGCTGGCACACCCCTTCTGTCTCTATGTGTGTGTGTCTCTCTCTCTCTCAAAAAAAATTGTTTACAAGGTAGGGTCTAGAGGATTAAAGGATTAAAAGTGTGCACCACTATACCCAGCAGTGATCCTTTAAAAAATTTTAGTTGAGCCAGATGTTGTGGTTCACACCTTTATTCCTAGCACTTGGGAGGTAGAGGTAGGATTACCACGAGTTCCAGGCCACCCTAAGACTACATAGTGAATTCAAGGTCAGCCTGGGCTAGAGCAAGATGCTACCAAGTGAGTGAGTGACTGAATGAATAAATATGAATGGGAACACCAGATGCATGTACCAGTTTGTGCATCTGGCTTTACTTGGGCACTGGGTAATCAAACTTGGGTCTTTAAGGTTTGTCAGCAAGTGCTTTAACTATTGAACCATCTCTGCAGCCCCTAGATGGATGATCCTTAATCACCACATATATTCATAAGAGATTTACCTTTCTATAATTCTTTTTCTTTTTTCTTAGTTGTGATGTTTGGTTTTTCGAGGCAGAGACTGTTATGTAGCCTTGGCTGGCCTGATAATTACTAAGTAGCCCCCAGGCTGGTGTCAAACATCAAACTTGTAGCAGTTCTCTTTCCTCAAGCCTGTGTGCTGAAGTTGCAGGTGTGTGCCACCCCACCTGCCTTTCTTAGCTGTGTTGTTGTTAGGAGAAGCTTGATAATTGGTTAGGTTTGGTAGACATTTGGAGATGAAGGACATAGAAAATGTACCATCCAGGCCTTTTTTAAAAATGTGAATACATGAGTGCTAATGGAACACGGTGATTTTTTTGTGTAATTTGAAAATGTGATTGTTTTGTTAAGCTCAGGTTTAGCTCAGATTTTTAAATGACATTTACTCAAAAAAAAAAAAAAAAAAAAAAAAAGTCCTGAGCCAGGTGTGGTGGCCCGTGCCTTTAATCCCAGCACTGGGAGTTAGAGGTAGGAAGGGGAATTCTGTGAGTTTGAGGGCAGTTTGGGACTACAGAGTGAATTCCTGGCCAGCCTGGGCTATTGTGAGACCCTACCTCAAAAAACAAACCAAAAAAAAAAAAACTCCTAATGATAGAATTCTAGTGAACCTTTACTAAATATATTCTTATATTCTATTAACATTTATTGAACACTTAATATAGGTCAGCGGCTTTTGTATGTATTTACATAGTTTTTAGCATTTAAAATTCTTGGGCTGGAGAGATGCTTAATGGTTAAGGCACTTGTCTGCGAAGCTTAAGGACCCAGGTTCAATTCCTCAGTACCCATGTAAGCACAAGGTGGCACATGCATTTGATGTTTGTTTGCAGTGGCTGGAGGCCCTGGTGCATCCATTCTCTCTCTCTTTTTGCTTCTTCCTTCCTCTCTCCCTTCCTTCTTTCTTTCCTTCCTTCCTCCCTCTCTCAAATAAAATATAAAAAAATTCTTTGAGAGCCGGGCTTGGTGGCGCACGCCTTTAATCCCAGCACTCGGGAGGCAGAGGTAGGAGGATCGCCGGGAGTTCGAGGCCACCCTGAGACTACATAGTGAATTCCAGGTCAGCCTGGGGCAGAGGTAGGAGGATTGCTGAGAGTTCAAAGCTACCATGAAACTGCATAGTGAATTCCAAGTCAGTCTGAGCTACAGTGAGACCCTACCTCGGAAAACAACAACAACAACAAAAAACCCAAATAAACAGGCGTGGCCAGGCGCACGCCTTTAATCCCAGCACTCAAGAGGTAGGTGGATTGTTAGGAGTTTGAGGCCACCCTGAGACTATATAGTGAATTCCAGATCAGCCTGGGCTATAGTGAGACCCTACCTGAAAACAACCACAACAACAAAAGCTGGGTGTGGTTGGGCACGCCTTTAATCCCAGCACTCAGGAGGCAGAGGTATGATTGCCATAAATTCAAGGCCACCTTGAGAATACAGAGTGAATTCCAGGTCAGCCTGGGGTTAGAGTGAGACTCTATCTTGAAAAACAAAACAAAACAAACAAACAAAAACCCAATAATAACAGCAAAAAAAGCTATGTTTGGTAGCTCATGTCTATAAATCCTAGCACTCTTGAGGTAAAATAGGATAGGATGGCCCCATTGTTGGAAGCCTTGCTTAAAGAAAACTCCAACCATTTAGATTGGCTAAGAAAAATAAGTATTTTAAATATTGTTGTGATACACACTAAAAGTTGTAGATTAAATCTGTTTTTTTAAAAATATATTTTAGTTTTATTTATTTGACAGAGAGAATGGGCACGCCAGGGGATCCAGCCATTGCAAACGAACTCCAGACGCGTGCGCCCCCTTGTGCATCTGGCTAACGTGGGTCCTGGGGAATCGAACCTGGGTCCTTTGGCTTTTCAAACAAATGCCTTAACTGCTAAACCATCCCTTCAGCCCTAAATCTGGTTTTAACTATGCAAAGTCCTCTAGCAATTGAGCTACATCACCAGTCCATGAGTCTTTTTCGTTTATGATAATATCTTCCTCTCTCACTCTTGTTGTAGTCACTTCAATAGTTACTATGTAAAAGATTTAGAAACTAAATTTCCTGTTTTTTTTGTATATGCATATGTATGTGTATGCAGGTACATGTTAATGTATAGGCAGAGGATCTTCTGGAGTGCTATTTCTCACCTACTCTGGCCACTTTTCAAAAATATGTATTTTTTTTATTTATTGGAGAAAGGGGAGAGAGAGTGAGTATAGACACACTAGGGCCTCTAGCCATTGCAAACGGACACATAAGCCACCTTGTGCATCTTGCTTATGTGGGTTCTGGGGAATTGAACCTGGGTCCTTAGGCTTCACAGGCAAGTACCTTAACTGCTATATCATCTCTAGCCCAATTTTTTTAAAATTTGTTTTAAAATTTGTTATTTACTTGCAAGGACATACTCACACTCTGAGAATGGGCAAGCCAGGGCTTCTTGCCATTGCAATGAACTCCAGATGCATGCTTCCGTTTGTGTATCTGGCTTTGTGTGTGGGTAATGGGGAATCAAAAACTGGACCTCCAGCCTTGGCCACCTCTTTTTGATACAAGAGCTTTCAGTGGCTTAGAGACAGCCAAGTAGGATAGGTTGTCAGTGAGTCCCAAGGTCTGTCTCCACTGTCATGCCCAGCATTTTTATTTTATTTTATTTTTTTAATTTGAGAGAGAGAGAAAGAGGCAGAGAGACAATGAGAGACAGAGAATAGGTGCACCAGCTCCTGTAAATGAACTCCAGATGCATGTGCCACCTGGCTTACGTGGATCCTGTGGAATTGAACCTGAGTCCTTTGGCTTTACAGGCAAGTGCCTTAACTGCTAAGCCATCTCTCCAGTCCATTTTTAAAAAATATTTTATTTTTATTTATTTATTTGAGAGAAAGAGAGAGATACAGAAATAGGCAGGTAGACAGAGAGAGAGAATGGGCACACCAGGGCCTCCAGCCACTGCAAACTAACTCCAGATGCATGCGCCCCTTGTGCATCTGGCTTACGTGGGATCTGGGGAGTCGAACCTGGGTCCTTTTGGCTTTGAAGACAAGTGCCTTAACCACTAAGCCATCTCTCCAGCCCTCCAGTCCATTAAAAAAAAAAAAAAACATTTTAAATATATTTTACTTCTTTGTAAAGAGGGAAGGAATGGAAATTCCAGGGCCTCTTGCCACTGCAGATGAACTACAGATCCATGTACCACTTTGGGCATCTGGCTTTACATAGGTACTGGGAAATTGAACCTGTGCTGTTAGACTTTGCTTGCAGTGGTTTTAACTGCAGAACTGTCTCTCTAGCCACTAAAAGTATTCTTCTTCTTCTTTTTTTTTTTTTTTTTTTGGTAGGGTCCAGGCTGACCTGGAATTCACTGTGTAGTCTTTTAAATTTACTTATTTCTTATTTATTTGCAAGCACAGACAAAGAGAGAGGGAGAGAGCGCCACACGCATGTGCATACATGCCAGGGTCTCCAACCACTGCAAACAAGCTCCAGATGCATGCTTCACCCTGGGCATCTGGCTTTACGAGGGTACTGGGAAGTTAAACCTGGGTCACTAGGCTTTGAAGTCAAGTGCCTTAACCTCTGAGCCATCTCTCCAGCCCCCTAAAAGTATTTTTATTTATTTATTTGTGAGAGAGCAAAAGAAAGAGAATAGATGGGTATAATAGGGCTTTTTGCTTTTGCAAATGCATTCCACATGCATGCACCATTTTGTGCATCTGTGGAATCAAACCTGGGTCAGCAGAATTTGCAAGCAAGCACCCTTAACTACTGAGCCATCTCCCCAGCCAATGCTTAACTTAAAAGAAAAAAAAAATTTTTTGTTGTTGTTTGTTTTTCAAGGTAGGGTTTCACTGTAGCCCAGGCTGACCAGGAATTCACTACGTAGTCTAAGGGTGGCCTTGAACTCATGGCGATCCTCCTACTTCTGCCTCCCAAGTGCTGGGATTAAAGGCATGCACCACCACGCCTGGCTGAAAAAAAATATTTTATTTATTTATTGTTTTTTTTTTTTTTTTTTTTTTTGAGGTAGGGTCTCACTCTCGCTCAGGCTGACCTGGAATTCACTTTGTAGTCTCAGGGTGGCCTCGAACTCTTGGCCATCCTCCTACCTCTGCCTCCCGAGTGCTGGGATTAAAGGTGTGCGCCACCACGCCCGGCCTATTTATTGGTTTTTTTGAGGTAGGGTCTCACTCTAGCCCAGGATGACCTGGAATTCACTATGTAGTCTCAGGGTGGCCTTGAACTCACGTGATCCTCCTACTTCTGCCTCCCAAATGCTGGGATTAAAGGCATGAGCCACCATGCCTGGCTATTTATTTATTTTTGAGAGAGAAAGAGACAGAGAATGGGCGTGCCAGGGCCTCTAGCTATTACAAACAACTCTAGATGCATGTGCTTCCTTGTGCATCTGGCTTACTTGGGTCCTGGGGAATCGAACCAGTATCCTTTGGCTTTGCAGGCAAACACCTTTACTGCTAATCCATCTCTCCAGCCCCAACTTAAAAAAAAATATTTATGGGCTGGAGAGATGGCTTAGCGGTTAAACACTTGCCTATGAAGCCTAAGGACCCCGGTTCGAGGCTCTATTCTCCAGGACCCACATAAGCCAGATGCACAAGGGAGCACATGCATATGGAGTTTGTTTGCAGTGGCTGGAAGCCCTGGCCCTGCTGTTCTCTCTCTCTCTCTCTCTCCCTCTCTCCCTCTCTCCCTCCCTGCTTATTTCTGTATCTCTCTCTAAATAAATAAATAAATAAATAAATAAATAAATAAATAAATAAATAAATATATTTAAAAATATTTATTTATTTGAGAGAGAGAGAGAGAGAAGGAGAGAATGAGCGAGCCAGGGCCTCTAGCCACTGCAAATGAACTCCACATGCATGCGCCCCTTGTGCATTTGGTTTATGTGGGTCCTGGATAATCGAACAGGGATCCTTTGACTTTGCAGGCAAATGCCTTAACTTGCTAAGCCATATCTCCAGCCCAACTTTAAAAAAATTTTTTTTTTTTTTTTTTTTTTTTTCGAGGTAGGGTCTCACTCTGGCCCAGGCTGACCTGGAATTAACTATGTAGTCTCAGGGTGGCCTTGAACTCACGGCAATCCTCCTACCTCTGCCTCCCGAGTGCTGGGATTAAAGGCGTGCGCCACCACGCCCGGCAAAAATATTTTTATTTATTTATTTAAGAAAGAGAAAGAGGCAGAGAGAGAGAGAGCACATGCGAGAGCAAGCACATGGGCACGCCAGAGCTTCTAGCCACTGCAAACAAACTCCAGATGCATGTGCTACCTGTGTGTCTGGCTTATGTGGGTCCTGGTGAATCTAACCAAGATCCTTTGGCTTTGCAGGCAAGCACCTTAACCACTAAGCCATCTTTCCAGCCACTTTTGTTTTGCCCGTAACTTTTTGTTTTGTTTTGTGTTTTTTCAAGATATCAAGATAGAGTCTTACTAGGCCTGAAATTCATTCATTATGTACTCTCAGGGTAGTCTTGATCTCACAGTGATCCTCCTACTTCTCTGTCCCCAGTGCTGGGATTAAAGGCCCACGCTAAGCATGCCCAGCCTTTTAATGTGGGTTCTAGGGATTAAACTCAGGTCCTCATGTTTGCATGAGCTATTTCCCCATTTCTTTGTTTTCGAGGTAGGGTCTCACTCTGGCCCAGGCTGACCTGGAATTCACTATTTAGTTCAGGGTGGCCTCGAACTCACATGATCCTCCTACCTCTGCCTCCCAAATGCTGGGATTAAAGGCGTGTGCCATCACACCCAGCCATTTCTCCATTTCTTTAAGTAAGATTGGAACAGTTATATTCACTTCAAAGAGGTATAACTTTTGCCTGGTAATCAGTCTATTCTTTTTTTTGTTTGTTTGTTTTTGCAAGGTAGGGTCTCACTCTGGTCCAGGCTGACCTGGAATTAGCTATGTAGTCTCAGGGTGGCCTCAAACTCTCGGCGATCCTCCTACCTTTGCCTCCTGAGTCCTGGGATTAAAGGCGTGTGCTACCATGCCTGGCTTAGTCTATTCTTTTTAATATTGAGCTGGGCCAGATTAAAAATGATTCAGGGTAGTAATTAGAGTATTGTCAGAATGAATTATTTAACAATATGGATATTACATCACTGTTGTATGTAAAGTAGTTCAAAAAGATTTGTTTTAGGGCAAAAGATTTGTTTTAGGGCTCAGTTGGTGAGAGTGCTTGCACAGTACCACATAAACTGGTGTGGTAGTGCATACCTGTTATCCTGGAACATGGGAGGTAGAGGCAGGAGATCATAATTCAATTCAAGGTTATCCTTGGCTGTATAGAAACCTGTGCCCCATGAGACCCTATCTCAAAAAACAAAGAAAACCTAATTTGTTCTGTTATTAGTAAACTTACAGTGTTCTTTGGCGTTTTGGTCATTTAGACATTTTATTTATTTGTTTGTTTATTTATTTATTTATTTATTTATTTATTTATTTATTTATTTAAGACAGGGGCAAGGGGAGAGAGAATGGGTGCATAAGGGCCTCCAATTACTGCAAACGAACTCCAGATATATGCCCACTTTGTGCATCTTGCTTATAGGGGTACTGATGAATCCAACCTGGATCCTTAGACTTTGTAGGCAAGCACCTTCACTGCTAAGATATCTCTCCAGCCCCAGTTATTTAGACTTCTAATGTTGTACACCAGGAGGACCCTAATTTGGGGTTTGTAAACTTTTCACTAGGGATTCATATTTATAATTCTATAGGACTGAGTAAAGGTTTGAATAGAAATGAAATGTTAGGTTCAGTGAAATCGCTATTTTCTCCTTTTTCCTAATATATATTTAAATTTATTATCGAGGCACTATTCTCCAGGACCCACATAAGCCAGATGCACAAGGAGCACATGCATATGGAGTTTGTTTGCAGTGGCTGGAAGCCCTGGCCCTGCTGTTCTCTCTCTCTCTCTCTCTCCCTCTCTCCCTCTCTCCCTCCCTGCTTATTTCTGTATCTCTCTCTCAAATAAATAAATAAATAAATAAAATAAATAAATAAATAAATAAATAAATAAATATATTTAAAAATATTTATTTATTTGAGAGAGAGAGAGAGAGAAGGAGAGAATGAGCGAGCCAGGGCCTCTAGCCACTGCAAATGAACTCCACATGCATGCGCCCCTTGTGCATTTGGTTTATGTGGGTCCTGGATAATCGAACAGGGATCCTTTGACTTTGCAGGCAAATGCCTTAACTTGCTAAGCCATATCTCCAGCCCAACTTTAAAAAAAAATTTTTTTTTTTTTTTTTCGAGGTAGGGTCTCACTCTGGCCCAGGCTGACCTGGAATTAACTATGTAGTCTCAGGGTGGCCTTGAACTCACGGCAATCCTCCTACCTCTGCCTCCCGAGTGCTGGGATTAAAGGCGTGCGCCACCACGCCCGGCAAAAATATTTTTATTTATTTATTTAAGAAAGAGAAAGAGGCAGAGAGAGAGAGAGCACATGCGAGAGCAAGCACATGGGCACGCCAGAGCTTCTAGCCACTGCAAACAAACTCCAGATGCATGTGCTACCTGTGTGTCTGGCTTATGTGGGTCCTGGTGAATCTAACCAAGATCCTTTGGCTTTGCAGGCAAGCACCTTAACCACTAAGCCATCTTTCCAGCCACTTTTGTTTTGCCCGTAACTTTTTGTTTTGTTTTGTGTTTTTTCAAGATATCAAGATAGAGTCTTACTAGGCCTGAAATTCATTCATTATGTACTCTCAGGGTAGTCTTGATCTCACAGTGATCCTCCTACTTCTCTGTCCCCAGTGCTGGGATTAAAGGCCCACGCTAAGCATGCCCAGCCTTTTAATGTGGGTTCTAGGGATTAAACTCAGGTCCTCATGTTTGCATGAGCTATTTCCCCCATTTCTTTGTTTTCGAGGTAGGGTCTCACTCTGGCCCAGGCTGACCTGGAATTCACTATTTAGTTCAGGGTGGCCTCGAACTCACATGATCCTCCTACCTCTGCCTCCCAAATGCTGGGATTAAAGGCGTGTGCCATCACACCCAGCCATTTCTCCATTTCTTTAAGTAAGATTGGAACAGTTATATTCACTTCAAAGAGGTATAACTTTTGCCTGGTAATCAGTCTATTCTTTTTTTTGTTTGTTTGTTTTTGCAAGGTAGGGTCTCACTCTGGTCCAGGCTGACCTGGAATTAGCTATGTAGTCTCAGGGTGGCCTCAAACTCTCGGCGATCCTCCTACCTTTGCCTCCTGAGTCCTGGGATTAAAGGCGTGTGCTACCATGCCTGGCTTAGTCTATTCTTTTTAATATTGAGCTGGGCCAGATTAAAAATGATTCAGGGTAGTAATTAGAGTATTGTCAGAATGAATTATTTAACAATATGGATATTACATCACTGTTGTATGTAAAGTAGTTCAAAAAGATTTGTTTTAGGGCTCAGTTGGTGAGAGTGCTTGCACAGTACCACATAAACTGGTGTGGTAGTGCATACCTGTTATCCTGGAACATGGGAGGTAGAGGCAGGAGATCATAATTCAATTCAAGGTTATCCTTGGCTGTATAGAAACCTGTGCCCCATGAGACCCTATCTCAAAAAACAAAGAAAACCTAATTTGTTCTGTTATTAGTAAACTTACAGTGTTCTTTGGCATTTTGGTCATTTAGACATTTTATTTATTTGTTTATTTATTTATTTATTTATTTATTTATTTATTTATTTATTTATTTAAGACAGGGGCAAGGGGAGAGAGAATGGGTGCATAAGGGCCTCCAATTACTGCAAACGAACTCCAGATATATGCCCACTTTGTGCATCTTGCTTATAGGGGTACTGATGAATCCAACCTGGATCCTTAGACTTTGTAGGCAAGCACCTTCACTGCTAAGATATCTCTCCAGCCCCAGTTATTGAGACTTCTAATGTTGTACACCAGGAGGACCCTAATTTGGGGTTTGTAAACTTTTCACTAGGGATTCATATTTATAATTCTATAGGACTGAGTAAAGGTTTGAATAGAAATGAAATGTTAGGTTCAGTGAAATCGCTATTTTCTCCTTTTTCCTAATATATATTTAAATTTATTAACTTGCTAGCAGAGGGAGACAAAGAAGGGAGAGTGAGAGGGAGGAAGGGAGAAAGAGAATAGAGAAAATATGAGAATAGCTATATCAGTGTCTTCAGCCGCTGCAAATAAACTCCAAATTCATTTGCCACATTATGCATCTGGCCTTATGTGGGTACTGGAGAATAGAACCAGGGCCATTAGGTTTTGCAGTCAAGTGTCTTAATCGCTCAGCCATCTCTCCATGGGGTAGGACCTCCCTCTTGCCCAGGCTGACCTGGAATTCACTATGTAGTCTCAGGCTGGCCTTGAACTCACAGTGATCATCTTACCTCTGTCTACTGAGTACTGAGATTTAAGGTGCTTGCCACCATGTCTGATTTACATTCTTCTTTTATTATTTATTTATTTATTTATTTATTTATTTATTTATTTATTTATTTGAGAGAGAGAGAGAGAGAGAGAGAGAGAGAGAGAATGGGCGCTCCAGGGCCTCCAGCCACTGCAAACGAACTCCAGATGCATGTGCCCCCTTGGGCATCTGGCTTATGTGGATAATTGAGCCTTGAACCAGGGTCCTTAGGCTTCACAGGCAAGCATTTAACTGCTAAGCCATCTCTCCAGCCCCTATATTCTTCTTTTAAACTTTGAACCATTTTGCCTTCCAAACTGGCCATATTTTAAATTAATCCAAAATGCTTTGAAATCAGAATCTTTTTGAATAAATATGATGGCATAAGTGGAAAATTCCACATCTAAGGACCTGTGACATGTTGAACTCACAACTCAGGGACACTTTAGGCTGTGTATAAAGGTGTACAGAAAATGTAAATGAAAGCTGGAGAGATGGCTTAGCCATTAAAGCATTTGCCTGCCAAGCCAAAGGATCCAGGTCTGATTCCCCAGGACCCAGGTAAGTCAGATACAAAAGGTGTGGTGCATGTGTTTGGAGTTCATTTACAGTGGCTGAAAGCCCTAGCATGCCCATTCTCTCTCTCTGTATCTGCCTCTCTCTCTCTCAAATAAATAAAATAAAACTTAAAAAACTAGAAAAAATGAAAATGTCTCAAATAAAATAAATGCTCAAAAAAAAAAAAAGCTGGCACCTAGGTTGGCAAAACACTGATGACTAAAATAGAATGACGTGTTCTCATGAGAGGTCATTGTTTTATTTCTACTTTGTATGTGTTTGACATTCAGTAATACAATGTTAAAAATCAGAAGGAAAGAAAAGAAAACATAATGAATTTCATGTGTAGACTTGGGTCTTACTTCCAAGATATCCCATGATTTCTGTGCAATTACTTAAAAACTTAATATCAAGCATTTCAGATAAGTGATATTTAATCTGAGTTTAATTTCTTACATGGTCATGATTTGATGTTTTTGACTTTTTTTTGAATTTTCCCTTGTTTAATTTAGTTTAATAATTCATTATTACAAATTTACCTGCTTGTAATCTCAGCACTTGGGAGGCAGGGATAATTGCAAATTTGAGGCCAGTCTCAGCTCCATAGATCCTGACCCCCCAAAAAAACAAAATAGCTAACTTGAACTTTGTAACTTTTCTTAAGCTTTACAACTTCAATTACTGTATTGTTTTGCTGTCTTTTTTTTTTTTTTTTTTTAATTTTTCCTGAGGTTAGGCCTCACTCTATCCCAGACTGAGCCTGGCCTTGATCTCACAGCTCCCTCCTACCTCTGCTTTCCTTGTGCTGGGATTAAAGGTGTGTTCCTCAAGGCCCAGCCTTTTTTTAAAAAAAAATTATTAAAAAATGTATTTGAGGGGTGGGGGGAGAGAGAGAATGTGTGTGCCAGTTAATTTGCAGCAGCAAGAGGCCCTGGTGTGGTCATTTTCTTCCCCTCCCCATGTGCCATCTTGTGCATCTGGCTTTATGTGGGTACTGGGGAATCAAACCTGGGTCCTTTGGCTTTTCAGGCAAGCGCCTTAATTGCTAAGCTATTTCTCCAGCCCTTTACTGTCTGTTTTAGCCTTTGTCTTTTAGGTGTTATATGTATATATTGTATGCATATATATATGGTGTATGCAACTGTATGTCTCCTGTGCATGCCTGAACTGGCCAGAAGACATTTAGTATTTTCTTTGGCTCTTCTGTCTTTATTTCCCTGAAATAAACTATCACTGAATTTGGAACTCCTTGGTTTTTGGTTAGATGGACTGACTAGGTGCCCCCAGTGATCCTCCTGTCTCTGTCTCTTACAGCAGTGGGATTATAGGCATGCAGGAACATGCCTACCTTTATTATATGTGGGTATTGAGATCAAAATAAGGTCCTCATGCTTGCATAGCAAGCATTCTTACCCTCAAAACCATTTGCTTAGCCCCAGGCTATCCTTGAATTCCTGGTTCTCCTGCCATTTCCTCCCAAATGTTGGGATTCAGATGTACACCATCATGTCCAGCTCTTCTTTTGCATTGTTAAAAAAATGGTGGTGCCTCAGGCATGGTGGCGCAAGCCTTTAATCCCAGCAATTGGGAGGCAGAGGTAGGAGGATCAAGGCCGCCCTGAGACCAATTCCAGGTCAGCCTGGGCTAGAGTGAGATTCGACCTGGAAAAACCAAAAAAAAAAAAAAAAAAAAAAAAAAAAAAAAAAAAAAATGGTGGTACATGCCTCTGTAATCCCAGCTATTTGGTAGGCTGAGGCAGGAGGATTGCAGGGTCTGCCTTGGGCTACATAAGAACATTGTACATAGTATCTGTAATAACATCTTGTGTCCCAAATCAATCTATCTATCTATCTATCTATCTGTCTGTCTATCTATCTATCTATCTATCTATCTATCTATCTATCTATCTATCTATCCATCCTTCATGTAGCATTTTATTTTGTTTCTTTGTAGTGGGTATGGGAGGGAGCGAGAAAGAAAGAGGAGGAGAATGGGGAGGGGAATAAAATGGCCATACTAGGGCCTCTTGCTGCTGCAGATGAACTTCAGGTACTTGCAGGCTTTACAAGCCATGTGCCTTTAACCACTGGAACCACCTTCCCAGTCCCATTTGCCAAATTTTAGTAAACTTATGAGTTTGATAAGATCTTAGGATGTGGGTAGAGTTCAAGACATGTAGAGGGTCACAAGGAAAGCCAACTAGTGAAGACTAAAATTAGAAAGGTAATATTAATTTATATATGGATAATTTAATGTAAGATTAAATTTAAAACTGTAGTTTATCTGCAAAAAGTCATTTTTTTCTCACCTGAGAGTTTCATTAGAGATGTGTAACATGACACGAGCTTGAACTCAAAACAGATCAGGTTCAAAGCTGCCCTATATATGGAGGGACTTTTTGGGCAATAGAGTGTTTTAAACCTGGGTTGTGGTGACAAGTTGTCACAGTCAGCTTCACATTGCTGGGATGAATCTCCAGACCAGACATAGCTATGAAAGGAAGGGAATTTATTTGAAGCTTACAAATCCAGGGTAAGTTCCATAATGGTGGAAGAAGCTGGCCCTCTTTCACAGGTCCATGTAGAGAGAAAAACAACCATTACCAGCACTATAAGCAAACACACTCTAGGAACCCCAGGCAGAGCTTAAGCACTCTGTATATATTTGGCTGGAAATTCCAGATTTGCCCCCAAACACACTCTAGGGCTGGACCCTAGGATCTGCCCACACTGACACCTCTTCCAGCCAGGCAGCTGGAAATCCAAGGAGCTTTAATAAAATTTCTGAATTTTTTAGAGGACATCTATTCAAACTGCCACACAAGTATGTGTACTTGTCATATGCAGTAATTTTACATTCCAGCCCTTGGAAGGTAGAAGTAGGAGGATCTGAAGTCATCCTTAGCTGCATAGGAAGTTGAAGCTCAACCTGGGCTAATGAGACCCTGTCTCAAAAAAGGGAGGGGGTTAGGGATATAACTCCATGGTAGAGTGCTTGTCTAACATGTTTTAATTCCTGTTTCTAAGTAAGTTTGTAAATAAGAAAATTTAAGCTCTTTTATAATCCTACTTAGTTTGAGACAAGTGTTTACATTTTAAAATATATTCCTTGGATCCTCTTTCCAGTTCATCATACCAGTACTTTCATTTATACTGGTACTGTCAACTGTTGAAAAATTCAGCACAGTCTAACATTTTTGTAGTCTTCTTTGTTGTCAAATTACAGAAATCTTTAGCTTAGTATTTAAATTCTAGTATTCAATATGTATTATTTCATCAATATCAGTTCTGTTTAACTGAAATTTACTTTATTATGCAGGGTAGTTTATTCATGTACACAGTACTATGATAAAGCTAATCATAAGATGTTGCAAGGAAATCCTGATGCATGCCTTTTATAAGTCATAGTTACTGAGTTAGATTTGTCATGAAATTTAGGTGTGATGATATATGCTATTAATCCCAGCACTATGCCCAGCTTGTGTTAGTTTTTAAACTGTATTGGAGAGGGAAGTGTGGGTTGATTTACCTTTGATTTGGGGGAACAAAGGAATAAAATAATATGGCTGGGTAGTTGGAGTTAAGAGCCAACTGTGTTACTAACTGCACTTATGTATATGAATAGAGAAGTGGTAAGATATCAAGACCAAATAATAGGACAGATAATTTTAGCTTGTGTTATTCATCAAGGAAATTATTCTAATATTCCATTTCATAATGGAAAAATTGAGGTTTATGAGTGAAATTATTCCCCTGAAATGCTTGGAGGAAAGATGGGGATAAAATTCAGTTGGTAGAGGTGGGGTCTAAGTTACTTTCCTTAAGAGTTAATCCAATGGAGCTCACCCAGTCAAGAGACCTCACCTATAGGCATGTTAAAGAGGTGGGAAGAAGAGTTATCCTCTTAATGAGATAATGTACTTAAACATGCAGAAGCACATCACTTATTACAGTTGCTCGCAGACTCTCACCTTTGGAACCTGCTTGCCTTTCTGAGGTTTAACTCAGAAAGCCTATCTTTTTCTCTTTTTCCTTTCTCTTTGGATGCTAGCCAAAATCCTAACAACTGATGCTCTTGAAAAAAGGCACTTGTTTGCAAAGCCTGCTGTCCTGGGCTAAATGCTCCTGTTCTCATGTAAAGCTGGACACCAAAAGTGGTGATGCATGTGTCTGGAGTTCATCTGCAACAGCAAGCCACCCTGGTATGCTCCCCTTACTTTCAAACACATGTACATGTGTGCACATAAATAAAAATATTTAAAAACTTAAAAAAGAGAGTGACATAAACAGACATACTATGGGTGTGCTAGGGACTCTTGAGTTGCAAGTAAATTCCAGACTTACACATTATTTTGCACATCTGGCTTTATGTGAGTACTGGGGAATTAACATAGGCCAGCCAGCTTTACAAGCAAAAGACTTAAATGCTGAGCCATCTTCCCATCCCCTAAAAATATAAATATAAATATATTTTAAAAAATGACAATATACTAACTTTTTTTTTATTCTTTGCAGTGCTGGGGATAAGTCCTAGGGCTTCATTCATGCTAGGTAAGCACCCCACTAACTAAACTGCTCCCACTCCTTTTAAAAATAAAACTATTTCCTATAATAGTTACTCCCATTTTGTATTCCTTCTAACAGTATGAATGGGATTTGATTGTCCAAATCCTTGCTTGTAGTTTTTGTTAAAGTTGTTACTTTTATACATATAAACATTAGAAGTTAGAATAAAAAGTAAGAGTTGGTTTTTATCTTTCTGAGTCTGGATCACTTAACTTTCCAAATCCATCTATTTTCCTGCAAATTCCATAATTTCATTTTTAGAATTCCATTTTAGTTGGCATACAGAGATTTAGGTATTATTCATTCTGTCATTTATTCCCTCCCTTCCTCCCTCCCTCCTTTCTTTCTTTCTTTTTTTCTTTCTTCCTTTCTTTTTTGGTTTTTTCAAGGTAGGGTCTCACACTAGCTCAGGCTGACCTGGAATTCACTATGTAGTCTTAGGGTGGTCTCGAACTCTCAGCTATCCTGAGTGCTGGGATTAAAGGCATGCGCCATCACGCCCAGCTTCATTCTGTCATTTTCCTTAAAAAAAAAACTATTGTATTTATTTATTTGCACATGCACGCATATGCTAGGTTGACTTGGAATTCTCTCTGTCATTCCAGTTTGGCCTCAAACTCACAGCTATCTTCCTACCTCTGCCTCCCAAGTGTGGAGGTTAAAGGCATGTATCACCTTGCCCAAAATGTGCCACTTTTGTGTTCATTTGTTTATGTTGATTCTCATAAGAAGACATCTTGTCTTCTCAAAGTCCCTTTTCTCCCCATTTTTCCTTTCCCTTTCCTCCATATTTTGCCCCCTTCTGTTTACATGTCACATGCTTCTTTTTATCCTTTCATTTTTTTTCCTGCTCATCTCTTTATAATTGCTTTTCGTTACCATTCTATCTATAGTTTTACCCACAGTTGCCCCCATTATATATACATATTTATAGATATTGCAAGTTATGATTGTCGCATCAGAGGGAACATTCAACTTTGGTTTTTCTGAACTTGGGTCACTTAATGTAATTCTTTACAGGTTCATCCATCCATTTTCCTGCAATTTTTATAATTTCATTTTTTTGTACAAATGAATAGAATTCTATTGTATATGTATCACATTTCGTTACTCATTTTTGATATTTTTACAGGAACTTGTAATATTTGCTATTGCAAATTATGCTGTGGTAAACATTACAGAACATGTATTCATATGGACATTCTTAGAGACTCTGACAGACATACTTACTGTGGGTAGAATGAATGACTAACTTGTAAATTTACTTAATGACACTTTTCCAAATAAGAAAACTTGAACTTTTTATAACAGTGTATGATCATTCCCACTTTCCACATATTTGAATATTACGGGTATTGAAGTACTTTCTGTTTTGACTTTATGTGGTTTTTTGAGGTATGGTCTCACTCTAGACCATGCTGAATTTTTTCTTGAGACAGATTCTCACAATGTAGCTCAGGCTGGTCTGTAGCTTGCCATTCTCCTGCCCAACCTCCATAGCGCTGGGTTTAGAAGTATATACTATCATGCCTAGCTATGTTGTTTGTTCAATATATTCATCCTAATATATATGAGATGATCTCATTGTTGTTTTCTTGTGTATTGACTATTGATATTGAACATATTTTGATAGGCTTATTGATCATTTATATAGCTTTTGACAAACTATTTAAATACTTTCCCCATTTTTAAAATTTAAGGGCTGCAGAAATGGCTTAGTGGTTAAAGCAATTGCTTGTAATCCTGTATGCCTGGGTTTGATTCTCCAATCCTACGTAAAGCCAAATGCATAACATGGTGCATGCATCTCAAGCTCATTTGGAGTGGCAAGTGGCCCTTGCTTGTCTATTCCCTCTTAAATAAATAAATTAATAAAATTATATTAAAGTGTTTTATATTAAAGTGTTTGAGTTTTGGGAGTTTATATATTCTGGTTATTAATCATTTATAGATATATGAGTTAGAAGTGTTTTCTTATTCTGTGGGTTGTCTTCATTTTCTTGGTAGTGTTCTTTATACAAAGATTTCAAATTTGGAACAGTCTAATACATTTTTCATTGTTATCTGTGCTTTTAGTGTCATCCAAAAATACCATTGATAATTCCAGTGGCATGAAATTTTCTCTGTGTATTCTTCCCTGAGACTATGTAGTGAATTCCAGGTCAATCTGGGCTAGAGAGAAACCCTACCTTGAAAAACCAAAATATTTGTGATTAGCTAATATTTAGATCTTGATCTCTTTTAAGTTATTTTTTCTTTTCATATTTTTATTTATTTGCAAGTTGAGAGAGAGAAACAGAAACAGAGAGAACGAATGTGCAAGTGCTTTAACTGCTAAGCCTTCTCTCCAGCCCAAGTTCACTGATTTTTTTTTTTTTTTTTTTAAGGAAGGGTTTCACTCTAGCCCAGGCTGACCTGGAATTCACTATGCACTATGTAGTCTCAGGGTGCCCTTGAACTCACGTGATCCTCCTACCTCTGCCTCCTGAGTGCTGGGATTAAAGGCGTGCACCACCATGCTTAGCTCACTGATTTTTTTTTTAAGCAAAAATTTATATTATTTATTTGTACATGTGTGTGCATGTGTGCCCTTGTTAGTGTCAGTGTATACTGGAGTTACAGAAGCTTACCACTTGCTTCTAGCTTTTTATGTGGGGTCTGGGGATCAAAGTTCTGGCAAGCACTTTCTCCTCTATGCCATCTCCTTAGCTCTAGTTCACTAATTTTTGTTTCTTTGTTTTTTTGAGGTAGGTTCTCATTCTAGCCCAAGATGACATGGAACTCACTCTGTAGTTCCAGGCTAGCCTCAAACTCACAACAATCCTCCTGCTGCTGTCTCCTGAGTGCTGGGATGTGCGTTGTCACACCCAGCCAGTTTACTAATTTTTTTTTGGCAGGGGGTGGTTTGAGGGCAGGGTCTCACATTAGTCCAGGCTGACCTGTATTTCACTGTGTAGTCTCAGGCTGGCCTCAAACTCAATGGCAATCTTCCTACCTCTTACCTCCTGATTGCTGGAATTAAAGCCATGTGCCACCTAGCTTGGCTTATTTATTTATTTGCACAGAGAGAGAGCACACTCCTGTGCACCAGGGCCTCCAGCTACGGCAAACAAACTCCAGGTGCATGTGCCACTTTGCATCTGGCTTTATGTGGATACTGGGGAATTGAACCTAGGTGGTTAGGCTTTGCAGGCAAGTGCCTTAACCACTAAGTCATCTATCTAGCACCACTACTAATGTTTTTACTTGAGTGATAAGAGCTATTTATATGTGACTGCTTAAAAAAATACATACATGCATATATATATATATATATATATATATATGTATGTATATATATATGTATATATTTTTGAGGTAGGGTCTCACTCTAGCTCAGGAAAAATATTTTTATTTATTTGCAAGGAGAGACAGGGAAGAAGAGAGAGAGAATGAATGAGAATGTGTGCATCAGGGCCTCTAGCCACTGTAAATGAACTCCAGATGCACATGCCACTTTGTGCATCCAGTTCTTAAAAATTTTTTTAAATTATTTTATTTATTTTTGGAGAGAGATATAGAGAGAGACAGAGAGGGAGAGGGAGACAGATAGAGATGGGCGTGCCAGCAGTCTCTCAGCTGCTGTGAACGAAATCCAGATGCGTGCGCCCTCTTGTGGGCAAGTGCGGCATTGCGCCCATGCGTCATTTTGCATCTGGCTAAACGTGGGACCTGGAGATTGGAACCGCTGGAGATTGGAACCAGTGTTCTTAGGCTTAGCAGGCAGGCGCCTTAACTGCTAAGCCATCTCTCCAGCCCTGTGCATCCAGTTTTATGTGGGTACTGGTGAATTGAATTTCTTTGGGTTGTTCTGCTTTGCAGACAAGCGTCTTAACCACTGAGCCAATTTTCCAGCCCCTTATATGTGACTTTTTACACACTCTGTCCTGCAAGTTGGTAGTTTTTTTCTTGTTTGTGGTTACTAGAGTTTCTTTTCAGTTATTTCTGTGATGAAGTACTGTCCCGACAAATTGTTGCTTAGATGTCTGGATTGAGGAAAAAAGGGAGGGATGGGGATAAAGCTCAGTTGGTAAGGTGCTTACCTAGCATGATGAAGCCTAGCACTGCATCAAACTTGTAAAATCAGTACTCGAGTAGAGTCTCATACATGAGAACCTATCTCAGAAGAGATGTGACAGCCAGGTATGGTGATACACCCCTTTAAGTCCTAGCACTTAGGCTGAGGTGGGAGGATCACTGTGAGGTTGAGTCCAGCCTGGAGCTGCAGAGTCTGTTGGTCAGCCTGGACTAGAGTTTTTATCCTTGTAAAAACCGAAAAAGAAGAGATGTGACATAAAAGTAGAAATGAGGGAGGGTACAAGAGAGCAAGGTAGACCAGTGAAAATATGTATTGGGTAATGACCACTGTTCCTCAGAGGCTGTCCTTGCCAAAGACATCCTAGAGAGCCAGGTGTGGTGGGGAACACCTTTAGTCCCAGCACTTGGGAGGCAGAGGTAAGAGGATCACTGTGATTTCAAGGCCAGGCTGGGACTACATAGGTTATTCCAGTCAGCCTGGGCTAGAGCAAGATCCTACCTTGGTGGGGAGGAGAAGTTATACTATCTCAGGACTCCCTCATTCTGGCCTTTATTTATAATCATACCTACTTTAGCAGGGAGTAGTGGCACACGCCTTTAAATCTAGCACTTGAGAGACAGAGGTAGGAGGAATGCCATGAATTCAAGGCCATCCTGAGAATATATAGTGAATTCCAGATCAGCTTGGGCTAGAGTAAGACCCTACCTTGAAAAACCAAAGAAAAATACAGGTTTCAGGCTAGAGAGATGGCTCAGTGGTTAAGGTGCTTTTCCGCAGAGCCTAACAACCAGATTTCAGTTCTCCAGCACCCACATAAGGGCAGATGCACAAAGTAGAGTGGGTGGAGGCCCTGGCACGCCATTCTCTCTTTCTTCTAACTTTCTGCTTGCAAATGAGTAAGTTTTCTTTTTAAAAGAATTTGAGGAAGCCGGGCGTGGTGGCGCATGCCTTTAATCCCAGCACTCGGGAGGCAGAGGTAGGAGGATTGCCGAGAGTTCGAGGCCACCCTGAGACTACATAGTGAATTCCAGGTCAGCCTGGACCAGAGTGAGACCCTACCTCGCAAAACCCAAAAAATAAAAAGTTATTTCAAAAGCCTTTTATTAAAATTGTTATGGTAAGGACAATGAAAGTTTTTGTTGGTAGTTATAAGATAAAAATAATGAAAAGATGCATCTCGTTAACTCTTCTGATAGAAGCCACTGCTGTCCAGAGGGCTGAAACCAAGCTTATCTTTTCCAGAGCAGCCCAAACATATAATCTCAAATTATTATTATTATTTTTTTGGAGAGAAAGAGAGAGAGAGGGAGAGGAAGACAGAGATGGGCACACCAGCAGCCTCTCAGCTGCTGCAAACGAAATCCAGATGCATGCGCCCCCTTGTGGTCAAGTGTGGCATTGTACCCTTGTGTCACTTTGCATTTGGCTAACCGTGGGACCTGGACCTGGACATTGGAACCAGCATTCTTAGGCTTAGGAGGCAGGCGCCTTAACTGCTAAGCCATCTCTCAAGCCCTCAAATTCTTTTTTTTTTTTTTTCGAGGTAGGGTCTCACTCTGGTCCAGGCTGACCTGGAATTAACTATGTAGTCTCAGGGTGGCCTCGAACTCTCGGTGATCCTTCTACCTCTGCCTCCCAAGTGCTGGTGGGATTAAAGGCATGCGCCACCACGCCCAGCTTCCTCAAATTCTTTTTTTAGCTAGTACTCATGTTTTTTCTTGCTTTACATATGTCAACATATTTTTAAAAATTTTTTTTGTTTATTTTTATTTATTTATTAGCAACAGACAGAGAGAGGAAGAGGCAGAGAGAGAGAGAGAGAGAGAGAGAGAGAGAGGGGGAGAGAACAGGCGCACCAGGGCCTCCAGCCACTGCAAACGAACTCCAGATGCGTGCGCTACCTTGTGCATCTGGCTTACGTGGGTACTGGGGAATTGAGCCTTGAACCAGAGTCCTTAGGCTTCATAGGCAAGCACTTAACCACTAAGCCATCTCTCCAGCCCTATGTCAACATATTTTAGTTACTATTTTATTTATTTATTTTTGAGGTATAGTCTCACTGTACCCCAGGCTGACCTGAAATTCACTGCGTAGTCTTAGGCTGGCCTCAAACTCATACCTTAGCATCTGGAATGCTGGTATTAAAGACATGCACCACCATGCCCCAGAGATTGGGGTGGGGGGAAGCATGGGTACTCCATGGCCTCTAGCTGCTGTGAATGAACTCCAGATGCATGCGCCACTTTGTACATCTGGCTTTCTGAGGTCTTGCTGTATCCCAGGCTGACCTAGAACTCACTCTGTAGTCCCAGGTTGTTCTCAAACTCATAGCTATCCTCTTACCTCTGACATTTTCACTTAGCTTCTATTTTATTTATACTAATTTATGTTAATAAAAATTCCTATGGAGCATAAAATTAATTGCTATCAACACTAGTTAAAAACATTGGTTGTCAAATGGTATTTGTTCTTTCAAGACAGATTGGTCAAGGGTAGTAAACTTAAGCTTAGCTGTTTTGTCTCAACAATGACCAGGTTCTGCTTTATTATATGTAAAGTAACTGTCTCATTTCATTGAATTATGGCAAATTAGTTGCCTCTTTTGTTTGTGGTACATGTAAAGCATGTAGCTTTTAAACCTGAGTTATCTTTTTATTTTTTAATTTTTAGTTATTTATTTTTTATTTTTTTTTTGGAGAGAGACACAAAGAAGGGGGGAAGAGGAAGACAGATAGAGATGGGCGTACCAGTAGCCTCTCAGCTGCTACGAACGAAATCCAGATGCATGCACCCCCTTGTGGTCAAGTGCGACATTGCGTCCTTGTGTCACTTTGCATCTGGCTAAACGTGGGACCAAGAGATTGGAACCGACGTTTTTAGGCTTAGGAGGCAGGCGCCTTAACCGCTAAGCCATTTCTCCAGCCCAATTTATTTATTTTTATTGACAACTTCCTTAATTGTAGGTAATATCCCGTGGTACTTCCCTCCCTACCCCTACTTTCCCCTTTGAAACTTCATTCTCCATTATATCCCTTCCCCCTCTCAATTAGTCTCTCTCTTCATTTTGATGTCATGATCTTTTCCACCTATTATGATGGTCTTGTGTAGGTAGTGTCAGGCACTGTGAGGTCATGGATATCCAGGCCATTTTGTGTCTGGAGGAGCATGTTGTAAGGAGTCCTACTCTTCCTTTAGTTCTTACATTCTTTCTGCCCCCTCTTCTGCAATGGATCCTGAGCCTTGGAAGGTGTGTTACAGATGTTTCAGTGCTGAGCACTCCTTTGTCCCTTCTTCTCAGCACCGTGGTGCCTTCTGAGTCATCCCAAGGTCACTACCTTCTGAAAAGAGAAGCTTTTCTAATCAAAAAGTGAAAGTAGTATTAATATATGAATATGAACATTAAGGGAAGTGCTTATTGGGTAGTTTGGTGAGCATAATATATGCATTTAGCCAGACCTCATGGTGCCTTCGGAGATCCCCAAAGGTCACTGCCATCTGAAAAGAGAAGTTTCTCTAACCAAAAGTGAGAGTAACAATATATGGGTATGGACATTAAGAGAAGTGCTTACCCGGGCAGTTTGTTGAGCATACTATATGCATTTAGCTAGATAGCAGCAGATGTTACACCCCTAGGGCTCATGACTACCCCTGTTGTAGGTTTTCAGTATCAGGGATGTATTCCCTCCTATGGAGTGGGCCTCCAGTCCAATTAGAGAATGGTCGGTTTCCCCCATAACAGACATGCCATTATTGTACCCATTGGCTCATTAGGCTTGGTTGGCCAAATTTAAAGCTTGCAGTGTTCACTGTTGAGTATCTCCACTGGTGTTTTCTCTCTCTCTCTCTTATTGAACTGCATGTAGTGTAGCTTTTTCAAGCTTTCTGTCATCTGGTCCACATGGAGGAGGCTTTCAGCTCCTCTCCATCAGGATTTCCCAGTGACCTTGCAGCCCAAGTATGTGGAGTCTTCAGCAATAGGGTCTTACCATCTACTCCTGGTGGGAAAGCAAGGGCCTTGATAATGGCCTATAATGTTTTGGGGGTATCAGTGACCTCCCTGGCCAACAACTCACTGGAAGGTATCTCATCCCTGGCACTGAAAATTTTCTAGTAACAATCTATTGCTTCTGAGTTGTCCATTGTCCAGAAAAGTAGGTTTCCATATGACTTACTTATATCCTCTTAGATTTTGATTAGCCCTCCCTCCACCTTTCCTTTACTCAATCTCTTCCCCTGACCTCACTTAGGCCTTTTCACCCACATTAATCTGTTCTTCTACTTACATATATACAACACCATCCTATTAAGTACCCCCCTCCCTCCCTTTCTATTCCCTTTATATCCCCTTTCTAGCTTACTGGCTTCTGCTACTAAACTTGAGTTATCTTTGATAGGTTTTAAGTTATGGGTTAGGAGTTTGCTCAGTGGTTAAAAGATGCTTGCTGTCAAAGCCTTCTGGCCTGCTAGGTACATGGTTCAATTTCTCAGCACCCATATAAAGCCACATGTAGGCCAGACTTATTTGCAGCAGCTATGACCCTGGCTCTAAAGAAGGTGGAGTATTCATATGTGCGCTCATACACACATACATAAACAAATAAAACTTTAAAAATTTTAAGTTAATGAGAAAGTAGATAAGCAAATTACTAAAGTTGGTTTGATAAGCTATTTGTTAGGAACATTTTGGCTTTAAAAATGATTGATAGTTTTACAAAAAATTAAAAAAATTTTTTTGTTTTGTTTTCTTGCTTTAGCCCAAGCTGACTGGACTATTACAGTGTAGTCTCAGGCTGGCCTCGAGCTCACAGTGATCCTCCTACTTCTGCCTCCCAAGTGCTGGGATTATTAAAGTAGTGTGCCACGGCACCTGGCCTTAATTTTTATTTTAGAGACAGACAGAGAGAATTGGCACGCCAGGGCCTCAGCCACTGAATCGAACTCCAGATGCTTGTGCCACCTAGTGGGCATGGGCATCCTTGAGCTTGCCTCACCTTTGTGTGTCTGGCCAAATTGGGATCTGGAGAGTTGAACATGGGTCCTTAGGCTTTGCAGGCAAGTACTTTAACCGCCAAGCCATCTCTCTAGCCTTTAAAAAATTTTTTTAATACTTTATTAGAGAGAGAGAGAGAGAGTGATGCAGATTCAAAGAGAATGAGCGTGCTAGGGCCTCCAGCCATTGCAAACAAACTCCAGACTCAAGCTCCACCATGTATATCTGGCTTTACCTGGGTATAAGGGAATCAAACCTGGGTCCTTAGGCTTCACAGGCAAGTGCCTTAACCACTAAGCCATTTCTCCAGCCCATCTTCCTCCATTTCTTTCATCAATGTCTATTTTTTCATTGTATAAGTCTTTCACTTCCTTAATTAGGGATATTGCAAGATATTTAGTTTTATTTTGTGGCTGTTGTGAACACACTGCTTCCCTGATTTCTTTCTATGTATGTTTATTGTTGGTATATACACAGGCTAATGATTTTTGTGCGTTGATTTTTTTTTTTTTAATACTCTCAATTTGCTGAAAGAATTTATCACCTAGGAGTTTTTGGTAGAGTCTTTTGGATCACTAATGTATAGAATCCTGTCTAGTTTGACTTCATTCTTTCTAATTTGTATCTCTATTTTGTTTCTTTCTTGCGCCTTATGGTTTTATCTAAGACTTCAAGTACCATATTGAAAAGCAGTGCTCAGTGTGGGCTTCTTTGTCTTGTTCCTGACCTTAATGGGAATGCTTCAAGATTTCCCTCATTTTGAATGATATGGGCCTTAGTTCTGGTATATATAGCCCTTATTATGTTGAGATATGAGCCCTCCATCCCGCCTGTGTTTTCATCATGAAGGGATGTTGTATTTTGTTGAATTCTTTTTCTGCATCTATTGAAATGATCATGTGATTCCTTTTTATATCTATTTATGTGATGTATTAATGTTTATTAGTTTCCATATGTTAAGCCATCCTTGCATCCCTGGGATGAAACCTACTTGATTAAATTGGGTGGTACTTTCAAATGTGTTCTTGAATTTGGTTTGTAAGAATTTTATTGAGAATTTCTGTGTCTAAGTTTGTCAGAGATATAAGTATATAATTTTACTTTCTGTTTTGAGTCTTTTTGGTTTTGATATTAGTGTAATGTGGCTTTAGAAAGAGTGAGGGAGTATTCCTTTATTTTCAATTGAGTGGAGTAACTTGAGAAATAATGGTTTTTAGTTCTTTAATGAAGATTTGGTAGAATTTGGCAGTGAATCCTTCTGGACTTGGACTTATTTTGGGGGTGGCTTTTAATTACATTCTCAGTCTTCTTTGTTATAATTAAGGTAATTTATCACTTCTGGGCTTAGTTTTGTGGGTGGTAAGAGTCATTCATTTTTTCCTGATTTTTCAGTTTTGTGGAATTTAGGTTTTTGAAATATGTCCTGATGATTTTTCCAGTTTCATTGGTATCTGTTGTAACATTTCTTTTTTCATTTCTAATCTTGTTAATTTGAGCCTTCTTTTTTCTTTTCATCAGTTTTGCTGGGGTTTTCCAATACTGTTTATTTTTTTTTGAAAAAACCAGCTGTTTTCATTAATTTTTAAATTGTTTTCTTTTATAATTCATTAATTTCTGTTCTGTTCTTAATTCTTATGTCTGTTACTTTTGTGTTTGGGTTCTTGTTTTTCTAACACCTTCATGTAGATGGTTAAGTTATTAGCTTGAGATCTCTCTGTAATATGGGCATTTAGTGTTATAAACTCCCCTTCCAGGACTGCTTTCTTTGTTGTCCCATAAGTTTTGGTATGTTGTATTTTCATTATCATTCAGATTGAGAAATGTTTGGATTTCCTTTTTGCTTTCTGTGATGACCCATTCAGTGTTTAATAGTGAGTTGTTCAGTCTCCAGGAGTTGGTATATTTTCTGTTGTTTTTCTTGTTGGTTTCTAGCTTTATTGATTTGTGGTCAGATATAACGGAGGGAGTTATGTCAAATGGAGACATGCTTTTTGCCCTAATATATAATCTATTTTAGAGCAGTTTGGGTGAGCTGCTGAGAAGAATATACATTCTGTGGAATTAGGATGGGAGGTTTTGTAGATGTCTGTTAAGTCCAATTGCTCTATAGTGTTTTAGCTGTTACTTGTCTTTTAATTTTCTGCCAAATTATCTGTTTATTGGCTATAGTGAGGTATTAACATCTCTTATTATTATTGGATTGGGATTTATTTCTGGTTTATTATCTATTAGATTTTGCTGTATATAATTTGTACTTATTTATGGTACATATACTTTTCTGCTGGTAATGTTCTCTTGTTGTTCCCTTAATGATTATAAAGTAGCCTTCATTACATCTTTGATTACTTTTGGTTTAAAGTTTGTTTTGTCTGATATTAGTATAGCCACACCTGCTTGTTTCCTATTTGCATTTGCTTGGAATACCTTTTTATCCATCCTTTCACCCTAAGGTGGTGTCTATTTTTAAGGTAAAGCTTCTTGTGGACAGCAAATGGATATATTAGTTTTTCTGATCTACCCTGTTAACTTGTGTCTTTTAAAAAATAAAAAATATTTAATTCATTTGTTTATTTGGGAGAGAGAGACGTAGAGAGAATGGGCACACCAGGGCCTCCAGCCACTGCAAATGAACTTCAGATGCACGTGCCCCCTTGTGCTTCTGGTTTATGTGGTACTGGGGAATCGAACCTGGGTCCTTGGCTTCACAGGCAAGCACCATAACTGATAAACCATCTTTATAGCTTAACCTGTGTCTTTTTTTGATTGGGGAGTTATGTCCATTTATGTTCAGTTACAGCTGTGAAGTTCAAGTTAATCCCCGTCAAGTTGATAGTTTTGTGGAGTTTGGTGTTTTGAGCTTTACACGATTTTATGTTTGTTCTAGTTTTGATTATTTTCCCCCTCTTACAGCATCCTGTATGTTTGTTCATCTCTTCTGGTGTAGTATTCCATGCAGCATTCTCTGTAGGGTTGACTGACTTTGGGCTCATGTTCATAAAGCTGGCTTTTATTCTGAGAAGTTTCTTTTCACCATTTATTATGAGGGATAGTTTTTCTTGGTTCAGGTTCTCAGCCATAGCCTTTTAAATTTAAATACTGCATTGTTTTGCTGTGGAATTTGCCCATCACGAGATAATGCTCATGTTTTGATAAGAATGCAATAGTAGTAGCTCTTGTGGATCCTGTGCTGCATAGCCTGGTCAGCTTTGACCAAGGTGGGAGTGGAAGGTGGATCTGTTGGATTGGGCTGGGTGCACTTGAATTTGAGCAGGGTCTTCCTTGTGTGCATACTCCAGCAGGTCTGGTTGTGACTATGGAAGGCCTGGTCTACTCGCTGTCCAATTAAGATCCTGTTCTTCCAGTACTACTCACTTCCTGTGACTTTGGAATGAGATCAGCACCAGGACCCTGTGGGCTACAGAGCTGGTTGCCATACTCCTGGCAGGAAGGGAGTTCCACTCTTGGGTGGCATTTCCCTACTTCCAGCAATTGGTGGACATAGTATACATGGGGGAAGAAATTGACCTGTGCTTGAATGCCCAATGATAATGACTGTCTGGAACTTTGGAGTGAGATAGCCCCAGGATCTGGTGGGTTGCATGGCTGGTGCCACAGGCATGGCAGGAAGGGAAATCTACTTGTGTGGCAGTTCCCTACTCAGAGCAATTGGTGAGCAGGGTACATACAAGGGAGGAAGCTCACTTGGGCTTTATGGCCTGCTGTTAGTTACTGCCTAGTTAGTTCCTTGGAATAGGATCTGCCGGGAAGGTCTCCTGTTAGTCACATTTGTTCTGGCAGTTCTCTTGGAGGCTCTTAAGTCCACCCTGGTAAGGTTTTTTTTTTGTTGTTTTGATTTTTTTTTTTTTTTGGAGATAGACACAGAGAGAGAGGGAGGGGGAGGAAGACAAACAGATGGGCGCGCCAGCAGCCTCTCAGCTGCTGCAAACGAAATCCAGATGTGTGCGCCCCCTTGTGGTCAAGTGTGGCATTGTGCCCTTGCGTCACTTTGCATCTGGCTAAGCGTGGGACCTGGAGATTGGAACCAGCATTCTTAGGCTTAGGAGGCAGGTGCCTTAACCGCTAAGCCATCTCTCCAGCCCTGTTTTGATTTTTGATTCTTGATTTCACAAGGTGGGCGGGTGTGTGTGTGTGTGGGTGTGTAATCTCTTCCCAGTAGATCTGCTGATGATGGTTAAGGCAGGGCCAGGCTGGGCAGGTGGAATTTCTTCCCAGACAAAGCCCTGCAAGTATAATTACTTTCCTATGGCTATTGGCTGGAGCTGAGCCTCACTGATTGTGTGATTGCTGGAAGTCCTTGCTCACCCCTGCTTCTCTGCTAAGGTCTTCTTAGGTTAAAGATTTGAGAATCAGTGGAGTTCCACTAGCTTAAAAACAATACCAGGCAGAAGAGCATCAAAGTGGGGCATTTGACACTCAGCCACCATAGTCAAGCATATGAGCTCCCACACAGCATATACATATGCATCCACCGAACACACTATATATAACCCAAGTCCTGCTTCAGGGATCTATTCTTTTGCCTTCTTGCATTCCTTCTTCTTCTTCTTTTTTTTCTAGGTAGGGTCTCACTCTAGCCCAGGCTGATCTGTCATTCAGTCTGTAGTCTCAGGCTGGCCTGGAACCCACAGCCATCCTCCTACTTAAGCCTCTCAAGTGCTGGGATTAAAGGTTTTTGTCATCATGCCTGGCCGAGAGGGGGAAAGAATGGAGGAAGGGAGAGAGAATGGCCACATCAGGGCTTCTAGCTGCTTCAAACAAACAGTGGAAGCATGCGCCACTTTGTGCATCTGGTTTTACATGGGTACTGGGGAATTGAACTCAGGTTGTTAGGCTTTCTAGGCAGACAACTTAACTACTGAGCCATCTCTCCAACCCACCTCTCTTGCATTCTAACTTGCCATCATTACTTTGCTGGACCTCTTTAGTCTTTTCCATTCTGCTTCCAGGGTCACATTGCCTTCTATATTTGCTATTTATAGTTGCCATCTATTGCTATCTATATTTGCCCTATAATCTTCCTCTGGTTCTATCTTACAAGGATACTTGTAGCTGACAGAATTTACCACATCTCACTTTAAAATCCTTAGTCAGAAGATATTTTGACTTTTTTGCAAGATCCTTTTATTATCTTCATTGTTGGCTCTTCAAATTTGTGTATTTCTGTTTTCATTGTCAATAGAGTAAATAGTATACAATGGGAAGTGAGTGGTAGTGGGAGTGTATTGCACATGATTGCTGAAGATTCACTGTGTTCCTTTTTATTTTTTGGATGTTAATATGTAAGCTGTATGAAATAATGCATTCATAGAATTGATACTATATCAAAAAAAGAATATAGGAACCAGGTGTGGTGGTACACGCCTTTAATCCTAGCACTTGGGAGGCAGAGGTAGGAAGATTGCCATGAATTTGAGGCCACCCTGAGACTACATAGTAAATTCCAGGTCAGCCTGGGCTAGAGCAAAGCCCTACCTCGAAAAATCCAAAAAAAAAAATTATATGGCTAGAGAGATGGCTAAGGCACTTGCCTGTAAAGCCAGAGAACCTAGGTTTAATTCCCTGGGACCAACGTAAGCCAGATGCACAAGGTGGCTCATGTCTGTAGTTGGTTTGCAGAGGCTGAAAGCCCTGATGCACCCATTCTCTCTCTCTCACAAATAAATAAATAAAACAATTTTTTTAACGAGGGCTGGAGAGATAGTTTAGTGGTTAAGGCACTTGTCTGCCAAGCCTAAGAACTCATGTTGGAATCTCCAGGTCCCACATAAGCCAGATGCACAGTGATACAAGCACTCAATGTCACACATGTGCACAAGGGGATGCACATGTCTGAAGTTCATTTGCAGCAGCTGAAGCCCCTGGCATGCCGATTCTCTCTCTCTCTCTCTCTCTTTCTGTTTCTTAATCTTTTCTCTCTCAAAATATAAAAGAAAGCTAAAAAAAAAAAAAAAAAAAAGAAAAAGCTGGGCGTGGTAGCACATGCCTTTAATCCCAGCACTTGGGAGGCAGAGGTAGGAGGGTTGTCATGAATTCAAGGCCAACCTGACACTACATAGTGAATTCCAGGTCAGCCTGGGCTAGAGCAAGACCCTACCTCAAAAAACAACAACAAAAAGAATAGATATTATGTCACTCATAAAGAAAGAATGTCTCCTTAAAAAATAGTGTGTCAGTCACATACCCACATTTATATTCTTTTTTTCCTAACAGGTTCCTTGGCATGGACACAAGTTTGGTGGGAACATTAGAATTGCCTGAACAGACTCCTGTTCTACTAGGAAGTACAGCCATGGCAACTAGTCTTACGAATGTAGGAAATTCATTTAGTGGCCCACCTAATTCTTTAGTGTCTAGATCTAGTAAGTTTCAAAATTCATCAGTTGAAGATGATGATGATGTTGTTTTTATTGAACCTGTACAACCTTCCCCATCTTCTGCATCATTGGTAGTTGATCCAAGAACCATAACTTTTACATCTTCAAAAAATGAAGAAATACAAGGAAATGATCCCAAAACTCTTCCTTCCTTGAAAGAGTTGGCTTCTCAGAAAGGAAGTGTAAGTGAGACAATTGTCATTGATGACGAAGAGGACATGGACACAAATCAAGGACAAGAGAAAAGTCCCTGTAGTTTTATTGAAAAGAGACCTTCTGAGACTAAAAACAGAATCAATGATGTAGATTTCTCAACTTCCAGTTTTTCAAGAAGTAAGGTAAATGCAGGAATGAGTAATAGTGGTATCACCACAGAACCAGACTCTGAAATTCAGATTGCTAATGTTACAACCTTAGAGGCAAGTATAAGCTCTGTGAATGATTGCCAATTAGAAAATACTGATGGGAGAGATATGAACTTAATGATTACTCATGTAACATCACTGCAGAATACCAACTTGGGAGAAGTCTCTAATGGACTGCAGTCGAATAATTTTGGTGTTAATATGCAAACATACACCCCATCTTTAACTTCACAGACCAAGACTGGAGTAGGACCTTTTAATCCTGGTAGGATCAGTGTGGCAGGGGATGTATTTCAGAATGGAGAATCTGCATCTCATCATAATCCTGGTAAGCAGTAAGTGATAATCTACCTTATGTAAATGAATTTAAGCTTATGGCTGGCTCTATTGTAATTGGCTTTGTTTAGTTTCTTCATGTAAAGAATTCTTTTGACTTTTAAATTTGAAATTTAAACTATTAAGGGTTGTAAAATAATGTATATTTTTGTGGAGTAGAAAATCACAATGTGATTCATGTTTGAAGGATTAAAAATACCCTGTCTATTTAGCATTTTGTCATATATTACTTAAATTTTTTTTTTTTTTTGAATTTGTGAGCAGAGAGAGATGAGAGAGAGAATGGGTGTACCAGGGCCTCCAGATGCATGCACCACTGTACATTTGGCTTTACGTGGGTACTGGGGAAATGAATCCAGGTTATTAGGTTTTGTAAGCAAGTGCCTTAAATGCTGAGCCACAGTTTTTTGCTAATACAGTTTGACTTAATACTTTAACATATAAATTAGAGAACAAAGATTCATTATATCTTTAAAGAGGTTACATAATAAATTTTATTGAGATTGGTGACTTTATATTTTTTAAAAGAATTAGCTAAAGTATTTTATTTTCTAACTCAGTTTTGAAGAATGGCAAACTGGTTATCTTTCTTTTTCATTTTTATATCATTTTAAGCAGTGATGGTCATGCAAAAAGGCTATACATATTTACTTTATTCAACTTGATTAGTTTGAGGTCCCTGTGTTTCTAAAATGTGTTTTTTTATGAGTTCTAATTAGTAGTTCATTAATTATTTTCAGTTTTAAAGGTTGGCAGATTGCTTGGTTATTGTTTTTTTTTTTAAATATTTATTTATTTTTTTGAGAGAGAGGGAGTGTGTGTCACATAGAACATGGGTATGCCCAGGGCCTCTAGCCACTGCAAACAAACTCCAGATATGTGTGCTATCTTGTACGTCTTGCTTAGGTGGGTAATGGGAAATTGAACCTGGGTTCTTTGCCTTTGTTGGCAAGTGCCTTAACATCTAAGCCATCTTTACAGCCTGATTATTGTTTTTTTTTTTTTTTTTGTGAGCAGCTTTGCTCTTTGAAAAATGTTAAAATATACTGATTACACAATTCTAGCCTTTGCTATGTATGGTGGTCCATACCTATAATCTCAGATTTGTGAGTTAGAGGTAGACAAATCAGGATTCTAAGACCATATGAGTTGGAGGCCAGCCTAAGCTACATAAGACCCTGTTTCAAAAGTAAATAAATAAGAATAATAAAAGGGCCGGGCTTGGTGGCACACACCTTTAATCTCAGCACTTGGGAGACAGAGGTAGGAAGATCACCATGCGTTTGAGGCCACCCTGAGACTATATAGTGAATTCCAGGTCAGCCTGAATGAGACCCTACCTTAGAAAAACCAAATAAATAAATGGACCTCTGGCCTTTCCACACCACCTTATCTTCATCTTTTCACAACCTGATCTGCATATTCCTGTTTCTTTCATTTCTTCTTTCAACCTGTGTATACATAGCTCTTCTTCATTCTTTTTCATATATCTCTGTATATATCATATTCTAGTCTTACTAGAAAATGTATCAGAGTAGGAATTGTGGAGAATATTTTGGGGTAATTAAAATGTAGCCAATATTGGGCTGGAGGGATGGCTTAGTGGTTAAGGCATTTGCCTGCAAAGCCAGAGGACCCAGGTTCAATTCTCCAGGACCCATGTTAGCCAGATGCACAAAAGGGCACATGTGTCTGGAGTTTGTTTGCAGTGGCTGGAGGCCCTGGAGCGCCCAATTCTCTTTCTCTCTCCTCTCTCTCACTCTGTCAAATAAATAAAAATAAAATATTTTAAAAAGTTATTAAAAATGTAGGTAACGTAGAACACTCTGGAAGAATCTCATACACCTAACTAATTAAAGATGACTATTGTTAATGCTTTTGCTAGTTGTCTTTCTTTGTGTAGTATATGCACATGTGTGTACAATTGAGCATGTCCTTTGTGGATGTTTGCAAAGGGTGGTGCAGAATCTCAGGTATCGTATCATTCTTCTATACTGTTTCTGAGGCTGCCTGCCTCTTTTCTGTTGTTCCGGCTGACCAGTTAGCCCCAACAATTCTCCCTTCAGAACTGGGATTACAAGGCATGCATGGTTATGTCCAGAGTTTTATGTAGATACTGGGGGTTAAACTGAGGTCTTTATGCTTGTATGGCAGGCACTCTCAGGTGCTGAGCTAACTAACTCCCCAGCCCTATTGCTATGAGTGCACCAGGGCCTCTTGTCTCAGCAAATGAATGCCAGACATTAGTGTAACTTAATGCATTTGGCTTATATGGGCAGTTTAGAAATTCAGGCAGGGCCTTCAGGCCTTGCAAGTAAGTGCATTTAACTGCTGGGCCATCTTCTGAGCTCCACTTTTTAATTTGTCCTTTTTTTGGAGTCAAGCTCCCACTGAAGTCCAGGCTAGCTTCAAACTCATGGGATTCTCCTACCTCAGCTTCTCAAGTGCCAGGATTATAGGTATGAGCCACCACATCCAGCTTTGGTTTCTCCTTTATACCTGTTTAACCTCCTTGAAATGTTGCTTTGTGTGTTTTAGTTTTCTGCTTTTTTTTTTCTCCACTTAATTTTTTTTTTTTTTTGAGGTAGAGTCTCGCTCTGGCCCAGGCTGACCTGGAATTAACTATGTAGTTTCAGGGTGGCCTCAAACTCATGGCAATCCTCCTACCCTCTCGAGTGCTGGGATTAAAGGCATGCGCCACCACGCCCTGCTTGTAATTTTCATACTATTAACATTGTTTATGCCATATGCAGAGAGAGGAATTGAGATGAGAGCAGGTCTACAGTGGCCATAACTAGACTTGTACTGATGATAATTCTGCCTCAGCCTTTGTAGTAGTAAATTAACAGGTTGCACTACTATGCCAAGCTCTATTTATAAAAGTTTTAATGACTGTCTCATAGGGATTGGTGCTCCATTCCCACTTTGACTTTTCCATTGCATAGTATGTTGTGTTTTATTTCTGATTATTTCTTTAGAATGTAATTCTAGAGGTAAAATTACTGGGCTATAGAACATGATTATTTCCACAAGTACAAACATTTTGGCTTTAAAAATGATTGATAGTTTTACAATAGATTTTTTTTTCTTTTTCTTTTTTGGTTTTTCTAGGTAGGGTCTCACTCTGGCCCAGGCTGACCTGGAATTGACTATGTAGTCTTCAGAGTGCTACCACTGCCTCCCAAGCTGGGATTAAAGGCATGTGCCACCACGCCCAGCTACAATAGATTAAAAAAAAATTTATTTTAGAGAGAGTGAGAGAGAATTGGTGTGCCAGGGCCTCAGCCACTGCCATTGAATTCCAGACACTTGTACTGCTTAGTGGGCACATGTGACCTTGCGCCTGCCTCACCTTTGTGCATCTGGCTAATGTGGGATCTGGAGAGTAGAACGTGGGTCCTTAGGTTTCACAGGCAAGCACATTAACTGCTAAGCCATCTCTCCAGCCAGAGATTTTTATTATTACTCCATTTTGAAATTTATTTCAATACTCCTTTCCATACACATACATATATGTGTGAGTTTGTATAAGTTACTCCTTCCTTCTGACAGGGTCTTACATAGTCCAAGCTATCCTCAAACTCATTATGTAGCAAAGATAACCTTTAAATTCTGATCTTCCTGCCTCCACCTCTTAAGTGCTGCCATTACAGGCATGGAACATATTACCACCATGCCCAGTTTATTGGTGCTGGGAAACAAATCCTGGGCTTTGTGCATGCTAGACCATGACTACAAATTAAGCTACATCCCTAAGCCTGTTTTACTTTTTTTTTTTTTTTTTGAGGTAGGGTCTTGCTGTAGCCCTGGCTGGCCTTGAACTCACAGCCATCCTCCTACCTTTGCCTCCCAAGTGCTGGGATTAAAGGCATGTACTACACACCTGGCCCTGATTGATTGATTTATTGTTGGTTTCTCGAGGTAGGATCTCAGTCTAGCCCAGGGTATCCTGGAACTCATGGTGATCCTCCTACCTCTGCCTTCCAAGTGCTGGGATTAAAGGCTTGCACCACCATGCCCAGGTACCATATATAATAAATGTATATTATGAATTATATATTTTTAATAAAAATTATTACTTATTTGCAAGCACAGAGAGAATGTGAGCAAATGAGTGAGCCAACACCTCTTGTCACTGCAAACACACTCTAGACACAAGTGCCACTTTGTGTATCCAGCTGTACATTAGTACTGGGAAATCAAACCTGGGTAGTCAGGCTTTGCAAGCTAATGCCTCTAACATCTCTCCAGCCCCTGTATGACCTATTTTTAGAATGTGTGTGTGTGTGTGTGTGTGTGTGTGTGTTTAGGTCAAAGGAAGCCTGGTTTGAGACATGGTCTCTTTGTTGTCCACTGCATATGTCAGGCTTGTTGGGCCAGTGAACTTTGGGGTGTTCTCTGTCTGTGCCTCTTATCTTGTAGAAATGCTGGGTTTATAGATGCATACACTACTGTATACCACATTATTGGATTCTTGGGGTCTGAACTCAGCCTCATACTTGCTCAATAAGTTCTTTACCTGCTGAGCTATCTTCCCAGTCCTGTGTGACCATTTTAAACTTAGGACATGTATTGCCATACACCTTTCTAGAAAGCTCTTACAAATTTTTACTGTCACCAACTATATATTAAATTTTTTTCAATGCAGCTTTGCAGTTTAGTTTACCTAAAAGTTGGAGGTTTTTTGTGTGTATGTGGGTGGTGTGTATGTGTAAATGAATGTGTGTGTGTAAGTGTACATATATGCATGTGGAGGTCAGGTCAATCTTGGGAGTCTTCCTTAATCACTATTTTTTTGGAGGCAGAGTCTCTCAGTTGAGCTCATTGCTTGCTGATTTGTCTTTTCTAAGCTTGCCAGCTTGCCTCTGGGATCTCCTGTCTCTGCCTCCCAAATGCTGGGATTACAGATGGCCATCATTCTCATGACATTTATATGGGTAGTGGGAATCCAAACAAGTCTGTATGCTTGTGTTGCTAGTGTTTTATCCACTGACTCATCTTTGCAGCCCCTGCATTAAAGTTTTTTTATTTTTATTTTATTTATTTATTTATTTATTTTTTATTTTCAAGGTAGGGTCTCACTCTGGGTCAGGCTGACCTGGAATGAACTATGAACTCTCAGGGTAGCCTGGAACTCATGACAATCCTCCTACCTCTGCCTCTCAAGTGCTGGGATTAAAAGCGTGTGCCACCACACCTGACTTGCATTAGTTTTAAAAGTAATAATGCTCAAAATAGTTTTAGGATAGCTGTTTTGTTCAATACTTATAAATATGTTAACATGAGAATAAAGAAGAAAACATCAATGTCACTATTATGAATCAATTAATTGGTAGTTCCTGTAATTCTAATTGGGGAATATATTGTAGATACAGTTTAATAAATATCAAGTAGGGCTGGAAAGGTGGCTTACTTAGCGGTTAAGGCACTTGCCTTAACCTTGCCCAGGTTTGATTCCCCAGTACCCATGTAAGTCAAATGCACAAGATGCTGCATGTGTCTAGAGTTTGTTTACTGTGGCTGGAACCACTTGTATACCCATTCTGTCTCTCTCTCTCTCTCTCTCTCAATAAATAAATAAAATGTATGTTTAAAAAAAATATCAAGTATATGTGTATTAAAGAGCTATTGATTGTGTTAAGTATGTGCCGTTTAAAGTTATTGATTTTCTACTTAGCTCAGTTCCAGCTTTATTTATTTTTATTTTTATTTTTTGGTTTTTCAAGATAGAGTCTCACTGTAGCCCGGCCTGGAATTCATTATATAGTCTCAGGGTAGCTTTGAACTCACTGCTATCCTCTTATCTCTGCCTCCTGAGTGCTAGGATTAAAAGTTCCATCTTTAACAATATTCTTGTGAATGTCTTAGGACAGTTATGTAGGACTGTTACTGAATCATAAACATTAGGTCCTATCGTGTCTTGTTTATTCAAACTCATGTAAGGGAATGCAAAATACACATAAAGAATGAGAAAATTGATGAATCCTTTTTTCTTGTATTTGTGTGATTCATAAAGAAATATAATTTTCAGCTATCATTCCATTTCCCCAGTTTTGAGTAATTTTGTTTTTTTCTTGTGTTTTTTCAAGGTAGGGTTTCACTCTAGCCTAGGCTGCCCTGGATTTCACTGTATAGTCTCAGGGTGACCTCAAACTCAGTGATCCTCCTACCTCTGCTTCCCAAATGCTGGGATTAAAGGCATACACCACCACATCCTGCTGAAACACAACCTTTAAAAAATATTTATTTATTTATTTATTTATTTATTTATTTATTTATTTATTTATTTTTTGGTTTTTCAAGGTAGGGGTCTCACTCTAGCTCAGGCTGACCTGGAATTCACTGTGTAGTCTCAGGGTGGCCTTGAACTCATGGCGATCCTCCTACCTCTGCTTTCTGAGTGCTAGGATTAAAGGCATGTGCCACCATGCCTTTATTTATTTGCAAGGAGATGAGAGGAAGATAATGAGAATGCCAGAATCTCTAGCCATTGCAAACAAACTCCAGATGCATGTGCCACATTATGCATCTGGCTTTATGGACACTGAGACATCTCTCCAGCCTTCAAGCACAATTTTTTAATATGTATTTTATTTATTGATTGATTGGAGAGAGAGAAAGAAGCAGAAAGAGAGAGAGGGAGGTAGGGAGAGAATGGGCATGCCAGGGCCTCTAGTCACTGCAAATGAACTCTAAACGCATGTCCCTCTTGTGTATCTGGCTTACGTGGGTCCTGGGGAATTGAACCAGGATCCTTTGGCTTTGGAGGCATATGCCTTAACCACTAAGCCATCTCTTCAGCCCCAATTTTTTTTTTCAAATTTGAGAGGGAGACAGAGAGGAAGAGGCAGAGAGAATGGGCGTGCCAAGGCTTCTCAGCTGCTGTGGGTGAACTCCAGATGCGTGTGCTCCCTTGTGTGCATGTGCAACATTGTGTGCTTGCATCACTTTCACGTCTGTTTAAATGTGGGACCTGGAGACGTTCTTAGGCTTTGCAGGCAGGTGCCTTAACTGCTAGCCCATCTCTCCAGCCCTCAAGCACAGTTTTTGATGGAAGGCCCTTTTTTGTGGAATTCATGGTCCTTTTGAATGATTTCCCTTTTTTTTGTTGATTTGTGTTTTTACCTGTCAGTAAATCCTGATGATAGCAAGGTAACAAAGGTCCACAATGCTCTGTTTGTTCTGTGTATAAAGATTTTTTTTTTTGAGGCAGAGTATGTGCTATGTAGCCCAGGCTGGGTTTGAACTCATTGTGTAGCCTATCCTTATCTCTGATCCTTTTGCATCAGTCTTTTGAATGCCAGAATGACAGACATGCACTATATACCCAGCTTAAAGGTTTTAAAAAATGTTTTATTTTTATTAACTTGTGAAAAAGAGGCAGGTAGAGACAGAGAGAATGGGCACACGAGGTCCTCCAGCCACTGAAAAAGAACTCCAGATGCATGTGCCACCTTGTGCATCTGGTTTAAGTGGATCCTGGGCAATCAAACCTTGGTCCTTTGGCTTTGCAGGCATGTGCCTTAATCACTAAGCCATCTCTCCAGCCCTGAAATTTTTTTTTTCTTTCTTTGAAGTAGGGTCTCACTGTAGTTCAGGGTGACCTGGAATTCACTATGTGATCTCAGGATGACCTTGAACTCTCCATCTTCCTACCTCTGCCCCCCAGAGGCAGGGATTGAAGGCATGTACCACTGCACCTAGCTTCTTAAATAATTTTTTAAAATTTTATTTATTTATTTGCAAGCAGAGAGAGAGAGAAAGAGAGATAGAAGAGAGGCAGACAGAGAGAGAATGGGCATGCCAGGGCCTTTAACTACTGCAAATGAACTTGAGACACATGCATCACCTTGTGCATCTGGCTTACGTGGGTCCTGGAGAATCAAACTGGATTCCTTTGGCTTCACAGGCAAATACCTTAACCGATAAGCCATTTCTCCAGCCCTAATCTTAACATTTTATTTATATGAGAGAGAGAAAAAGGAAGAGAGAGGGAGAGAATGGGCACTAGGGATTTCAGCCGCTGCAAACAAATTCCAGACACATGTGCCACCTTATGCGTCTGATTTAACGTGGGTCCTGGGGAGTCAAACCTAGGTTCTTTGGCATTGCAAGCAAGCACCCTACCCACTAAGCCATCTCTGCAGGCTAAGTTTATTTTTTTTAAAGATAATTTCTTTTATATTTTTAAATATTTATTTATTTATTTATTTATTTATTTATTTATTTATTTATTTGAAAGAGGGGAAGATAGAGAATGGGCATGCCAGGGCCTCTAGCCACTGTAGACAAACTCCAGATGCATGCACCACCCATGCTTCTGACTGGGTTCTTAGGCTTCTCAGGCAAGGGCCTTAACCACTAAGCCATTTCTCCAGACCAAAGTTTTTTTTTTTTAAATTTTTTTGTTTGTTTGTTTGTATTGAGTCACTGGACTCTCATGGCCCAGATTGATCTTGAACTCTGTATGTAGCTGAAGATGGCCTTGCACTTCTGATATTCCTATGTCCACCTCTTGAGTGCTGGGATTACAGGTTTGTGAGCCACAATGCCTGGTTTATGTGATGCTGGTTAATGAAATCAGGGCTTCCTTTATGATAGGCTACCACTGTACCAACTGGGCTACATCTCCAACCCAAGTTTTATAGAGTTAGATAAAACATGAATGGTAATATGTAGTCCCTGAAATTATTTGGAAGATAGATTGGATCAGAACCAAGAAATCACTCTTTTCATTCTTGTGGTAGGTAGTTTCCTCAAGACATCTGATTATATATCTAGTTATATGCCTATATATCTAGTTATATGCCTATGTCCTATAGAAGTGTGGGTGTTTATGTGTGAAAGTTGAAAATTCAGAAGGAAGTAGGATGTTAAAAATTTGTTTGAAGGGCTGGAGAGATGTCTTAGTGGTTAAGGTGTTTGCCTGGAAAGCCAAAGGATCCTGGTTTGATTCTCCAGGACCCACATAAGCCAGATGTACAAGGGGGCACATGCATCTGGAGTTCATTTGCAGTGGCTGGAGGCCCTGGTGTGCCCATTCTCTCCCTCCCTTTCTCTCTCTCTCTCTGCTTCTTTCTCTCAAATAAATAAATAAATAAAATATATTTAAAAATTTGTTTGGAGATCAAACTACTAGACATTAGAAGTGGTGGCCTGAACAATTACAACATGTTATTTATGTTTATTGGTAGTGTTATGACAGGTCTTTGGAAACAGAATCTAGTGTATCCAGCTGCAGTCTTTATGCTCAGTGCTAAAGAAGTTTTAACTAAAGAGAGAAAAGACACATCTAATAGTTATAACATGCGGGTGCTTAACTATGCTGTGCTTCAACCTTCACAGTGATAGATTAAGTTGATGTTGGATTGGTCAGTATATGTTGGCTGAACAATAATCATTTTTGTTTAACACTCCTTTAATCTCTGAGATTTTGTGGTATATTTAGCGGCCATGGAACTGAGCACACATATAAAAAAGCTGTTCTTAAACAGATGTTTGGAGAAGGAGCTGGAGAGATGGCTTAGCAGTTAAGGCACTTGCCTGCAAAGCCAGAGGACACAGTTTTAATTTCCCAGGATCCATGTAAGCCAGATGTACAAGATAGCACATGCATCTATCTGGAGTTCATTTGCAGCAGCTGAAGGCCCTGGTGCACCCATTCTCTCTGTATCTGCTTCTCTCTCTCTCTCTCTCATAAATAAAATAAAATATAAAGATGTTTGGAGAGCTGGTGAGATGGCTTAGCAGTTAAAGATGCTTGATTGCAAAGTCTGCCAGCCTGGGTTCAATTCCACAGACAGACACAAAAAGTGCCCGAAACATTTGGTGTTTGTGGTGGTAAGATACCTTGGTACAGCCCAAACACACACATACATACACACATACATGCATGTGCACACATAAATAAAAAATATTTATTCAATAAAACATTAAAATGTGTTTTGGAAGGGCTTTGGAGATGACCCAGAAGTTAAAGGCACTTGCTTTCAAGGCCTGCTGGTCCAGGTTCAATTCCCTAGTACCCAAGTAAAGCCATATACAAAAAGTCCTGCAAAAAGTGGTGCAATTGTTTACAGCAACAAGAGACCCTGGTATGTACACACACATTCAAATAAATAAAAATATTTTTAAAAAGATGTTTGGAAATAATTATATATGCCATTCAAACCTGTGTTACTTTTTGTCAATGGTCCTATATGGTCAATAGAATCCACAATGGATTTTATTCTATTCTTATGTTGGTGAGTAAAGAACATTGATTAAAGTAGTTTTGTAAATCCTTGAGCACCTCTGTCTACTAATCAATGTCTAGTATTTTTAGTGATTCCTGTATACTTGTTACTGTGCTTTATTACATGTGTTATCTCATTTAATGTTTGTATTTTTATGTGATAGGTGCTATTTCCAATTTAGAGAAGAGTACAGCATATAGTTTTAACTAGTACCCCAGTCTTACAAGTGACAAAGTATAAACAATTTTTTTAATTGACAAAAATAATATACTTTTATCGTGTATAATGTTTGGAAATATATATATATATATATATACATTGAGGAATGGCTAAATGAAGCTAACTAACAAATGTATGCTGTATTTATTTTCTTGTTGTGGAAACACTTAAAATCTACTCTGCCATTTTCAAGACATTAGTACATTATAATCTTCATTGTAAGAGGCAGACACTTTTATCCAAATTGCTGTATACTTTTCTGCTATGTTTTTGCTTTATTAACATCTTTTCTTTTAATTGGGTTACCATTTTGTTTGTATATTTTGGTGTGTATGTGCACATGCAAAAGTGATATGTGTGTGCAGATGCATACACCCTATGAACATTGGTGTAGATGTCAGAGGAAGATGTGGGGTGTCTTCCTCTATTGCTTTTCCATCTTATTTACTGAGACTATCTCTTACTGAATCTGGAGCTTACCCCATTTTTCAGCTGGACTGGCTGACTAGAAAGCCCCAGTGATCCTCAGCTCTCTGGTGCACCATGCCCAGCTTTTTATATGAGGGATAGGTATTGAACTCATGTCCTCATGTTTGCACAAGTTTGTCTGAACCAGATCCCCAACCTCAATATTTTTTCTCCTCTTTTGAGACAGGGCCTCACCAGGCTATCATTGAATTCATGACAATTATGTTCTCTTAGCCTCCAAAGTATTGTGATTACAGGCATGCACTAGCATGACTGGCTTTTTTTTTTTTTTTTTTTTTCTAGGTAGGGTCTCACTCTGGCCCAGGCTGACCTGGAATTTAACTATGTAGTCTCAGGGTGGCCTCAAACTCATGGTGATCCTCCTACCTCTGCCTCCCGAGTACTGGGATTAAAGGCGTGCACCACTATGCCCTGCTCCTTTTTTTTTCATTAATATCTCAAACTTGGACAAAATTAGAAGTTAAAATATTTCTTTGGTATAAATTTTAATATATATAGACACATGTTTAATTATTCTTTTCTGTATATTTTGTTTTTAAGATTCTTGGATCTCTCAGTCAGCATCATTTCCCCGTAATCAGAAACAACCAGGGGTGGATTCTTTATCACCAGTGGCCTCACTTCCTAAACAGATATTCCAGCCTTCAGCCCAACAACAACCCAATAAACCAGTTAAAGTCACTTGCGCAAACTGCAAAAAACCTCTACAGAAGGGACAGACAGCTTATCAACGTAAAGGATCAGCTCACCTCTTTTGTTCAACTACCTGCCTTTCTTCCTTTTCTCACAAGCCTGCTCCAAAGAAACTCTGTGTTATGTGTAAAAAGTAAGGTTTACTTACAGCCTAATTTCATGTAGTTGAATATTGGTCACACTAAATTTTAAGAAATAATTCAAATCTTGGAGGTGATTTATTATGCTTAAAAACTGTTAAGCTACTTTGAATTCTTAAACACTTGCAAGCCAAACTCAAATATACAATGGCCTTGAAAGTTTATCGAGTCCAGGTGACTTAAAATATGTAAAATATGTCTTCCTATTTTAGTAGGTTTTGGGTTAATTTCACTAGGCCCTTATGATTAATTTTGACTTGTAATCTCCATTGGACTCCTTTGACTTTGCAAAAATAGTGATTAGTTTTTTTTTTTTTTTTATGGTATTAGGTTAGGGATCAGAACTAGGTCCTTAATGTCATGCAGTTGCTCTACCACTGAATACATTATTAATTGTTAGTACATAACTTAATTTTGAGCTATTTATATTTTACATTATCTGAATTGAGACAGATTATTCTCAATTGGTAAATCTTTGGGTTTTAAATTTATTTATTTTGAATGTTAAGTCAAAGTATTAGAAATACTTAAGAGTTTCATGACCCAGATACCAGTTTTTGCTGGCCTGGGAAATACAGAATCCTTTTCTTTGTCTTTTTAAATTTTTACTTAGTTTATTGACTTTTTTTTTTTTTTTTCCTGGAGGTAGAATCTCACTGTGACCTGGAACTCACTCTGTAATTCAGTCTGGTCTTGAACTCATGGCAATCCTCCTACCTCAGCCTCCTAAGTGCTGGCATTAAAAGCTTGAGCCACCTGACTTATTTTGCCCTTTTTTAGATTTGGCTTTACTAATTAAAAATAAATGCCATATGGTATAATATATTTAGGATCAAACCAGATGGACATTCTGTACCATCTCTTGGAGTAACCCAGGTTATCTTTAGATCTTGGGCCTTGCACGTGTTTAATACAGAAACAAATTGTTTTACAGATTTTGAATTGCTTTACTGGAGTGGATTTAAATACTGCAATAGAGTACTTTTTTCCTTTAAACTTGAAGGAAAACTTGAAGACGTTTTCAATAGTGTCATGTCATTTCTTTATAATTTTTTTTTAAATTTGAGTCAGAGTTTCACTATGTAGCCCAGGCTGGACCAAAAACTTACTATGGAAGTCACACTGACTTTTAATTTGTAGCAGTCCTCCTTCCTCTGCCTCCTGAATGCTAGGATTACAGGAGTATTCCACCATGCTTAGCATTTTTTGTTTCATTGAGACAAGCTCTAATGTAACCCACACTCACCATAACAGCTGAACACAACCTTGAACTCCTAATCATCCTTTACTTCACAAGTGTTGAGATTATTGGCTCGTACCACTATGCTAGGCTTGGGTTACATCATTTGTAATTATAGCTGAAGAGCTATATAAAATGGTATGGTTAAAGTTATTTGAAGTGGAAATAACAACTGTGCCTTTTTTGTTTTGTTTTGTTTTGTTTTTCAAGGTAGGGTGTCACTCTAGCCTAGGCTGACCTGGAATTCATTATGTAGTCTCAGAGTGGCCTTGAACTCACAGTGATCCTCCTACCTCTGCCTCCCAAGTGCTAGGATTAAAGGAGTGTGTCATCATGCCTGGCTTTTTTTCTTCTTTTTCTTTCTTGGTATCAGGGTTTAACTTTAGCCCAGGCTGGCCTAGAAACTTGTAGCAATTCTCCTACCTCAGTTTCCTCTTAAGAGCTAGGATTACAGGTGTGAGCCAGTATGCCCTGCAAATGATGTTTTAAGTGGAAAAGATTTTATTTAATCCCTTTTTCAGTGTACATTATATTACTATGCCTTAGAAATTTCATGCTCACTTCTTACCTAAGAGAGGGGAATTGAACAGGCACTATCAATTCAAAACTCAATAAATTAGTCTTCTACTAGCTTTGTGCAATTCCTAATCACTTTATTTTAGAGTTTATAATACCTGAATTACTTGTTACTGAATTTGAAACTAAATTAGTGGAAGGAGTTAATATTGTAAAACATTTTCACTTTTCCATCTTTATTGCCAAGAGTTTTATCTTTTATACTAAGTGATTTCCTATATCTAAAATTGATATTTGATTTCTATGACTCCATCAGTGGAAATGAAAAATGCCGGTTATTGCTCTTACTAATATTTGGTTCCTTTTTGAAGTGGAATTTTAAATTGTATCTCTTGTTTTTCAGAGATATAACTACAATGAAAGGAACTATTGTTGCTCAAGTGGATTCAAGCGAGTCCTTTCAAGAATTCTGTAGTACATCTTGTTTATCTCTCTATGAAGACAAACAGAATCCTACTAAAGGAGCTCTAAATAAATCAAGATGTACAATCTGTGGTAAACTAACAGAGGTTTGTATTTTTGTATTTTATCTCTTAGCTCTAACAAGGACTATTTTAAATTTTTAAAAATTTATTTATATGAGGGGGCGTAGATAAAGAATGGGAATGCCAGGGCCTCTAGCTACTGCAAACAAACTCCAGATGCATGTGCCTCCTTGTGCATCTGGCTTATGTGGGTACTTGGGAATCAAACCTGGTTCTTAAACTTCACAGGCAAGCACCTTAACTACTAAGCCATCTCTCTAGACCCCTATTTTAAGCTTTTAATAGCTATTACATACTCCTGTATATACATCCTTAAAAGTGAAGATATAGGGCTGGAGAGATGGCTTAGTGGTTAAGGCGCCTGCCTCCTAAGCCTAAGAACCCAATTCCAATCTCCAGGTCCCACGTTTAGCCAGATGCAAAGTAACGCAAGGGCGCAATGCCGCACTTGACCACAAGGGGGTGCATACATCTGGATTTCGTTCACAGCAGCTGAGAGGCTGCTGGCGTGCCCATTCTCTATCTGTCTCCCTCTCCCTCTCCAAAAATAAATAAAATAATTAAAAAATATTTTTAAAAAGTGAAGATATATAAAAACTTTCAAAAATTTTTTCATTATGTAATCCTTATCCCTCAAGGGAACTGACTTTGGAAAAATTCTATTGCCTGTAAAATATATTACAGTGTTTTTTATTCCCTTGACCTTGAGAGCAGTCATAAGCAAACTCTTAGTATCATGCTTGTTTTTTTTTTTTTTTTTCCCTCTCCCTTTTTTCTTATTGGTCTAGTAATATGTTTAAACAAATAGGCTGACTACACAAGAAACACTTGCTGGCAATTGAAATGGAAGAATTTTTAAAAATCTACTTGTTATGTTCTCACATGATATGCACACCTTGTTTGAATAATCTGTAATGCAATTTTTTTTCTTCCTTTTCTATAGCAGTATACTTGTAACTCTTTTAGGATTTTCTACAGATTTTTAGTATATTTGCTTATGAAGTTTAATTAGTAGCACTATCCAAAATTTTACCTTTTCCAATCATTTTTTATACCTCTAGAGAAGTTTATAGTGATGCCATTGGTGGACTTTTAAAATTTTTTTCCACTGCCATGAATGTATTCTTATATGTATATAAATAGTAGAAAGAATAATAAACTGTATTTTGATTTTCCTTTTCCTCAAACAAGCCTTCTTGAGGCATATTTGTTTCTATTGGTTCACCTTGTAATTAAGTTACTTCAAATTGATCTGCTTTTAAATTCTGTTTGTTTTTCTTTTAGATTCGCCATGAAGTTAGTTTTAAAAATATGACTCATAAGCTGTGCAGTGACCACTGCTTTAATAGATATAGAATGGCTAATGGCCTGATAATGAATTGCTGTGAACAGTGTGGAGAATATTTACCCAGTAAGGGTGCTGGAAATAACGTTTTGGTGATTGATGGTCAGCAGAAAAGATTTTGCTGTCAAAGCTGTGTCAGTGAATATAAACAGGTAATTTATGTATAAATAACAATTAGGCATTCTTTTTTTAAAATATATTTTGTTTATTTATTTGAGAGAGAGAAAGAGAGAGAGAGAGGGAGAGAGAATGGGCATGCCAGGGTCTCCAGCCCTGCAAAGGAACTCCAGATGCATGTGCCCCCTTGTGCATTTGGCTTACATGGGTACTGGAGAATCGAACTGGGATCCTTTGGCTTTGCAGGCAAACGCCTTAACAGCTAAGCCATCTCTCCAGACCCAACAATTAGGCATTCTTTTGAATGGGCTTGATAGCTTTATCATAATTCTATTGTAGTATCAGTTAACCAGATGTATTTCATTGTCTTAAGAGGACCTATTCAAATGAATATAAAATTATATGTAGATTGTTGAAAGTAAACCTGATAAGAATGCTACATGCTAGTAGTATGATTTCTTTTGAATTTTCTCCATTTTTGGAAATTGGGAAGGGTTTACTCTTAGAACTTAAGTTTGAAGTTGCTTTCAATTTTAGGATGTTTTTATTTACTTTATTTTTTAATTTTAAAGTATGATTAGAAGTTAAATGTATATAAGAATACTCAGAAGTTTAGCTACCATTTTTATTTTTTGTTTCTTATATTTATTTACGGACATTACTTTCCAATCCTTACTGTTTCATTTCCTCTTGAAAAATGAAGAAAATGTTTCCCTTTTTTAATATTTTATTTTATTGTTTTTTTTTTTTTTTTTTTTTTGAGGGAGGGTCTCACTCTAGCTCAGGCTGACCTGGAATTCACTCTGTAGTCTCAGGGTGGCCTCAAACTCATGATGATCTTCCTACCTCTGCCTCCCAAGTGCTTGGATTAAAGGCATGTGCCACCATGCCTGGCTTTCCCTTTTTTCTTAATTGGTGCCTTACTATATCATTTTGCAACTTCATAGTATATTGTGGAACTCATTCTTTATCAATATGAAGATAGTCCTTCATATTTTTAATATGATGTATATTTTGTAGGGTGCTTGCTTGTATTCATGTTTGTGCATGTGTATAAGTGTGTGTACATTTGTGCATATGTATGTGAGACCCGCATGTCAACATTGGGTGTCTTCTTCCATTGCTTTCCGCCCAATTTATCTGTGTCCTCCCTCCCTCCCTCCCTCCCTCCCTCCCTCCCTCCCTCCCTCCCTCCCCTCCCTCCCTCCCTCCCTCCCTCCCCTCCCTCCCTCCCTCCCTCCCTCCCCCCTCCCTCCCTCCTCCTCCCTCCTTCTTTCTTTCTTTCTTTCTTTCTTTCTTTCTTTCTGTTCTCCAAGGTAGGGTCTCACTCTAGCTCAGGCTGACCTGGAATTCACTGTGTAGTCTCAGGATGGCCTTGAACTCACAGCAATCCTTCTACCTCTGCCTCCCAAGTGCTGGGATTAAAGGCGTGCACCACCACGCCCAGCTTATCTGTGTCTTTCTCTTTCCATATTTTGAGAAAGGGTCTCTCACTGAACCTGGAACTTGCTGATTTTGATTGAGTAGCTGGCCAGCAAGCTCTAGGGATTCTCTTATCTCCACCACCAAGCACTGGTGTTATAGGCAAGCAGTGTCTAGCTTCTGTGTGGGTGCTGGGAATCTGAATTCAGGGTCTCATGCTCGTATACCAAACACTTTACCACATGGCACATCTCCCCAGCCCGCCCTCCCTCCCTTCCTCCCTCCCTTCCTTTCTTCCTTCCTTCATGTTTTTCAAGGTAGATTTTCACTCTAGCCCAGACTGACCTGGAATTTACTATGTAGTCTCAGACTGGCCTTGAACCCACAGAGATCCTCCTACTTCCTCCAGAGTGCTGAGATTAAAAGCGTGCACCACTATGCCCAGCTCCTTGTTCTTTGCATAGTTAAATTTGTTGGAATGTTTTTTGAGTTCATGATTAAATGAAGGTAAATTAAAGCAAGGTAAATTAATTATTCATATTAGTCTGCTGGGGCTGCTTATATACCAAGTGCCACACAGACTGAATAATTTAAGAAGTATTCTTTTTAAATATTTATTTATTTATTAGAGAGAGAGAGAATGGATGCGCCAGGGTCTCTAGCTACTGTAAATGAACTCCAGATGCATGCACTACCTTGTGCATTGGATTAGGTAGGATCTGGGGATTTGAACCTGGATCCTTAGGCTTTGCAGGCAAGCGCCTTAACCATTAAGCTGTGTCTCTAGACCTAGACTGGGTGGTTTTATTATTTTATTTATTTTTGGAGAGAGACACAGAGAGACAGACAGAGAGGGAGAGGGAGACAGAGATGGGCGCACCAGCAGTCTCTCAGCTGCTGTGAATGAAATCCAGATGTGTGTGCCCCCTTGTGGTCAAGTGCGGCATTGCACCCTTGCGTCACTTTGCATCTGGCTAAATGTGGGACCTGGAGATTGGAATCGGGTTCTTAGGCTTAGCAGGCAGGAGCCTTAACCGCTAAGCCATCTCTCCAGCCCCTGGGTGATTTTATAGCAGTCATATTCTCACAGTTATGGAAGTTGAAAGTCCAAGAGCAAGTTGCTGTCAGAATTAGTTTCTGGCAACATCTCTTCTGAACTTGGAGACAAGCTGCCTTTTTTCTGCGTTTCCTTTTATGTGAAAGGTTCTTCAACCTTTTGGTGTCTCCTCCTACAGACACCAGGTGCTGTTTGATTAGAGCCCAACCCTTTTGACCTTAATTATCTCTCAAAGGTCCTGTCTCCAAATTGGAGTTAGAATGGAGCTTCAAGGTGGAATTTGAGTTAAGTGGAACACACAGTTCAGTTAGAATAATAACTGAATAACAGGCTGGCTCTGAAACTCACAGTGATCCTCCTATCTCTGCTTCCCGAGTGATGGGATTAAAGACTTGTGCCACTATGCCCGACTCTGTTTTTCTTTTTATATTTTATTTATTTATTTGAGAGAAAGGCAGAGAGAGAATGGGCACGCCTGGGCCTCCAGCCACAGCAAATGAACTCCAGACACATACACGACCTCACATCTGGCTTATGTGGATACTGTGGAAGGTTTCACAGGCAAGCACCTTAACTGCCAAGTCATCTCTCCAGTCCTCTTTTTCTTCTTTTCTTTTCTTTTCTTTTCTTTTCTTTTCTTTTCTTTTCTTTTCTTTTCTTTTCTTTTCTTTTCTTTCTCTTCTCTTCTCTTCTCCTCTTCTTTCTTTTTTTTTTTTTTTTTGAGATACGGTTTCACTTTGTAGTTTAGTCTGGTCTTGAACTTGCTCTCCTGCCCCAGCCTCCTAGGTGATAGCATTGTAGACATGTACTAACATGCTGGATTGTTACATTTTAATGTGAGCTGTTAGGTTATTTACATACATTATAATTGTATGGGGCAAATACTGTATGTACAATAATGTGCTTCCTATCTTCCCAATTTAATGATTGATCAGTTTCATCATGTTTTGACATCTGTCATTCCTCAGGAGCTGGTGAGTAACCATACATAAGACAACACAGGGCTGTATAGTAGTAGATTACTGCATCAGTTTGCTGTAGATGGCATAGGATTATTTCCTTTTTTTTTTTTTCCCCCGGTTTTTCCAGGTTGGGTCTCACTCTAGCCTAGGCTGATCTGAAATTTACTATGTAGTTTCAGGGTGGACTTGAACTCACAGGATCCTCCTACCTCTGCCTCCTGAGTGCTGGGATTAAAGATGTCTGCTACCACTCCCAGCTGGCATTGGATTATTTATGATCCTTTGGTGTTATATTAGATGATGAATAACCTAGTATGTGTTTTCCTCTGTATTTGGAGAGAAAGGGTTTAGGACTTAGGGTAAATGCATGTGTTAGTTTGTTGGATATCATAAGATTCTTCATTGTTGGTGTAGTTCCCTTTTGCATTGCTTTTAGTAATAGATAAAAGTGCCATAGTCAACTCTGATAGCCTCACAAAAAGAATATTTATTTATAATGTGTTTTGGTGGTTGGAAACAATATCTTTAGCATAGCTTTAATTTGTATTTTATTAGCAATTAGTATTATCATTAGAATGATGAGAAAATTTTCATTTTTGACTTGTCTTCCTTTGAACTAGTTCTTTTTTTAGATTTTGGTTTTTCAAGGGCGAGTCTTTCTCTAGCCCAGGCTGACCTGGCATTCACTATGTAGTCTTAGGGTGGCCTCAAATTCACGGCAATCCTCCTACCTTTGCCTCCCAAGTACTGGGATTAAAGGCATGTGCCACCATGCCTAGCTAAGATTTATTTTATCTATCTATCTATTTATTTTTAGACCTTTTTAATTTTTAAAGAATTTAAAAAATATATTTATTTATTTGAGAGAGAGAGAGAGGGAGAGAGAGGGGGGGGAGAATGGGTGCGCCAGGGCCTCTAGCTGTTGCAAACGAACTCCAGATGCATGCTTCCCCTTGTGTATCTGTCCTATGTGGGTCCTGGAGAACTGAACCAGGATCCTTTGGCCTTGCAGGCAAACACCTTAATCGCTTAGCCATCTTTACGGCCCAGATTTATTTTTTTTAAATATATATTTTTATTTGCAAGCAGAGAGAAGAGAGACAGAATGGGCATGCCAGGGCCTCCAGCAACCACAAATGTACTCCAGATGCTTGCACCCTCCTATTAATCAAGTCTTGTATAAATAGAATCAGCCACTGTGAGGTCATGAATGTCATGTCCACTTTGTGTCCTCTCCTTTTGGCTGTTACATTTTTCCCTTGCCTCTTACTCATTGTTCCTTGAACTTAGAGGCTGTGATAGAGATGTCTCACTTATTATGTTTTTATTTTAAGAATGTGTTAGATATGAAAACAGGCTTTTTCTGTCATTAGAAATGATTTTTTAATTATTTATTTTCTTCTATTTTTGTGGTATAATGAGTATTTCCTTATGTTGAGTGCTCTTGTATTATAAGGATAAATCATAAATCATTTTTTTTTTTTTTTTTTTTTTTTTTTTTGGTTTTTTGAGGTAGGGTCTCACTGTAGCTCAGGCTGACCTGGAATTCACTATGTAGTCTCAGGGTGGCCTCAAACTCACAGCGATCCTCCTACCTCTGCCTCCCGAGTGCTGGGATTAAAGGCGTGTGCCACCACACCCGGCTCTAAATACATACTTTTAAATACATCTCCATCTTTGTAATGCCTTTCTTTTCTTTCAGCTAAGCTATATCTCCTCCATCATTTCTCTTTATTCTGATGTCTTTATTTTTGGAACAAGGATAATGTTGGTATCCTGAATGGATGTGTTGAGTTGCTTCATCTCCTATTTTTTGGAAGAGTTTAAAAAGAATTAATACTAAGTTCTATTTTTTTTTAAGTACTTGTTTGTGAGAGAGACTACAGGTGGGTGGGTCAGGGCCACTTGCCACTGCTAATGAACTCCAGACATATGTGCCACTTTGTGCATCTGGTTTTACATGTGTATTGGGGAATTGAGCCCTGGACTGCAGGCTTTGCAGGCAAGCTAGCTAGCCTGCTTTCTTTCTTTCTTTCTTTTTTTCTTCCCTTCCCTTCCCTTCCCTTCCCTTCCCTTCCCTTCCCTTCCCTTCCCTTCCCTTCCCTTCCCTTCCCTTCCCTTCCCTTCCCTTCCCTTCCCCTTCCCCTTCCCCTCCCCTTCCCTTTCCTCCCCTCTCTCCTCCCTCCCTCCTTCCTTCCTTCCTTCCTTCCTTCCTTCCTTCCTTCCTTCCTTCCTTTCTTTCTTTCTTTCTTTCTTTCTTTCTTTCTTTCTTTCTTTCTTTCTTCTTTCTTTTCTCTTTGTTGGGCAAGCATTTTTAATTACTGAGCCTAACCCAATGGAAAAAAAATTAAATATTTATAGAATTCAGCATTGAAGCTACCTGGTCTTGGCTTTTCTTTGCTGGGAGTTTGTTGTCTTTTGTCCTTAAAATAGGGTCTTGCTATGTAGTCCAGACTGGCTTCAAATTTTCTTCTGCCTGGATCGTCTGAGTCTGAGATTACATGTGTTTGCCATCACACCCAGCCAATATCTTGGGAGGTATTTGATAACTAGCCCAGGGTGATCTGGAACTCACTCTGTTGTCCCAAGGTGACCTTGAACTCATGGTGATCCTCTTACTTCTGCCTCCTGAGTGTTTAGATTAAAGGCATGGGTCACCACAACTGGCTTTTGTTTTTTATTAAAAAATTTTTTTTCAGGTAAGGTTCTCTCTAGCCCAGGCTCACCTGGAAGGAATTCACTAGGCAGTCTCAGGCTGGACTAAAACACACAGTGATCCTCCTACCTTTGCCTCCCAAGTGCTGGGATTAAAGGCACTATACCTGGCTCTTTGTATTTTAATTTAGTGAAAGGTTTTTTGTTTTTTATCACATCCCTTCTTGAGTACTGCGGATTAAACTTGCACACGTTAGGCAAGTACTACATATCTTCAATCACGGTTTTTTTTTTTTACTTTTTTCCTTTCCCCCTTTTCTTTATCATTATACTTCATTCTGTTCCTTCTCTTTATTTCTCGGTAATAATTTCTTTTTTTTTTTTTTATATGAGAAAGCAATAGTGAGAGAGACAGTTGGCATGCCAGGGCCTCCAGCTACAGCAATTGAACTCCAGACGCATGAGCCCCCATGCATTTATGTCACTTTGTGCATCTGATTTACATGAGACCTGGAGAATTAAACATGAGTTCTTAACCATTAAAGCCATCTCTCCAGCCTATTGTTAATAATTTTTGTTTGTTTAAGATATGTCTCAAGGGCTGGAGAGATGGATTAGCAGTTAAGGCATATGCCTGTGAAGCCTAAGGACTCTGGTTTGATTCTCCAGGTCCCACGTAAGCCAGAGGCACACAGTGGCACATGCGTCTAGAGTTCATTTGCAGTGGCCTTGGTGTGCCCATTCTCTCTCTCTCTCTAATAAATAAATAAAATAAAATCTTTTAAAAAAAAGATATGTCTCAAATTCTATGTTTTTTTTTTTTTTTTTTTTTGAGAGAGAGGAAGACAGATAGAGAGTGGGCGTGCCAGCAGCCTCACAGCCACTACAAACTAACTCCAGATATGTGCGCCCCCTTGTGGGCAAAGAAATGTGGCTTTGTGCCCTTGTGTCACTTTGCATCTGGCTAAACGTGGGACCTGGAGATTGGAACTGATGTTCTTAGGCTTAGCAGGCAGTTGCTTTAATCGCTAAGCCATCTCTCCAGCCCCAAATTCTATGTTTTTGAGGATGACCTTGGTCTCCTGGTCTTCTTGCCTCCATCTTCCAAGTGCTAGGATTACAGGATTCATCATAAATTAAAAAAAAAAATTCTATTTATTTATTTGCAAGGAAAGACAGAGAAAATGGGTATGACAGGGCCTATAGCCACTGCAAACGATCTCCAGACATATTTGCCACTTTGTGCTACTAGCTTAGTGTGGGTACTCTGGGATCGAACCCAGGTTGTTAGATTTTTCAGGCAAGTGCTTTAACAACTAGGCCTCCTTTGTTTTATGTTTCTTTTTCTTGAGGGAAGCCCAATAGACTGGCTTTTTTTTTTTCAGTGTGAGAGTAGAAGAGAGAGCCACTGTAATCGAACACCAGATGCGTGCACCACCTAGTGTGCATGTGTGATCTTGTGCACTTGCGTCTGTCTTACATGGGATCTAGAGAGTCAAACATGGGTCCTTGGGCTTTGTAGGCAAGCTTCTTAACTGCTAAGCCATTTCTCTAGCCTCCCCCTCCTTTGTTTTTTAAATATTTTTTAAAATTTTTATTTATTTAAGACAGAGAGAGGGAAGAGAGAGAGAGAGAAAGAGAGAGAGAGAATGGGCACGTCAGGGCCTCCAGCCACTGCAGATGAACTCAAGATGCAGGCGCCACCATGTGCATCTGGCTTATATGGGAAATGGAGAATCAAATCAGGGTCCTTAGGTTTTGCAGGCATGTGCCTTAACCGCTAAGCCATCTCAGCCCTCCTTTGTTTTTTATTTTATATATATATTTTTCTTCTTTTTCGAGGTAAGGTTTCACTCTAGTCCAGGCTGACCTGGAATTTACTATGTACTCTCAGGGTAGGCTTGAACTCACAGTGATCCTCTTACCTCTGCCTCCAGTGCTGGGATTAAAGTTGTGCGCCACCACGCCTGGCTTATTTTAGATTTTTGATATCTTATTGGCCTTGTCACTACTTCTGCCTCCTCTTCCTCTTTATTTTATTTGAGTGTGTGAGAGAGATGGGCATGCCAGGGCTTCCAGCCATTGCAAACGAACTCCTGATGCTTGAGCCACTTTGTGCATCTGGTGGCTGTGTAGGTACTAGGGAATCATATTCAGGTTGTTAAGTTTTGCAGGCAAGTACCTTAACTGTTGAGCCATCTCCCCAGTCTTACCTCCTCCTTTTTAAAAAATTTTTTTTTTATTTATTTATTTATTTGACAGAGAGAGAAGGAGAGAGAGAATGGCGCACCAGGGCCTCCAGCCACTGCAAATGAACTCCAGACGCATGCACCCCCTTGTGCATCTGGCTAATGTGGGTCCTGGGGAATCGAATCTGGGTCCTTTGGCTTTGCAGGCAAACGCCTTAATCTCTAAGCTGTCCCTCCAGCCCACCTCCTCCTTTTTAATATAGGCATGCTATAAATTTTGCCTCTGATTGTTGCTTGTGCTGCATTCCTTAACTTAAGATATTTTTGTGTTTCATTTTCATTTGTTCCTAAATATTTTTAAATTTCCCATGTGATTCTTCTTGATCCATATTGTTTAAGAGTGCAGTATAATTCAAAGTCAGGTGTGGTTTCTCATGCCTGTACTCTCATCACCAGGAGACAATGGCAGAAGGATTGCTTCAAGTTCAAGGTCAGCCTGGGAACATAGTGGGCCCCTGTCTCAAGCAATGAGTATAGTATATTTTAGTAATATCATCTTTATAAAATTTTCAGTTTTCTTTCTGTTGATTTTTATCTTTATTACATTGGTTTAAGATTTATTTATTTATTTATTTATTTTTGGTTTTTCGAGGTAGGGTCTCACTCTGGTCCAGGCTGACCTGGAATTATTTTAGAATTAACTATGTAGTCTCAGGGTAGCCTCGAACTCATGGCGATCCTCCTACCTCTGCCTCCCGAGTGCTGGGATTAAAGGCGTGCGCCACCACGCCCTGCTCTTAAGATTTATTTTTAACCTACTGAAATTTTATTCAGATGATATTTGCATTATTGAAAATGGTGATTTGAAGTTTCTATTATTGCAATTTGTTTGTTTCTGCCTTCAGTGAAATATGTTTTTCTTCATTTTGGTCAGTATCTGCTGGTATATTTTGAGACTCAGATATATGGGGTATATGTTTGTAATTGTTACATCTTCTTGTTAAATCTTCCTGTGTTATTTGCTTACACATTGGTATATGAGTGGGCTAGTTCCATATCTTCCATGGACACCAAAGTCCTTACTTGCTCATATCTGTATTTAAATGGTATAGTGTTTGCACTTATCCTCTTATATACCATCTTCCTTATGTGGTGCTGGGGATTGAACCCAGGGCTTTGCACATAGTAGTCAAGCACTTGTACCAATGACACATATCCCCTATAGCCATATACTTTAAATTATCCCTATATGACTTATCATATATAATACAGTGTAAATACTATGCAAATTGTTGTGCTGAATTACTTAGGACATAGTGACAAGGACCTTAGGGAGGCTATGTATGCTCAATATAAGAGTAGTTCCTTTTTTTCCTAATAATTTTGATCTCATAGTTGGTTGATTATAAATTTGCATCAGAACCCTATGGTATGTATTGTTACCTTCTCATTGCTAAGACAAAGCACCCCTCACCAAAAGCAGCTGATGGGAGGAATGTTTTTATTTTGGCTTACAGTCTTGAGGTGAAGCTTCATGATAGCAGGGGAAAGCTTGGCATGAACAAAGGCAGAACATCACCTCTAACACAGCAGGTAGAAAACAGCAGTAAGAGTAAGAGCAGTAAGCCAAACACTGGTAAGGGGGAGCTGGTAATAACACCCCTAAGTCCATCCCCAGAGGCATAGCAACTTTGGCAAGACTCTTATCTCCCAAATTGCCATCAGCTTGGGACAAAGTATTCAGAATGCATTGAATTTATGGGAGACATCTGATTCAAAGCATCACAGTGTGGAACTCTGACTTTTTTATTATTTGTGTGCTTATGCTACTATGTATATTATTTCTTTTGTTAGATTTTTTTTCTTTGTCAGGTTTTCAGCAGTCTGTGTTCTTGGTGATTCTTTGGGTTAATTTGAGGTTTGTTCAAGTTTTTTATCTGTAGATTTAGTCCTTGCCTAATGTGAGACATTTTCAGACTATTTCTTTTGAGAACATTTCTAGTCCCATCATTTTTCTTCTTCAGGAGCCAGTGACATGGATATTAATTATTTTGTTTTATTCCTGTTAGTCTCCAAGGCTGTATTCCATACATACACATTCCAATCTGTTTTGACTCTAATTTTCAGATGAGATACTTTTTATTACTCTGTCTTATAGTTCTCTGATTTTTTTTTTTTAAGTAGGGTCTTACTCTAGCCGAGGCTGACCTGGAACTTACTCTAGTTCCAGAGTGGCCTCAAATTCACAGTTATCCTCCTATCTCTGCCTCCTGATTGTTGGGATTAAAGGCATGAGCCACCATGCCCAGCTTTTTCTTTATACTACATTCTTTTCCATATCTTCTTCATTTCTTTCAAGTATATTTTTATTGATTGTTGTAGCATATTTTGATGACTGCTTTGTAATTGTCAGCTAAAATATCTCTGTAGTTTTGTTATTGGCATCCATTGTGTTTACATTTATTAATTAAATTTTAACATTGCTTTTGACAATGAGGTTTGACTAATTTAAATTGTTTTCTTGGACTTGGGATTTTCTTAGTTTAATTTATTTTAATTTAATTTTTACAACAGTGTCTCCATTCTGTAACCCCAGTTGGTTGAAACTCTTTGATAGCCCATGCTGGCCTCATGCTGATCCTCCTGTCTCAGCCTCTTAAGTGGAATGTTGTGCATGCTCTACATGTTTTCTATCACTGAGCTGTATAGTCTTTTCATTTACTAAATAAAATGAAAATCCTCCTTAAAGGTTTTTTTTTTATGTTCTGTTCTTTGAAATGTTCATAATTAGGGTAGGAGTCCATATAAACCTTTTTACTAATCATGAACCCAATTATTCTGGCTTAAGTACCACAATGTAAGGATGCTAGATCACACTGTATTTTCTTATAGTAGTGTAAGATTTAAAAGTATATTGTAACCTTTTCTTCTTCTTTTTTCCCCTTGGACCTTTTGTTTCTGCCTTTGTTGTTTATCCTTACTCTTGTTGCTATTATTTTCTGGAATACTGATTCTTCTAATTTGTGACAGTGCAGTCTGTGTAATTATTTTTGTTTTTGAATAGTTTTCACTTAGAGCATATTTTGACTTTCATGAAAGCTGGAAGCTGTCATTTTAAACCTTTTTGTAAGAAATAAGGATGTAACTTTATATAATGTACTGGGAGCTGTCATAAGTGCTTCACAAAAGAATTTTCAAAACACCCTGTTTAGCAGATAAGGAAAATTGTGATTGCAATCTCTCCAGTGCTTACTTTAGAAAGCTTTGAAATTTCATTACATACTTTAGTATGTATTTAAAAGATCTTAGGACATAATAAGTAATCTAAGAGAAATAGATAAGCTTTCCTTTTTTTGTGCAAAAAGATGTTGATTATATAGCTACAGATATATAAACAGAATTTAAAGTGAGAGAAAACATATTCACCCCATATTAGATTAGCTTTCTTAATTTAAAATAATTGAGTTTGTGCTTAGTGGTTCAGGTTCCTATTTGGGAGGCTATGGCTGAATCCCAAGTTAAAGGCCAGTATGATCTACAGAGTTAATTCATGGCTAGCCTGAGCAACTTACTGGAACACTGTCTCAGAATTCAAGTTTTAAAAGAAAACAGGGCTGAGGATATATTAGCTCAGTGTTGGACTGATTGGTTAGCATGCAAGAGGCCCAGGGTTCAATCCCCCTTACTAATTACAAGGGAAGAAAAAGGGTGAGTCAGAGCTGAATGTCCACTTTTGATTCTTTTACTTATTGTTATAATTGTTATAATACTACTGTTTTATCATTGCATCATTTCTTTTCTCTTGATAGTACTGCAAATTAGACGTCAGTAGGGACAGAAAAGCTACACCTTTTGGAAAGTTGGGATGAGATTATATATCATACCAGATCAATGAGATTATAAGTCAAAGCCGATCATTGAGAAGCAACTTTTGTTGCTCATTTGCCTTTTGAGTCTAGCAGTCTTACTTATAAAAGTCTTTTAAAATCTTTTTTAGGTAGGTAGCCATCCAAGCTTCCTGAAGGAAGTTCGAGATCACATGCAAGACTCTTTCTTAATGCAGCCTGAGGTAAGCAAGACTGTGGATAAGATTTAAGGTCTATTTTAAGTACATTTACAAGTATTGCTACTATCTTTAATTTATATTGAAAAAATCATGTGAATTTTGAAGTATATTACAATATTTTTTTTCATTATCATTGAGACATAATAGTTGTACAAGTCTGTTAAAACTAAGAACCTTAAAAAATGATGGTGAACGTTTATCTCCAAGACAGATTTTATTTGGTTCCACGTGTGGAAGACAGAATTTTAATTCCACTAAATTTTGAGTTTTCTTGTGATATTTTTTGCTAGTAGATTTTGGTGTTCTTAGAAAATGTTTTTCAGATATGAGTTTCTTGTACACAATAGACATGTAATTATGGGATAAAAATTACTTTCTTTTATGCCTTGCTGAAAGGTAAAAGTAAAATCTTTCTTGGAAAAAATAAGTCCTAGTCTTGGCCAGGTGTGGTGGTGCATGCCTTTAATACCAGGCTGAGGTAGGAGAGTCACCATGAATTTGAGGCCAGCCTGGAAGTACAGAGTGAGTTCCGGATCAGCCTGGGTTGGAGTGAGACCCTGCCTCACAACACACACACACACACACACACACACACACACACACACTCACTCACTCTTAATCCAGAGAAGTTAATAATAGAAATTCACATGGTTAAAGTATTGTCAGATTGACAGATGTTTTGAAGGTTCATTTTTATTGTTCTTTATACAGTGATAAAGATGTTTCTTGTGTAGGATTCAATCTAAGATCCATAGGCCATTATTTCTTTAATTTTTTTCTATTTTTAACATTTTGATACATGTATAGATTATATTTTGATCTTATTTCATCCAATTATTCTCTGTTTGCCCTCCCTTCTCATTAAACTTCTCTACAAATCTCATTCTTACTTTCACCCCTCCTTTTTTCTTTTAAATTGAGTTAAATTAGGGTTTCTTGCATTGGTAGAAGGTTATTTACCATGGGATGAACAATTTACCAGTGGATACACATTTCTAGTTTTATTTTCCATTTTGAAACTCCTTTCTCCCTATTTTTACTTTTTCTCTATGCTCATTTTGGAGATTTTTTTCTTTATGGTTTTCATTTTTCATTAGTTTATAGGCATTGTACATAATGATAGGTTTCATGAAAACATTTTCTTCATACACATGTATAGTGTATTTTGCATATTTATTTTAGTATCACATTATAAACATGTTTGTAGTTTTCTTAGAACCTGATGTGTGCAATATTTTGATTTTTTTTTTTTTGATTGTTTGTTTTTGGTTTTTGAGGCAAGGTTTTACTCTAGCCACAGCTGACTTGGGAACTTCCTTTGTAGTCCAGGCTGGCTTTGAATTTGGGGCAATCCTTCTATGACAGCCTCCGGGATGTGTAAACACATTTCAAGGTGTAAACCACCATGCCCAAATTTGATGTTCTATCTTTGATACTATGGAATTTTATATGTGCTGCCAAAGCGAGCACAATACTGTGGAATGTAATCCTTACATTATTACTCGATATTATTTCTTCAAATCTTATGTCCAGTTCTTTTTTTTTTTTTTTTTAAGATATGGTTTTGCTGTAAGTCTAAGTTGACCTGGAATTCACTGTGTAGTCTCAGGTTGGTCTTGAATTCACAGCGGTCCTCCTACCTCTGCCGCCTAAGTGCTGGGATTAAAAGCATGTACCACCATGCCTGGCATGTTTACTATTCTTGAAAACAAGAAGAAATACACATTTTGAAAATCAGATAGAATTAGGTATTATTTAAAATTTTTCTTTCAAATGATCTTAAGTCAGTTTTAAAAGTTTTTTTGTTTTTTTAAATTTTTTTATTAGTGCATATTTAACACAGTGTGTTGTACTATGACACTTTTCTATATGTCACTAATATATTTTGATCACATTTAACCCCACCCTCTCTCATATGACCACACCTACTCCTATTGATCTCTTCCCAACTACTCGCCCTTCTACTTGTTTTTATTTTTATTATTGACAACTTCCATAATTATAGACAATAAACCATAATAATTTCCTCCCCTCTCACTTTCCCCTTCACAACTGTACTTTCCATCATATCCCCTCTCCCTGTCATTCAGTCTTTCTTTTATTTTGATGTCATCATGTTTTCCTCCTATTGTAATGGTCTTGTGTAGGTAGTGCCAGACACTGTGAGATTATTTTTTTATTTTTGTTGAACCACTGAGTTTCATCAGGGTTGTTATCTTTTTGAGACAGGGTCTCACTCTGTAGCCCAGCCTTCCGAGTGCTGGAATTATAGGAATGCAGCACCATAGCTAACTAATACTTTCTCTGCCCTCAAATGTTTTCTTCTCATGTATGTATGTATCAGTTCTTAGCCAGACTTCTTTGAAGGTACCCATCTTAGATATCCACAATAGCTTTTTTGCAGATTCCTTGTCTTCATTATTTTGTTTCCTGTCTAGAATCTCATCTGTCATCTCAACTATGTGAAAATCCCTGGTCTGCATTGCCTCCTCTTCCCAAACTGCCTCTAGTCAGTAAGCTTTGGTAGCCATTGAGCTCAACTTTCCAGTGCCTTTGTTTTACATCATTTCCCTACTTTTCTAATTGATACAGGTGTGAAATAAAGAATAAGACATATGTCTTATAAACAAAACACACTGTGTCTTTCCTAGAGTTTTATTTTTTTTATTTACCCATTTATAGGGATTCTATTAAATTGAATTATTTAGAGAAAGGCACAATTTTGAAAGAGAATTGGCTGATTAATGTTGTGTTTGAATCCACTTTAGTTGTTGGTACAAATAATAATTCACATCTTGATAAAGATTCTGAAATTGATTAGAGAGTAAAACAATCTGCAGAGACAAATAGTGCAATGAGCCAGGCATGGTGGCATATGCCTGTAATCTCAGCTTTGAAACAGGAGGGCTAAGAATTTGAGGCAAGCTCTGTGGAGAATTCTGTCTTCCCCAACCCCTAAAAAGTGTGCTGAAGTTTTTTCTAGTTTAATTGTGGTTTTTAAAATTATCTTTATGTTTCAAATTTTAGAAATATGGAAAATTGACAACTTGTACTGGTTGCCGAACTCAGTGCAGGTTTTTTGATATGACTCAGTGTATAGGTCCTAATGGATATATGGAGCCATATTGTTCAACTGCATGCATGAACAGTCACAAGACAAAATATGCAAAATCACAAAGTAAGTTTCAGGTATTTGGCAAATTTAAAGACTTTAATAACCTAATTACTTTTCAAAAGTATTTTCTCTTTTTTTTATGTTTGTTTTTAACTGTTTTAATTTTCTCATACCAAACATCTTTACTACAAACTTACAATTATTTTAATCATTCCTTTTTATTTTTAAGTAAGTGGAGTTCTCTTCATATCTTTGTTCTTAGCAAACATTGTATTATAGCCAAAAATTACCTAAAAACAGATTTTTTGATATATCCATGTATATTTTAGACAGTCTTTTTTTTTTTTTTTTTTTTTTTTTTTGGCATGTATATGTGGTATGCAGCAGGTGCATCTGGAAATGTGTGCTTATACCTGTGGAGTCCAGAGGTTGACTTTGGATGTCTTCCTCAGTTGCTCTCCACTTGATCAGTTTTTAATTTTATTTATTGACTTAATGAACGGAAAGGGAGAGAGAAAGAATTGTCATGCCAGAGCCTCTTGCAAACAAATTCCAGATATATGCACTATTTTATGCATCTGGCTTTTACATGGGTACTGGAGAATTGGACCCGGGCCATTTAGTTATGCAGACTAGTGCCTTTAACCATCAAGATAATATCTCCAGCCTTATTTTTTAAAAAACAGATCCTGTCACTGTACCTAGGAGCTCACCAATTCAGTCAGACCAGCTATCCAGGAAGCCGTAGGAATCCTCCTATCTAACTACCTAGCATTGGGATACAGGCCTCTGCCCTGACTTATAAGCACTTGCTACCACATTTAGCATTTTACATGGATTCTGGGAATCTGAACTCATCCTTATGTTTTAAATGGCAAGCGTTTATCCACTGAGTCATTTCCCTAGGTCTCAAAGTCTTTATGGCAGCAGTTTTTATATAGTGCAAATACTTTTTTTATAGGTGTCTGTGTGTGTTCGTGGGGTACATGTTTACAGGCATGTTTACTTCTGTGTGTGTGTTGGGGGGGGGGTGTAGGTAGTCCTGAAGTTAGAATCAGATGTATCAGATGTCTTCCTCAATTGTTCTGCCTTCTTTATTGAAGTAGGGTCTCTTATTTGAACATAGGGCTTACTGATTTAGCTAGTCTAATTAGCCAGTTTGCCCTGGAGATTCCCTGTCTGCCTCCTGAGCACTGGGCTTACACACTCACCTGTCATTTGTGTGTGTTCATGGATATGAACTCTGATCATTATGCTTGCATAAAAAGTATTTTATCTATTGAGCCCTCTCCCCTTCTAAAAGATGCAAGTAATCTTGATTTCTTTTTTCCCAGTAAGTATTTCAAGTTTTTATTTCCTTTTATTTTAAATGAATGTGTTCACAGCTCCTGGCTCCCTATAATTTTGACTAAGGTATAAATAAGAGAATAGTTTATAGAAGGTTCCTTTTCTCTCCTAGGTTTGGGAATTATTTGCCATTTTTGTAAGCGAAACTCTTTACCTCAATACCAAGCAACAATGCCTGATGGAAAACTGTATAACTTTTGCAATTCCAATTGCGTGGCTAAATTTCAGGTTTGTTACTTCTTTTTCTCCCACTCACAATAAAAATGCACATAGAAAGTTATCAGTATAATATGCTTTTTATCTTATCTACTAATTTTTCACATAATTTGATGAGGGTCTAATGGAGGGTGGAGATTATAGGATGGTTGTACCAGCTTTCTACTTTTGCACAGATATGATTGACTTTTAAATTATTACAATGACACAGATTTTGAAAGAAAATAAATTAATATAGTTTAATAATTCAGTGCTTGATGCAAAGAACTTTTTTACTAGATGGTTTCAGTTAACTGTTCCATGGTGAATGAAATATCTAGATATATTTAAGTTGTAAATGTTAAGCATATCTGCTTTCCATATTAGAAATGAGCCATGTAAAGGGGATTAGACTTCTCACAGTAGGCTTTAATTTTATATGGGATCAGTTTCAGGAAGACATTTTTAATTTGGTAAATGTAATGAGTTTTCTGACAGTTTTTCAAAGTTGGAGTATGGATAATCTGTGAAGATTATGTTACTGGAAGTATTCAGACCTAACCTGGTTGACCACTCTGAAGGATAGTTTAGAGGGGATTCAAGCATTAGTTAGGTAGTACTTGTAGGTTTACACCTGTTGTATGTGAAAATTTCAGGGTATTGCCCAAAGGTTCAAACCAGTGCATAAAGCCATGCTTCATGAGTTAATTCATCCAACAGTTCTACTTTATTCCAGGTACTGTGCTCTATGTTAATTTATTTAAACAAACTATAGTTTTTTTTTTAAATGCTGCAGTAGTTACTACAACAACTATTAACACTTAAGTTAAGGTTCTTTTAAATTTAATCAAGTGAAACAATATTATTTTTGTTGAGTTACATCTTCACTGAGTTTAGTGACAAACTTGTTCAAGACTAAACACATTTTAGAGGTTGAAATCATGTCATTGAATTTTTATGGTGCTATATGTTGTTTTTTTTTTTGTCGGTTTTTAAAGAATAATGATTAACTTGAAAAGAGAAGGACATGACAGTTTTGTGTTTTTTTACAGTTTTTTAAATCCCTTTTGATATTGGAAACACTGAACTGATAATACAAATACTTTAACTACTTTTTTTGAGATTGGTTTTCACATTGTACTCCAGACAGATCTGACAGATCTGGATCTTGTGTCAGTCCTCTTGCCTCAGCTGCCCAAATGTTAGGATTATAGGCATGAATACCTTTTCCACTTACTTGAAACTTGTATTTACTATGATTTGATGAGACAGTGTATATGTAACATTGTGTATTTTAGAAAAAGACTCTTAATTTTTTTTTTTTTTTTTTTTTTTTTTTTGAGGAAGGGTCTTGTTCTACCCCAGCTGACCTGGGAATTCACTAAGTAGTCTTAGGGTAGCCTTGAACTTACAGTGATCTTCCTACCTCTGCCTCCCAAGTGCTGGGATTCAAGGCATGCATCACCACACCCAGCAAAGACTCTTAGTTTTGAGGAATGCTTCCAGATATGCAGTTTAACCACTATTTCTGTGTGGATAATATAAAGTTGACTGATGAGGCAGCAATTTTTTCTTTCTCTTTAGAGCAAGCAGTGTATTTTGAACTTAATGTCTTTGTTAGATGTTTTCCTTTATTAAAAGCAAGAAAATAATTAAAGTATTAGTCTTTTTACTATAACAAAATAGCTTATAAGCAACAAATTTATTTCTTATAGTTCTGGAAGCTAGGAAATCCCAAGATGGGGTTTGAGCAAATTTGTGGCTAGTAAAAACCTTTTAATCTTACCCAGTGACCTCTACATGAGGGGCAGTAGGGTCAAACAAGTGACCTCAGACTTATTTCATTATTTTTTAATGAGGGCACTAATTAGATCAGAAAGGGTGACCCAGTGGCATCATCTCCTAATACTGTTACTTTGGGGTTTAAGGATTTCTACATAGGAATTGTGGAGGAACACAAACATTCAGACTATATGTTCTATTTGTTTTAAAAGAATTTAACTATTTATATCTATATCTATATCTATCTATCTATCTATCTATCTATCTATCTATCTATCTATCTATCTATCTATCTATCTATCTATTCTGAATGTTTTGTTTAAAACATTTTATTCACCTGATAGTAAATGTCTTAAGTCTCTGTTTTATTTTTCACAATCTTTATGTAGTATAATCTGTGAGTTTTTTAAAGGATAGCTTAATTTCTTTCTCTTTGTACCTTAAATAGTAAATTTTATTAATTATTTCATAGATTCATAAGGCTATGTATGGATCATGAATGATAGGGCTCAAAAGAATGATAATTAAGCCGGGTATGGTGGCACACACCTTTAATCCCAGCACTGGGGAAGCAGAGGTAGGAATATCCCCATGAGTTCAAGGCCAGCCTGGGCTAGAGTAAGACCCTGCCTCAAAAAAACAAAAAGAATTAAATGCCAATGTACTCACTCAGGTTAAGAATCAGAAAGCACTTTCAAGTCCATGTATGCTTATCTTAATGACAAAACTAAAAAAATTTTCTGATAATTTGTAGAAAATATTACTGTTTTTAAAAAGCATGCATGCTCTTTTCCCTGATGTGGACTTGGAATGAATATTACGGAAGTGATACACATACATAAATTATTAAAATTAAATCTTTGTGTGTTATTGGAGATAGCAATAAGCTAAGCCTTTTCTCTCTCTCCTTCCCTCTTTTCCTTCTCTCTCTCTCTCTCTTTAATTTAATTTGCATTTCAGAACATGGGCAACTAACCTTGCTTTTATTGCTTTGCATTTTCTTCAAGTGGAAACTATAACTGTAGTTCTTCTTTTCATATTTTTTGTTTTAGGTAATCTTTTATTAATCTTTTTCAGTTTTGTAAAACTATCTCAATGTATTCTTTCAGTTTTATAATTATTGTGCTTTGCAGTGCTGGGGATGGAACGCAGGTCTTACGTATGCTAGGCAAGCCACCTACCACTGAGTTACATCTTCAACCCTTTAGAGTCAGAATTCAGAAATACAGTTTTATGTACTGAAGAATATTTAACAAAGATACTGTTGCTTTCTGGATGAACTAAATAGTTGACAGTAGTCACAGGTGGGAATCTAAAATGCATGTCAGGCTCAGTGTATTTTGTTCTTTATTTTAGGCTCTAAGCATTCAGTCATCTTCAAATGGACAGTTTGTAGCACCCAGTGATATTCAGTTGAAATGTAACTACTGCAAAAACTCGTTTTGTTCAAAACCAGAAATCTTGGAATGGGAGGCAAGTCATATTTTGTTATATATATTATAATCTAATGCATCTAGTAAAGTAATTGGTATTTCCATTTGGAAACCTGTTTTTTAGTGGGTGGTAACAATTTTTTCAGATTTTGTGTGTTTGGCTTATGCATGTGGAATTGAACCTCTTCATTTCAGGTGAAACAACTTGTTGAAGTCATTCACAATATATTATGTTTGTAATAGAATACAGAACATCACTTTACATACCTCAGGCATATGTTGTAGTTTATCGGTTTTCTCCTTGTCTTTAATATCTGTGAACTATAATATTTTATATTGCTTGGTACTTTGAAAAATTAGAATTTTAAAGTCACATACCATCTTGTCAATTAATATTTTGTAGTTGGGTTTTAATAAAAACATAAAGGTCCTCACTTCTGGGCCTTTTGGCTAAGACCAAGTGTAAAAGAGTAGAGGCCTACAAATACTGAATGCTTATTTTTCTCTTACTATGTTTTTCTTTTCTAGGTGCTAATTTACTTGCCATGCCCTTTTGCCATTAGCAGTCTGAACTTTGTTTCTATGAGGGAGCAGTAGTGGATAATGTATAGGTGAACTTGGTGGCCCAGGCTGCTTACTGCTGGCTTTGGAGAGTGACATATGGGGGGTAGGAAGTATGAGGGTAAAACATGGAATTGATAATTAAAATGATATATAAGATGTAGAACTAAAAACGGACTGCTCTTGAGGCAAAATTTATCAGTTGACATAGCACGTAGCATCTGACTCAATAATATCCAGAATTGGATTGCATGAATTCTAAAGTACTTAGAAATCTGAAATTTCATTATTATTTCAGTGTCAGCAATTTTTATTATTTTCTTTCTGGGTATTTGCAGAGTATTTAAACCAGTGATTCTTTTGATACTGGTGGCATCCAGTGATGGCTTTTAGTTAGTAGTGTCCTCATTAAGTAATAGCAGAAATAATATTGAAAGCCCAACAAGAAAGAATAAAGGAACAGCCAGGGATTGAGAAAGAATCCATAAAGAAGCACATAAAATAGTATCACATAGGAAATGAAGATCCTACATAAACAATTTTAATAATTGTAGGTGAAAAGAGGTCCCACCATGTCCATGTCAGTGCTACCCATCTTCTATAGTTTTGGAGTGTTGATTTTGTTTATATAGTGCATTTAGGGTTCTTTTGTTGTTGCTGGTGGTGGTGGTACATATTTCCACAAAATTTTGAGATGCTAGGAATTGAACCTAGAACCTTGTGTGTGCTTAGCAAGTTCTTTATTAGTGAGCTACTACATTACCCTGTCCCCCTTACAAGTTATGTGTTCATGTTGGGATAGTTTTCCACTGACTTCTAGACTTTCACCTTCCCTTCCTTCCCTTGGTCTTCAGATAGTGTTTAGTCATTGATTTAGACTTAACCTATATCCTCCATAGTAATAGGAGAAAAGCTACCTTTCTCACAGTTTAACTTGTTTATAACAACCTGGCTCAATATATAAGAAGTATTTTTGTCTATTTGAGACCAGCCTGCTTTGTGATAACAACAAATTGAATGCATTAGCTGTAGTAGCTATTACTAAGTTGGGATAGGAATGTGATTGAATTTATTTTTCTCAACAAAGAATATCTTTTACTGAAAGTGTTATTACCTTGTCTTTCTGTACCTTACATTGTATATTTTATAATTTCCTTCCTGTTTGACCAATTCATTTAGTGGTTCCTGACTGATAATTTAACTTATTTGCTGAATATTTTTTTTTCCGAGGTAGGGTCTCACTCTAGCCCAGGCTGACCTGGAATTCACTATGTAGTCTCAGGGTGGCCTCGAACTCATGGTGCTCCCTCCTACCTTTGCCTCCTGAGTGCTGGGATTAAAGGCGTGTGCCACCATGCCCAGCTCTTCACTGAATAATTTTAAGGTAGCTAATGATGTTGAACTTTTTGGAGCTATCTTTATATTTGGTATCTAATTTATTAAATTGGATATCAGTGGCCTATAGGAAATGTATCCTCAAAGGATCATAACATTAAATAGGTAAAATGATGTAACTCTTTCTATGAACATGGCTTGACTATGTCTTGAACTTATTCTTAGATGGTTTTCATATACTTAACCAAGGTTCCTATTGTGCATTTAGAACAAAGTGCATCAGTTCTGCAGCAAAACTTGTTCAGATGACTATAAGAAGTTGCACTGCATAGTCACATATTGTGAATACTGTCAAGAGGAGAAGACTCTTCATGAAACTGTAAATTTCTCTGGTGTTAAGAGACCTTTCTGTAGTGAAGGCAAGTGTATATACAACGTTGTCATAACTTTTACTGTATTGAATGTATTTTTTCCAAAATATGTTAAAAATGCATAATTGCTTATGTTCATATTACGGGCATAATTTTAATATAGCTAAACAAAAAAAATTGAATTCATGCCAAGGGTGGTGGCGCACGCTTTAAATCCCAGGACTTGGGAGGCAGAGGTAGGAGGATCCCTATGAGGTCAAAGCCAGCCTTAGACCACATAGTGAATTCCAGGTCAGCTGGGCTAGAGCAAGACCCTACCTCAAAAAGAAAATGAAATTGAATTTACTTTTTTACTACTGTGGTTTGCTTTTTAATGTGTATTTTAGACCTCTGGGCTTTGAGGTTTTATCTTTTAAAATTTGGTGACCACTCATTCTATTATGTGGTAGTTTTGGTAATAAAATAAAAGCATTGTCTACCCTGTCAAGTATGTTTACACGTTGTATTCTGAAAGTTGGTCTTCCAGAGCTGAAAATGTTTTCCCCTAGCTCCATTTCCCTGGCGTGTTTACTAACTATGAATATTTTTCAGTATACAGATTGAGTATCACTAATCTCAAAAATCTGCAAAACTTGGAGCATCGTGTTGGTGCCTCAGAAGTTTTATATTTTGAATATTTTGGATATCAAATTTTTAGATTAGAGAAGCTTAATCACTAAATTCTGTAACTATTCCAAAAAATGGAAGACTCAAATCTGAAACCCATCTGGCCCCTAGCATTTCAGGATAAGGGATACTGCTATTGTTACTGAGTGTAGTGTATTGGGGCAGGAAGTGGATATTACATACTGACAGAACTACAGTAAGACAATTTAGGACTTATGTATGGGATGCTTGAGACATACTGAGTTCTGTTACACTATGTTCAAAAATTTCCTTTCTTCGGGGCTAGAGAGATGTCTTAGCAATTAACGGCACTTTCTTGCAAAATCTACTGACCCAGGTTCAGTTCCCCAGTACACACGTAAAGCCAAATGTACAAAGTGGCACATGCATCTGAAGTTTGTTTGCAATGCCTTAGAGACCCTGGCATTCCCAATCTCTTCTCTCTTTCTCATTCTCTTTCTCTCCTTGCAAATAAATTTTAAAATTTTCTTTCATGTCTTCATGATACAAGGCAGCATGTTATAGAAATGAACCCTAGTTGTAAATCAGCTTTTCCAGTGATAGGAATGAAATTGTTGCTATGGGTTTTAGGTTTTTGTCATGATTAGTATTCCCAAATGTCACATTCTTGCTCTAAGCTGACTTTTACTTTGTTATTTCTTTTGACCAAGTCATAGATATCTCAGCTTTCCTATGTGCTGTCTTCATTTTTTGTTTGTCATTGAAGATATTTTTTTTGTCCCCTAGTTTTACTTTTTTCTGTGGATTTCTGTTACACATTTGGGATAAGAAGAAAGATAGAAAATCCCAAATACCAGCAGTAGAGAATGACAGCTGACACCAGAAGATTTATTAGTCTGCTCACCTAATGTCACTATGTATATACTTCTCAACAGTGTTAAATCTGTACGAAGATATTACTTTCATAGCAAGGCATTTCTATTTAGTTTTAATTGGCACATTTCTCCTAGACTCATGCTTTACTATAATTTAAGAGCAAAGCTATAGTGGAAATGACAAATCTTAAGGTGTTAAAATAATTAATACTAGGGCTGGAGAGATGGCTTAGTGGTTAAGGTGCTTGTCTGCAAAGGCTAATGACCCGAGATCAAATCCCCAAATGCACAAAGTGGTACATGAATCTGGAGTTTGCAGTGGCTGGAGGCCCTGGCATGCCCATTCTCTCTGTCTCCTATCTCTCTCTGCTTGCAAATAAATAAAAATTAAAAAAAAAATAGTAGCCTAGTATGGTGGTACACACCTTTAATCCCAGCACTTGGAAGGCTCAGGTAGGAGGATCGCCATGAGTTTGAGGCCTGCCTGGAACTACAAGAGTGAGTTCTAGGTCAGCCTGTGATAATGTGAGATCCTGCTATGAAAAATCAAAATAATAATAATAATAAGTTAATTTATTCTTTGACCTGAGGCTTTGTGCGAAAGTCTTGCTGATTGACTTATAAGTAATTCGAACCCATTATTGTTGGTTGTTCAGTGATCTAGTAGCATTTCAATTTCTATGTACAATTTACTAAAGTGTTGAATGCAGTTAGTAGTTAAGTGATATTTTCAAATGGAATATTCATTTGGAGGGACTTAGAATTTCAGATGGATAAGAAAAGGTTAAAAAGTGATGCTGTTTTTTCCATTACATGACTTTTTCCCTACCTTTCTAGTTTTTGGTTGGAAGCTGTCAAAAATAACAAATGTACACCTAGTAATAGGATCAGTATCTAGTGAAGTAAAATTAATGAAGCAAATCTTAAAAAATATTTTAAGATGGGCTGGAAAGATGGCTTAGTGGTTAAGGCACATGCCTGTGAAGCCTAAGGACCCAGGTTCGATTGATTCTCCAGGTTCTATGTAAGCCAGATGTACATGGTGGCACATGCAGCTGGAGTTCATTTGCAGTGGCTAGAGTCCCTGGTGTGCCCATTCTCACTCTGTCTCTCTCTTCCCCTCTCTCTGTCTCTAATAAATAAATAAATGAAAAATAAAATCTTTAAAAAATAAAATATTTTAAGATAACAGAAATCTTAGGATAGTACAAATGGTTGCCAAATAAATTATATAAAACAAATTATATGGCCAGGCATGATGATGCATGCTTGTAATTTCAACACTTAAGAGAAAGATGAGAAGCCGGGCGTGGTGGTGCACGCCTTTAATCCCAGCACTCAAGAGGCAGAGGTTGGAGGATCGCCGAGAGTTTGAGGCCACCCTGAGACTGCATAGTGACTTCCAGGTCAGCCTGAGCTAGAGTGAGACCCTACTTTGAAAAACCAACAAAAAAAAGAGAGAGAGAGAGAGAGAGAGAGGAGAGTATTAAAAGTTAAAGACCAACCCAAGTTATATTGTGAAATTTAGTTTCACCAGAAAAGTTATGTAATTCATATTACAGATAAAAAAGACCATTTAAAATTAAGTAGATAAGAACAATTCATGGTAGAAGTATAATTTAAGCTCTTAAATAGATAGCAGATAATAGACATAAAACTACTGACATGACATATCATGAATAAAAGTAGGAAATGCAGGGCTGGAGAAATGGCTTAGCAGTTAAGGCGTTTGCCTGTGAAGCCAAAGGATCTGGTTCGATTCTCCAAGACCCACGTAAGCCAGCTGCACAAGGGGCACGTGCATCTGGGGTTTGTTTGCAGTGGCTACAGGCCCTGGCATGCCCATTCTTTCTCTATCTGCCTCTCTCATATCTCTTTCTCTGCTTGCAAATAAATAAATAATTTTTTTTTTAAAAAGTAGGAAATGTATTTCATCTTAAGGAATATTACAGGTTATAAATTGGTAGGTAAAAATACTTTAATATTAGCCGGGCGTGGTGGCGCACACCTTTAATCCCAGCACTTGGGAAGCAGAGGTAGGAGGATCTCCATGAGTTCTAGTCCACCCTGAGACTACATAGGGAATTCCAGGCCAGTCAACCTGGGCTAGAGTGAGACCCTACCTCAAAAAACCAAAACAGAAAAGAAAAAAAAAAACACTTTTAGCCGGGTGTGGTGGCGCATGCCTTTAATCCCAGCACTGGGAGGCAGAGGTAGGAGGATCGCTGAAAGTTCGAGGCCACCCTGAGACTACATAGTTAATTCCAGGTCAGCCTGGACCAGAGTGAGACCCTACCTTGAAAAACCAAAAAAAAAACTTTAATATTGCATTATTAATGTATTAAATAAGGAAAGTATTTCGTCAGGAGGATATATTACAAAGTATTTTCTTTGGGCAAGTAAATAAACCAGCTTTTATTTACTTGAAGCATTCATGTTCATCTAGGTAAGGGTAATGTAGAAAATTTGGGTAATGTGACTACTTAGGGAAACTTATAAGTTTAATCCGTGCCTCTTATCCTTCTATATTGTTTATTTTTCTAAAAAAAATTTTTTTTTTTTTCGAGGTAGGGTCTCACTTCTAGCTCAGGCTAACTTGGAATTCCCTAATGTAGTCTCAGGGTGACCTCAAATTCATGGCGATCCTCCTCCTTCTGCCTCCCGAGTGCTGGGATTAAAGGTATGTGCCGTTATGTCCGGCTGCTTTTCATTCTTAGACTTTGCAGGCAAGCGCCTTAACCACTAAACCATCTCTCCAGCCCCTGCTTTTCATTCTTTATATAGAATGAAAAGAGTTCTGAGACATCACTAGTTTTTAATTTTTTTTTTTAATAGTTTTTATTTGAACCTATGTGTTGGTAATGTATTTTCTAATATAATCCATGTTCTGTTCCAATTTTTGCAGGTTGGTGTTATTACAGATTAGTTTCAGTCAGGAGGGGAAATGGACTTTATATGTGAATATATTAGGCATGTTCTAAAACGGATAATATACTAGTCTTGTAAGATTTGTGTTAAGCTCAAAATTTGTTTTTTAATATGTTTGTTTTAATATTTTTAACATTTTTTCAGGCTGCAAACTATTATACAAACAGGATTTTGCAAGGCGTTTAGGATTAAGATGTGTAACATGCAACTATTGTTCTCAGCTGTGTAAGAAGGGTGCAACTAAAGAACTTGATGGTGTTGTGAGAGATTTCTGCAGCGAAGACTGCTGTAAAAAATTTCAGGATTGGTACTACAAGGTAACTAACTATAGATTTCTGTTTGTGATTGATTTTCTTTCTCTTTTAACTAAAATTCTCGGTAGTTGCTGGGTTTACTTGCAAAACCTGTTGGCCCACCTAAAGCCAGATGCAAATTGCTACATATGTGGTAAGTCTCCCTAACCTCCATGCTGTACGTATGTACATACATACATGCATATATACATGCAAACAAGTAAATAAAAAATAAAACAAAATTCTTGGTAGTTATTTTTGTGTCTTTATTTCAGTAATTATTTTTTATTTTTTATTTTATCTTTTTTGGTTTTTCAAGGTAGGGTTTCACTCTAGTCTAGGCTAACCTGGAATTCACTATATGTAGTCTCAGGGTGGCCTTGAACTCACAGTGATCCTCCTATCTCTGCCTCCCGAGTGGTGGGATTAAAGGCGTGCGCCACCACACCTGGCTATTTCAGTAAATTTTGAGAAATATTTTTTAAGAATACTTTGAGAACGAGAGAATATTAATGTACATACTGGGGCCTCTAGCCACTACAAATGAACTCTAGATGCATGTGCCACCTTGTGCATCTGGCTTTATGTGGGTACTGGGGAATTAAACCTGGGTTCTTAAGCTTTGCAAGTAAGCAAGCACCATAACCACTGGGCCATCTCTTCAGCCCTGAATTGTTTTTTTTTTTGTTTGTTTGTTTCAGGCTGGCCTCGAGCTCAGGGCAGTCCTCTTACCTCTGCCTTCCTAGTGCTAGGATTAAAGGCATGTGCCACTATACCCAGCCCCTGAGAAATATTTTTGATGACTACATTATCTGTAGTTATTTTGAATATCTGGTACATATATATATTAATTATTTTTTGCTTTTCAAATCATTGATTTTTGGAGATTCTCATTGAAAGGTTAGTAGAGGTTAAAACCATTTAATTTTAAACAATAAAATGTATGAGTTTTTATCTTATAAAAAACTTAAGTCAAAATCATTTGACGATTTATTGCATTAGTTTAATTTTTCTTTAAATGAGGAAATAAGTATAAGTTTGACGTAAACATTTTGTTTTTGTTTCAGGAAAACAGGGTCTTGTCCTAGCTCAGATTGACCAAGAACTCACTGTAGCTCATGCTAGCCTTTAACTCACTGTACTTGAACTTAAACCTCCCAAGTGCTCTGATTGAAAGCATGAGCCTTCACACCCAGCTAAATTACTGAAGAAAGTGGTACTTTTTTTTTTTTTTTTTTTTTTTATGTAGGTGTCATGTAAAATCTCAGTGACAAAGCTTCATAAAGGATGTGGTTGTAAATCATGTAATGATAGACATTATGACTTCAAAATTGTGAGACAGTTATTCAGGAAAAAATAATAAAATGGTCAAAATATGAATACTGTTAAGTCACTTCATAAACATGATTAAGTGTTGGTGATGCTAATAAGAACATTATAAGAATTTTTTATGATGGCTAGCCATAGAATTTTAAAAGAATTTTTTATTGACAACTTCTATACTTACAGACAATAAACCATAATATTTCCCTCTCCTCCCCACTTTCCCCTTCACAACTCCACTGTCCATCATATCCCTTCCCTCTCTCCGCTAGTCTCTTTTATTTTGATTCATGATCTTTTTCTCCTGTTATGAGGGTCTTGTGAAGGTATTGATTGCTAGGCACTGCAAGGTCATGGATTTTGAGGCCAATTTCTGTCTGGACAGTTGCATTGTAAAGAGTGGTACCCTTCCTTTGGCTCTTGCATTCTTTCTGCCACCTCTTCCGCAATGGACCCTGAGCCTTGGAGGGTGTGATAGAGATTTTTCAGTGCTGGACACTCCGTCCCTTCTTCTCAGCACTCTGTTGCTTTGGGGTCATCCCAGTATTCATCTCCATCTGAAAAGAGAAGCTTCTTTAACCAGAAGTGAGAGTAGCATTGATATATGAATATGAACATTAAGTATAGTGCTTTCAGGGCAGTTTGGTGAGAATAATATATACATTTAGCCAGACAAGAGTAGGCTTTATATCCCTAAGGCTCATGACCTCCCCTGCCATAGGCTTTTCATTAGGTTTTCAGTAGTAGGCATGTATTCCCTCCCATAGAGCGGGCCTCTAGTCCAATTAGGGAGCAGTTGGTTTCCCCCAGAGCAGACATGCCACTATTGTACTCGTTCTGTCATTTGGCCTGCTGGCCAAACTTGTAGCTTCCAGTGTCCACTGTTTTCACTACTGATGACTTCTGTCTCCCATGGGGCTGTGTGCAGTGAAGCTTTTTACAGCTTTCAGTTGGCTGGTTTACATGAGAAGGTTTTCCACTCAGTAACAACTTGATTTCTCAGTGACCTTGCCATCCAGGCATGTGAAATCTTCAGCAATAGGGTCTTATCATCTGTTTCTCAAGGGAAACCAAGAACCTCCCTGGCCAAGAACTCAGTGGAAGGTATCCCATCTCTGGCACTGAAAATTTTCTAGTAACAATCTATGGCTTCTGGATGTGCCGTTATTCAAAAAAATAGGTATTCATATGTCTTATTCAGAATATCTTGAATTTTGATTGACCCTCCCCCCCACCCTTCTTTTACACAATCTCTTCCCTTGACCTCGCTTAGGCCTTTCCCCTCCCAGTAATCTGTTCATCTACATAGCCAATACCATCCCCTAAGTCCTTCCCTCTCCTCCCTCCCTTATAGTCTTTTTCTAGCTTTCTGGCCTCTGCTACTGATTTTTGGTTCCAGCTCAATCACAAGTCTATACATTTGTAGCTAGGATTCACATGTGAGAGACACATGCAATGTTTGGCTTTTTGACCCTGGGTTACCTCACTGAGTATAATCCTTTCCAGATGCATCAGTTTCCCTGCAAATTTCACAATTGTTATTTAAAAAAAAGATTTATTAGTTTAATATTTTATTTATTTATTTGAGAGAGAGAGGCAGGCAGATATAGAGAAAGAGAGTGGGCCTGCCAGGGCCTCCAGACACTGCTAATGAACTCCAGACGCATGCGTCACCTTGGGTATCTGGCTTGGAATTAAACCAGGGTCCTTAGGCTTTGCAGGCAAATGCCTTAACTGCTAAGCCATTTCTCCAGCCCAATTGCTATTTTTTTTTTTAAGATTTATTTATTTCTAAGCAGAGAGACAGACAAAATGGATGTGCCAGGGCTTCCAGCAGCTATAAACAAACTCCAGGTGCATATGCCACCATGTGCATCTGCCTTTACTTGGGTGCTGGGGAAATCATTAAGGTTTTTTTTTTTTTTGAGGTAGGGTCTCACTCTAGTCCAAGCTGACCTGGAATTCACTATGTAGTCTTAGGGTGGCCTCAAACTCACAGTGATCCTCCTACCTCTGCCTTCTGAGTGCTGGGATTAAAGACATGCGCCACCATGCCTGGCCTGGGGTCATTAAGCTTTGCACGCAAGGCCCTTAACTACTGAGCCATCTCTCCAGCTCTGTTGTGATTTTTGAATAACTAATTAAGACCTATTAAGTAGTAGAAGAACACTTTCCTGGTCAGAGTCAAAATAAGTAAGTCTGAGAGTATTAGTGTATACTTTAAAAAAATGTACATGTTTCTTTGATTTTACTAAATATTTTTGTTCAGCACACAATTACAATATTCAGTTTAGGTATTTTGTTTTGTTTTGTTTTTCGATGTAGGGTTTCACTCTAGCTCAGGCTGACCAGAATTCACTATGTAGTCTCATGGTGGCCTTGAACTCATGGTGATCCTCCTTCCTCTTCCTCCCAAGTGCTGGGGTTAAAGGCATGCCCAGCTTGTTTTTTTTTTTTTTTTTTTTTTTTTAATTTACTTATTTTGCAGTTCTGAAGATCAAACTCAGGGACCTGCATGCTTTACCAGTGAACTCATATTTTTATTTCTTTCTTTTATATAGTACTGGGGATAGGATGTTTTATTATTGAAAAAAATTTTGGGGTAATTTCAGTAGCCAAGTACCATTTTATTACCTTAAGTCATTTTATCAATTGAGAGATAGGCATTGTTATGATAATAATTTCTTTATTTTTTTATTTTTTATTTTTTTAAATATTTTTTAACTTTTTATTTATTTATTTATTTATTTGCAAGCAGAGAGAGAGAGGAGAGAGGCAGACAGAGAGAGAATGGGCACGCCAGGGCCTCTAACCATTGCAAATGAACTCCAGATGCATGTGTCCTTCATGCATCTGGCTTACGTGGGTCCTGGAGAATCGAACTGAGATCCTTTGGCTTTGCAGGCAAACGCGTTAACTGCTAAGCCATTTCTCCAGCCCAATTTCTTTATTTTTTTTTTAAACATTTACTCAGGCATGGTGGTATGCACATATTTAATCCCAGGAGGCAGAGGTAGGAGGAGTGCCATGAGTTCAAGGCCACCCTGGGACTACATAGTGAATTTCAGGTTAGCCTGGATTAGAGAAAGACCCTATTTCAAAAAAAAAAAAAAATTTTTTTAAAAAAATTATACATGTGAGAAAAACAGAAACAGACAGTGGGCACACGAAGGCCTCTAGCTGCTGCAAATGAATTCCAGAAGCATGTCCCACTTTGTGCATCTGGCTTTATGTGGGTACTAGGGGAATTGAACTCAGGCCTTCAGACTTTACAAGGAAGCATCTTTAACTGCTGAGCCATCTCCCCAGCCTAATGATAATGATTTCTTGATTATTGTTTTACTATATAAATTTCTGCCCAGTTGTGAATCTAAACTTAAGTATCTTTTTTGTTTGTTTTTATCAAGATAGGGTCTCGCTCTAGCCCAGGCTGACCTGGAAATCACTATGTAGTCTTGTTGTAGAAATTCTCTGGAAAATCACTCCAATGCCACTATGTGTGAAAGAAGAGAAAATGATTACTTGGTGGCCATGGAGCATGTGGTAGCCCTCTAAATAAGCTCTGGCCCTGAGCTGAGATTTTATTTTTATTTTATAGTTTTTTTTAAAGGTTTGATTTATTTTTATTTATTTATTTATTTATTTATTTAGTTAGTTAGTTAGTTAGTTAGTTAGTTAGTTATTAGAGACAGAGAGAGGGAAAGAGAGAGAGGGAGAGAGAGAATGGGCACATCAGGGCCTTTAGCCACTTCAAACGAACTCCAGATGCATGCGCCCCCTCATGCATCTGGCTTATGTGGGACCTGGAGAATCGGACCGGGATCCTTAGGCTTCGCAGGCAAACACCTCAACTGCTAAGCCATCTCTCCAGCCCTATTTTATAGTTTTTATAGCCAAGGGGAGGGGTAAATAAAGAAACAAGATATGACAATTTGTTTATTAGTTGTTTCTGTAATCAGGCCTCCCTAACAATAAACTCCATTTTATTTTGTTTTAGCTTAAACTGTCTTTCCTTTTTATCATCTCTCTGGGCCCTTTTTGGATACTTTACGTTTTAGCTTCTTAACAATTAACTCTTAACAATAAGTAAAGTTTAACTTTTAGCTTTTTTTCTATAACAGTCTCAGGGTGGCCTCAAACTCTCAGCAATCCTTTTACCTCTGCCTCCCGAGTGCTGGGATTAAAGGCACGTGCCACCACGCCTGGCTATACTTCAATACCTTTTGGTATTTTTGCTTTTAACATACTAAATTTATTTCTGTCTTGCTCTCTTTGTCTAATTTTCTTTCCTTTTCTTTCTTGTTCTCACTTCCCTACTCCTGTTTGTCTTCAAATATTCAGATTTTCTTTATATAATTTAGAAAGAAAAGAAAGGAATCTTGTGGTTTTTTTTAAGCTTTTTAAAAATTATTTATTTATGAGATAAGAGAGAGAATGGGCATGGTAGGGTCTCTGGCAAATGAACTCCATGTGTATGTGTCACCTTGTGCATCTGGCTTATGTGGGTACTAAGGAGTTGAACCTGAGTCCTTAAGCTTTTTAGGCAAGCTCCATAACTGCTAAGCCATCTCTAGCCCCCTTTTGTTTTGTTATTTGAGTACAAGCAAAGATGTGATATTTAGTGAATGGTCACATTGTCATTTGTTCCATTTTGCTACATATATATTTGGTAGAAATCACCCCACAGATACAAATCAATCCATAGCCTCACATGTGCCCTACCATGGAGTGACGATTCTTGCCAGTTATTTTAAAGGGTGTATGTAATTTTAAAAGAATATTTTATTTATTTATTTGAGAGGGGGTGGCAGATAGAGATAAAAAGAATGAGAGAATGAGCACACCAGGGCCTCCAGCCACTGCAAACAAACTCCAGATGCATGTGTCACCTTGTGCATCTGGCTTATGTGTGGATTCTGGGGAATTGAACCGTGGTCCTTTGACTTTGTGGTCAAGTGCCTTAACTGCTAAGCCATTTCTCCAGCCCTACATGTAATATTTTTGTTTACACATTGTTCATGATGAAAATTCAGTGACACAGTGCCTTTCAGAATATGTAGGAATAAGCCGGGCGTGGTGGCGCACGCCTTTAATCCCAGCACTCGGGAGGCAGAGGTGGGAGGATCGCTGAGAGTTCAAGGCCACCCTGAGACTACATAGTGAATTCTACATCAGCCTGGGCCAGAGTGAGACCCTACCTTGAAAACCAAAAAAAAAAAAAAAAAAAAAAAAAGAATATGCAGGAATATCTCAATATTTTGTTTGGTAAATGTTTTTTATGTATTCCTTATTTTAAACCCAATGACTCCTTTAATTTAATATATACAGTAGCATTGAGGGACTAGTTAGAGGCTAAGTAATGCTGTTTTTTAGGTACTTGAATTTAATAATGATGGCTCAATGTTTGCCTTTTCTGAAGGTTCTTATTTTGATCCCAAACACCACACAATCATTTAAGTATACTTTTAAATGTTCTGCTAATATGTCTTTAACTTACATTTTCAAGTCCTTATAGATTGCGTCTGAATTTAAAATATTTGGTTGTAGTGCCTTGAGAAAACATTTTATTTATTTTAGCTGTATGTGGTAGTGTACACCTGTAATTCAAATTGCTATAGTCCTGTGGATTGCCAATTGGGTGCCAGCCTTGGCTTATACAGTGACACTGTCTTATTTTTCTTATCCCAGATAATTTTAAAAAGAAATAGGTTATACTTTCCTACAAAGCAAATGGTTCTAGTCATGACTAAACACAGATAGGAGTTCAATTTTTTTGAGCTGTGTAAATTTAACACTTTTGGGGGTATGAGTACGGGTTCACACGTGCTATAGTACACATGTGGAAGTCAGAGGAAAACTTAATGTGTTAGTGCTTGCCTGCTGCCTTGCTTGAGACAGGGTCTCTTGTTCACTACTGTATTCACCGGCTAGCTGGCCTGTGAGCTTCTGGGAAGTCTCCTTTGTCTTCTTGCCATAAACATGCTGGGACTCCAGATGTTCACACTAGAGCATCTGGCTTTAGTTAGGTTCTGAAGATCAGAACTTAGGTATTCATGTTTGCTCAGTAAGTACTTTATCCATGGAGCTATTTCCCAGCCCAACTTAATTCTTTTGTTTTGTTTTGTTTTGTTTTGTTTTGTTTTGTTTTGTTTTGTTTTGTTTTGTGTTTTCAAAGTAGGGTTTCACTCTAGTTCAGGCTGACCTGGAATTCACTAGATAGTCTCAGGGTGGCCTCAAACTCACGGCGATCCTCCTACCTCTGCCTCCCAAGTGCTGGGATTAAAGGCATGCACCACCATGCCCGGCCCAACTTAATTTTTTTTTTTTTTTTTTTTTTTTTTTTTGAGGTAGGGTCTCACTCTAGTTCAGGCTGACCTGGAGTTCACTCTGTATTCTCAGGGTGGCCTCGAACTCACAGCGATCCTCCTATCTCTGCCTCCCGAGTGCTCGGATTAAAGGCGTGCGCCACCACGCCCGGCCTCCAACTTAATTTCTTAAAACAAAATAATTGGTTTGTACAATGAAGCTTGGCGATCTGTTGGTTAATCAGAAAATTTCAAGATAATATAATTGTAAGAGACTTCTACCAGTATACCATTATATTTCTCAAGTTTGTCTTTTTGTTTGGTTTTGGTTTTTATTTGAGTTGGGGTTTACTGTGTAGCCTAGATTGACCTTGAATTTGCTATGTAGCCCAAGGTATCCTCAAATTTGGTATCTTCCTGCTTTAGCCTGGTGAATGCTGAGATCGCAGGTGTGCACCACCATACCTGGTCTTAAATTATTTTAATACAGTAGGTTGAATTATTTTGGTGTAACTATGTTTGTTTAGTTATTTTTTCTTTTTAACGCTGGTCTTTGGCTTATGGTAACTATAGGAAGGGAGTTCATCAGTCAGTCCACTTACGTACTGTGGATTTTAATTGCTGTGTATGACTTGTAATTTTATTTTTTCTTTGATGTTTTTTCAATATTGTTTAATCACTTTTGTCAGTAATTACTGATGAACTTTAGAAGTCATTAAGAACATGTGTGCTATAGTAAGTTTTTTAACTGTCTTAATGCTTCCCCCTTTTTTATGAAGGCTGCAAGATGCGATTGTTGTAAATCTCAAGGTACACTTAAAGAACGAGTGCAGTGGCGTGGGGAAATGAAACATTTCTGTGATCAACACTGCTTATTACGTTTCTACTGTCAGCAAAATGAGCCCAATATGACAACTCAGAAAGGACCTGAAAACCTACATTATGGTGGGTAATGTGGCCACTGGAAGGCCATCAAGATATCAGACTTTTTTTCTTTTAGTTTTGAATCCAAAGCACTATTGATTTTAAAGATAAATAGGACTAGAGCATATATTGCTCAGTGGTAGAGTCCGTGCCTTGCATGCATGGGGCTGTAGGTTCAATCCCTAGTAACCCAGTCCCCCTTTACAAAAGCAAGTTTGTTAAAATTTATCTGTAGATTAAATTACAGATAGCACCTTAAATTCCATACTTAATCTAGGTCACAGTGTCCCATATGATGTTTTGTACATGTATGATTTGTTTTACTGTCCTTTAAAAATTGGTGGTGAGAGCTGGAGGGATCGTTCAGTAGTTAAAGGCACATACTTACAAAGCCTAATGGTCAGGGTTCAATTTCCCCAGTACCCACATGAAACCAGGTACATAAAAGTGGCACAAATGTCTGGAATTTGTTTTTGGTGGCAGGAGGCCCTGGCATGCCCATTCTCTTTCATTCTCTTCAACTCTCAAAAATAAAATAAAATAATTGTTTGTTTATTGATAAAATGGGCTAAAAAATTAAACACAAGTATAAAAAAATTAAAAAGAATAGTCATTTATTATATAACATCTGTGACTTTAAATGGAGTACATTCTTAGCAAATTGTATGTGCTAGGATGGGCTAGAAGAAGAAACAAAGCCTCAAATTGACATTTGAAAAACAAATATTTTATTTATTATTTATTTGAGAGAGACAGTAAACGAATATGGGCATACCAGGAACTTATGCCCCTGCAAATGAACTCCAGACACACATACAAGTGGTTACTGGGGAATCAAGCCCAGGCCATGAGGCTTTGCAAGCAAGTACCTTTAACTACTGCACCATCTCTCTGTCTCCTCAAATTAACATTTTATTTTGAAAGCCAAATCAAAGAGCATAGTATTTCCTATTAGCTCAATGTACATGTAACTGGATCACAGTGAGAAATGAATTAATTTTACTAGCCTAATCTCATATTTTATACTGTTAATTAAATTGGGGATCTTTAAAAAATGAGCTTAAATTTTTTTTAGTAGCATCTTTAAAAATAGGTGAAATTTAATGACAAATGGTGATTCAGAAAAGTCTTCAGCAAGTGCTATTGTCTTATTTTAAATTCTTTTATGTCTTTTAGATCAGGGCTGTCAGACACCCCGAGCAAAAATGACAGTGAGTATTATTACGTAGATGAGTGTTGTAATGTGATTTATAGCATGAGTTAAAAATAATTAGGACAAGATATTCTGATCATCATGAAAGGTTTGTATGTTATTGTGACAGTGGACACATTTAGCTGACATGACGTTAAGACATGGGGAACATAAAACTGAAATAATTATTTTATTTTTTTCCCTGAGGTCGGGTCTCACTCTAGCCCAGGCTGACCTGGAATTCACTTTGTCCTCTCATGGTGGCCTTGAACTCATGGCAATTCTCCTACCTCTTCCTCCCAAGTGCTGGGATTAAAGGCATGCACCACCATACCTGGCTTGAATTAATTATAATTTCTATACACATTAGAAAGGCAGGTATGCATATGGTATTTGAGTTTATGTTTACTCATAGGTTTGAGGTTTATTGCCTATTTCTGGAAAAGGTAAATTAACAGACAATAACCAGTAGAAGGTTGCCAACAGAAAAGGAAGAGTAATTGTAAATCACACGAATATTTGGCAGAACCACCCATTAAGGTCCAGATTGACTGCAATCTGTAATGGAATAAAGGGGAGTGAGGCTAAAAGAGTAAGCTAAGCCAGTAGGAATCCAAAGATGTATGTTGGCTGAATCTTTTATGCTTGAAAAGTACTTATATAATGTGTCCTTTATTTCCTCTTACTTCTTTTGGTATAATGCTTCATATTCTTACATCACTATGTAATTACTAGACAGCAGAAGCAATACTTTTGCTAGCCTCTTAGAACAGTGAAGTACTGCATACCTTCAATAATCCAATTATTTTGGAATTTTTAGCATCCCCTCAAGTGGAGTCTTGCTCTTCAGTAGTTACTTATTGGCATCTCAGTAAGCTTCTGGGCTAATAATTTTGGTTTAAAAACAAACAAAAAGAAAAAAAAAGAATAGATCAGATCACTGGTTCTTATCTTCCAGCAAGGATCATGGCAAGTTTTCAAAATGTTCTAATGCTTTGGCTTTAACCAAGATATTCTTATTTTAGAAAGTTCCTCAGGTAACCTAGAGATGAAGATCCCTGATGCAAATATGCCATCTTTCTTATCCTTAGGTTATCCATATGTTGAAAATGCTAGATTTGTCAAAAAGTTTTAGAAAACTAACTTGAATATGTCATATGCTGAATCAAAAGGAATGAAGTAATGTTGTAGGCAGTGCCTTGCCATAGCTTCCTACCATTTTGAAGATATTCAGACTCTATAGCAGTCTTTGTTTTGAACATTGATTACCTGTCATCCTCTACTTTGTACTTAGACTTGAGATGGTTGTATCTGTGCTGAAAGTGAATAAACATTTTTTCTTATCAGCATTTCCCAAGCTGTACAGTTTAACAAGTATTAATGTAACATTTATATTATATTAGATATTATATATCATTTAAAGGTGGCTTATTTTAATATTTTTATGTATTTGAGAGAGAGAGAAAGAAACAGTGAAAGAGAAAGAGAGAATGGACGTACCATGGCATCCAGCCACTGCAAACAAACTTTAGATGCGTGCAACACCTTGTACATCTGGCTTATGTGGGTCCTATCTCTCCTGACCTACAGATGACTTTTTATATTTGTATATGTATTTAAATTCCAGGCAAGTACTATGCCATTACATATGAGGGATTTCAACATCTTCAGTTTGGTGTGGGGGATGTCATAGATTCCCCCTACCTGGATACTGAGGAAATATTTTAGATAAAGTTAGGTATGTTTTAAAATTTATTTTTTCATTTAGCATGTATTCTGCTTAGTTTTTTGTTTTGATGTTAACAGTTAGGTAGGATCCTAGAATGCTTTGTCCCCTTGTTTCTCCATCTGCAATAATACTTGTAAGTCAGAAAATTTAAAATTATTTAAAATATTCAGCTGAATTATCTGACCAGCAGGCACTTTTGTCCACACTGAGGAGTATAAAGATAGTGACTCCTTATTTTGTTTTCATTTCTTTTTGTTCGTTGTTTGTTTTTTGAGGCAGGGTTTCACTGTAGTCCAGGCTGACGTGGAATTCACTCTGTAGTTTCAGAGTGGCCTCGAACTCACGGTGATCCTCCTACCTCTGCCTCCCAAGTACTAGGATTAAAGGTGTGTGCCACCACGCCCGTCCCACTCCTTATGTTTTCTTTATACAAAAAATAAGTAAACTCACCAACCTTGTTTTAAAGGTATTAGGCTTTAGTGGGTACAGTAATCCTAGCTACTTGGGAGGCTAAAGCAGGAGGATTGAGATTCCAAGGCCAGTCTGGGAAACTTAATGACACCCTTTTTGAAAATAAAAGGTAAAAAGAAGCTGGTTGTGGTAGCATGCCTGTAATTCCAGCACTATGGAGGCAGAGGTAGGAGGAATTTCTATGAGTTTGAGGCTGACCTGGGCTAGAGTAAAACCTTACCTCAAACTCCCCTACCCTAACCCCTAAAAAGATAAAAGTGAAAATTGCCAGGCACAGTGGCTCACCCCTATAATCCCAGTACTCTGGAGACTGGTCTACCAAGTGAGAGACCTTGCCTCTAAACAACACAACAAACACAAAAAGAGGGCTTGGGACATAGCCAGCTCAGTGGCAGAATGCTTGTCTAGCCTGTGCTATTCCCTGACTTCAGTCCCTGGTACTACAAAAAGAGAAAAATGGTATATGATTTTTTTATTTTGTATGTTTTTTTTTTTTTATTAGTTATGGACATACCTGGTAAGGAAACAGCACATGTTGGTACCATCCTTTCCCTCATCCCTGCCCCACCTAAAGGGACCTTTCTCATTGGGGATGCCTATTATTCCCATGGGGATTGTGGGTTGTGCATTGTGGGGGCAGCCATCAGTTATGGGGAAGAGGCAATGTCTCTGTGCATAATGCTGCAACTTGTGGCTCTAACAATCTTTCTGCCACCATGTCCATGAAATTCCCTGAGCCTTGTTGGGTTCGTTTTAAGTCTACTTCAGTGATGGGCTCTTAGGAGCCTCTGGATCTCTGATTTGGTAGGTGTTGAGTGTCCTTCAACCGTGTGCTAATGCCAGGTTCACCAAGAAAGCAGCACTCCTTCTCATTTCCCCAGTTCCCCTGTGGTTTCAGCTGGGGCCAGGGTGAAGTGCGATGGATGGTTTGTTTATCTCCTTAGGTCCTGCTGCAGTCTGAATGATCCCGTATGATTTTGACGCAAGGCTTCAAGAAACTTCTCCCAGCACAGTATTAAACATCATTTTCTCACATCACCTAAAACATATGGCTGGGAGAATTTTATTTATTTATTATTTATTTATGAGAGAGAATGGGCACACTAGGGCCTGTAGCCACTGCAGACAAACTTCAGACACATGCACCACCTTGTAAGTCTGGCTTACATGGGTATTGGGTAATGAAACCTGGGTCCTTAGGATTTACAGGCAAGTGCCATAACCACTGACCCATCTTTCCAGCCCTGCCTTTTGTATATAAATCTCCCCACCATATTTTTTTTGTAAACTGTTAGTTTTTATACTTACAATCTTCAAAAGGATGAGCGCATATAGATGGATAGTGGATGAGCATATATAGATGGATAGTTTTGAGCAAATTATTTCACTGTTCTTTGAGTTTATTTATAAAATCAGGATGAAAATGTGACCTCAGGTTTGTCTCATTGTGTGTGAGAGAGGGAGCAAGGGGACAGAGTTTCTCTATGTAACCCTTTTCTGGCCTGGAATTTGTTATATACTTCTGGCTGGCTTTGAACTTGCAGTGAGCCTCATCTGTGTTGAGATTGCAGGTGTGTGCTACCTGGCTCCTTACATAGTGAATATTAAGCACATGGTAGCTGGTTTATTCCAGGTGTCATAGAGGCAGCACATATGGTAGGTGGTAACACAGGTTTAACATAAGTTGAATTTGAATTCAAACTGTGAAGTCTCCTCCTGCAATCTCTTGCCAAATAATAAAATTTCTGACCCTCAGTTTTCTTGTCGGTGAAATGGGAGTGATAAAAAGATTAAAAACTTACCATATTGGGAGGATGAAATAACATTTGCTATTTTATGTTGTTCTTAGCACTTAATTCTCTCCCTCTCTCTCCCTCCCTCTCTCTCTCTCTCTCTCTCTCTCTCTCTCTCAGCAGATGGTGGCTTGTTTCTGCATGAATAGCTATAGATCCAACCTGTTGAGTAGCAAGTAGAAAACATTGTAGAGCAGAAATGTTGGGTCAAGTATAGGTTTTCACTAAGTGGCATACTTAATTGACATGGTATAATGTTTGCAGAATACTTAGAGGTACAATATGAAGCAATTCTAGTACATTTATGATTTTGGATTTTCCTCTTTCTAAGGGGGAAGATATCAGAATAATTTCCAAACTTAACCTAGTTCCTGGCATATAGTAGATGCCAGGCTAAGTTTTTCTCCTCATTATACTGTTGAGGAGGTTGAGGAGCAGCTTGTTGACTTGCCTGAGGTCACAGAACCTTAGAACAATGTTCCTTATTTCTTTTCCAGTTTGAAACCTGATGAATAAGCTTACCCTAGTGCCAGCCTTTGGCCACATGTTTTATTTGAAATTAAGTGAGTTACCCACTTTTAGAAAGACCCTTCCAGACTGCTTTGTCATGTCACCTCTTGTAATTGCCTCATGCACTGCCTGACAGATTTCCCTGTACTTGAGTTGTCAATCCATTAATTTTAACCAATTCACAGAAAGAAGGCTCTGGGGATGTAGCTCATTGGAAGACTACTTGCCACACATGTGCAGCATCCCGAGTTTGATTCCTAGCACCCTCTTTCAAAAAAAAAAACCCACATTTCTCACATTATTTGTAGATTCTATATTTGTGAATTTATCAAAATAATGCAACTTTAAATAATACTTTCCTTTAATATGCAGAGTAAAGAGATATTGAAGTCACCCGATAAGCATGTTTTCAAAACTGAAACCATATTTGTTTTGTTATTGTATTATACCGAGTTTTTGTGTCTTTGCATTTTTGTTGATAATTTTGCTATTTATAAGAGCCAAGAATCATGGTACTGGAGTGCTAGCTAGTATCCCCGAGCTTTGCTATCAGTTTAAGTGTGCTTGCCTGCTTTTTGCTAGTGGATTCTCTCTCTCTCTCTGCTGGGACCTGTGAAAACAGGTCAGCTTCTTCTGCCATTATAGAACTTGCCCTGCTTCAGTAAATCCCTTCCTCCCTTAACTGTGCCTGATCTGGAAGTTCATCCCAGCAATGTGAGGCTATTTACTATACCACCTCTCCTTCAGGTTTGTGTTTTTGTTTTTCTACCTTACCGCTTTAAAATCTGTAAAGCAGCCAGCATTAGCTGAGAAGGGTTTAACATTCTCTTGATTCTGGTTAACACACTATGGGCTAAAAGCCTTGGAACAATGCTGTTCACTATGCCTTTTAAATTAATTTTTAATGTATTTGCTTGTGTGACAATGGTGGACATGCCTGGACTTCTTGACATTGTGTGAACACTATATGCTTATGCCATGACCAGTTAAGTGGGTAGCTCAGAATTGAATTTGGGCCAGAAGGCTTTGCAAACAAGCATCTTTAACCACTGAATTCATCTTTCCAGCCCTCTCCCTATGCCTCCCATTAATGGCGTGCACCTCCACACCCAGCAAGACATAAGTTTTAATTACTTTGCTACTGTGACAAAGTACTTCAATTTACATTCTTTTTTTTGTTGTTGTTTTGTTTTTCAAGATAGGGTCTCACTTTGGTCCAGGCTGACCTGGAATTAACTATGTAGTCTCAGGGTGGCCTTGTACTCACAGTGATCCTCCTGCCTCTGCCTCCCGAGTGCTGGGATTAAAGGCTTGTGCTATCTCTCCTGATAAACAACTTCAAGAATGAATGGTTTTATTTTAGTTCATGGTTTCAGAGAATTGAGTTTATAGTCCTTGGCTCCTTTCATTCTGGGCTTTTGCTAAGGCAAACATAATGACAGTGGGGGTGGGTAGAAAAGATGTTTACCTCATGGGCATATATGAGGGCAGAACACATGAATACAGGAAGTGTCCAAGTTCCTCCCCCATTGACATGTGTATGTGTGATTCATCTTTTAGTTGTTCCTCCATCTAATCAGTTAACAATTAAGATTCAACCATCACAAACTAGGCCTGGTTTTGTGCATGATTGTAATCTCAAATACTCTGGAAGCTGAGGCAAGGCCTAGCTGAGCTATAAAGCGTGTGGTAAGGTCATCCTGGGTAGCTTTTTGAGATGCTATGTCAAAGTCAAATGAGGTCTGAGGATATAGCCCTTACCTAGCATGTGCCAGGCCCTAGAAAAAAGGCTTAACAAAGCCAGACTTAGTGGCTCATACCTTTAGTCCTAGCAGTGGGGAAACTGAGGAGGAGTTAACTTGATTTTGAGGCCTGCTTGGGCTACGGAGTGAGTTCCAATCTAGGCTAGAGTGGGACCCTGTCTCAAAAGACAGAGAGAAAGAGTAAATTTAAAAACTATGGCATACTAAAAGCTTTTCAGGCATACTACAAGAAAGCTTGCAAGACTCTTAGTGGCAATAAGGAAGCTACTGTGATGGACTGTTAGCAATTTGTCACTCTATGCATCTGACGATTAGGTTGACATGGTCTGGGACAGCACCTAACAAAGTACTTTTTAATTAATTGAAGGGCAAATATTATGTCAGAATTTATTTATGTGGGATTTTGTTTGGTTTCCCATGTACTTGAATGCCACGGTGATTCTGTTGTAAAATACCTGATGCATGATTTCTATAAGTTACCTTTCACAAATTCGAATTGCTTGGCTTTATGAAATGTAGAACTTAAAAGTTATACCTTTGATAATTCTTTAATCATTTTTCTTATTATTTCAAATTTAGTACATCTTTGAATGTTTATACAGTACAGGAAGCAATAATAGCTGCAAGAATTTTCCTTTTAAAAAATAAATATATATGAACCAAATTTTGTTTTGTTTTTCAAGGTAGGATCTCGCTATAGCTCAGGCTGACCTAGAATTCACTCTAGTCTTACGGTGGCCTTGAACTCAAAGTAATCCTCCTACCTCTGCCTCCCAAGTTTTGGAATTAAAGGCTTGAGCCACCATGCCTAGCCCAAATTATTATTATTATTATTAATTTTGGAGAGAGACACAGAGAGAGGGAGAGGAAGACAGAGATGGGTGTGCCAGCAGCCTCAGCCGCTGCGAATGAAATCCAGATGCATGCGCCCCTTTGTGGTCAAGTGAGGCATTGCGCCCTTGCGTCACTTTGCATCTGGCTAAACCTGGGACCTGGAGATTGGAACCGGCATTCTTAGGCTTAGGAGGCAGGTGCCTTAACCACTAAGCCATCTCTCCAGCCCCCAAATTATTTTTATACTTGAGTTTTGTAACCTTCTTTAGTACTCATGAGATTAAGAGATCTGAAAACATGCTTATTGGTCTCTTGTAGGTGACACAATGCCAGTTAGTGGTTAGGGTAAATTCATATCAATCCTCCCATACTAAGACTGGTAAACATAGTAGTAAGAACATGATTTGATTATACTTTACCACTTTTTGTATGTTTCCTCTTAAGACTTAGAAATCAGATATTAAGTAGCATCAGTAAGTAATGAAAATTACAAAAATAAAATCTTTCTCTTTGTTTCTTTGTAGGGCTCAGCACCACCCCCTTCTCCTACACCAAACAAAGAGATGAAGAACAAAGCAGTTCTTTGCAAACCTTTAACAATGACAAAAGCTACTTACTGTAAACCTCACATGCAGACCAAATCTTGTCAGACAGGTAATTTAACAGATTTTGACTTAAACTTCCTTGCACTATACTTTATTGAATAAAATAATATGCTTTTCTGTAGTGATAGTCTACAGAATAGATTTGTGGGAGCATTCCATAATTTCTTTTAATTTCCACCTAATTTAGGATATTTCCTTGAGACAATAGCATATCATTTAAAATAATTTTATTTTATTTTATTATTTTTTTATTTTTTATTATTTTTTTGGAGAGAGACAGAGAGAGAGAGAGAGAGGAAGACAGAGATGGGCGCGGCAGCAGTGTCTCAGCTGCTGCGAACGAAATCCAGATGTGTGCGCCCCCTTGTGATCAAGTGCGGCATTGTGCCCTTGCGTCACTTTGCATCTGGCTAAACGTGGGACCTGGAGATTGGAACCAGTGTTCTTAGGCTTAGGAGGCAGGCACCTGAACCCCTAAGCCATCTCTCCAGCCCTAAAATAATTTTTGATTAGTCCATCTCTAGTAAAAGACCTAGAGTACAGATTTTGTAAAATGTGAATAAATGCCATACTAGAAATTTCCATGGGACTAAAAATGAAAATTAGAATGTTTTTGCTGAGAAAGTCATACCTTCATTGTCTGTAATGATAACAGTATAAAATAATTGAAATACATATTTATAATATTAACTGATCTTTTGGGTTTTTTGAGAATTCTGAGTGCTGGCATTAATAGGCATATGCTACTGTGTCCAACTCATTAGCTGCATTCTAATTGTTTTGTTAAATATACCTTTGGGTGGCAGTCTGTTCTAAAAACAGCTATTGCTTTCTCTTTTGTATTTGAAAATTAATCAAATCTCATAAGACTAGGAATTTATTTTAAGTAGTAAACAGGCTCATTTTTCTGTGTCCTTATTATTTTAACATTAAGCAGTTCTACATGTGCTAATTAACATTGACTTCTTATAAAACCAATCAACTAATGAACCAGCTAACCAACTAACCAAAGAAAAAGCCAGTATGGTGACTGAAACTTGTGATGATAGTACTGGGGAGGCTTAGGAGTGAGGATTACCATGAGTACAAGGGTCAGCCTGTTGTACAGTGTGAAACTTTTCTCAAAAGAAAACAACAGAGCTCAGGGACCATTGAAGAAGAGGAGGCGGATAGAATGGAAGAGCCAAAGGAAGGGTATGACTTTTTACAATGCAACTGCCCAGACAGAAATTGGCCTCGATATCCATGACCTTGCAGTGCCTAGCAATACCTTCGCAAGACCCTCAAAATAGAAGAAAAAGATGATGACATCAAATTAAAAGAGAGACTAATGGAGAGAGGGAGGGGATATAATGGAGAGAGGGAGGGGATATGATGGAGATTGGAGTTCTAAAGTGGAATGGGGGGAGGGGAGGGAAATACCATGTGTTTTTTGTATGTAATTATAGAAGTTGTCAATAAAAATAATAATAATAAAGAAAACAACAGAACACCCAAAACAACCACCATGCCCTTTATATTCATGTACTGTATTTCTAGATGAGAATTGGAAGACAGAGTATGTTCCAGTGCCTATCCCTGTGCCCGTGTATGTCCCAGTGCCTATGCACATGTACAGCCAAAATATTCCTGTCCCTACCACAGTTCCTGTTCCTGTAAGTAAGAATTGACTCTTTTGATAATTCTTAACTTTGACAATCACAGTTGGGAAAGAATATGTTTGCAGTTGTTTGCTCAATGAAACTGTTGAGGCTGTATTACTTTTCTTTTGGAGTGACAAAAGCAAGTTAAGGGCTGGAGAGATGGCTTAGCAGTTAAGGTGTTTGCCTGTGAAGCCAAAGGATCCCGGTTCGATTCTCCAGGACCCACATAAGCCAGATGCACAAGGGGCACATGCATCTGGAGTTTGTTTGTAGTGGCTAGAGGCCCCGGAGTGCCCATTCTCTCTCTGTCTGCCTCTCTTTTATCTCTCTCTCTCTCTCTCTCTCTCCATGCAAATAAATAAATCAAAAATTTTTTTAAAAGCAAGTTAAAAAAAGGAGGGGGAATTTTTTGTTTTGTTTTGTTTTTTGGCTCACAGTTTAAAAGGGAATGCGTGGAGGCAGGAATGTGAGGTAGCTGAATATATCACATCCATAGTCAGGAGCAGAGAGTTGACAGTAAGTAGTACCAGGCTTATAAAATCTCAGTATCTCCTTCAGTGACCCTCCTAGTAGTTTCACAGCTTTCCAAAACAGCCCCACCAGCTGGGGACCAAGTGTTCAAACATGTGAGCTTATGCCGGGAACTTCATATTCATAACACAACAGAAGCCATTTTGGTTTTCTATATATTAGGTTCAGTCCATATTACCATGGTTATGTTTGTGTTTAATCCATGTTTTTTTGTTGTTGTTGTTTTTTGTTTGTTTTGTTTAGAGAAAGAGACAGAGAGAATGAGCACACAGGGCCTTTCAGCCTGTGTGAACAAACTCCAGACGCATGCACCCCCTTGTGCACATGTGCAATATTGCATACTTGCATCTCTGTGTCTGGCTTCATGGGATCTGGAGATTCAGACAATGTATTCTTAGGCTTTGCAGGCAAGCGCCTTAACTGCTAAGCCATCTCACTATCCCTAATTCATGTTTTTTTGGGGCTGGGAGATAGAGAGACAGAGAATGGACGTGCCAGCGGCCTCTCAGCCGCTGTGAACGAACTCCAGACGTGTGTGCCCCATTGTGGGCAAGTGTGGCGTTGTGCCCTTGCATCACTTTTTGCATCTGGCTAAATGTGGGACCTGGAGAATCGAGCGGGTGTTCCTAGGCTTCACAGGCAGGGGTCTTAACCGCTAATCCATCTCTCTAGCCCTAATTCATGTGTTTTTAAAAAATATTTTTATTTATTTGCTTGCGAGAGACAGAAAGAGGCAGAGAGAGAGAAAATGAATTTGGATGCACCAGGATCTACTGTCTAGACACTTGTGCTACTCTGTGCCCCTGGATTTACGTGGGTACTGGGGAATGGAACCCTGGCTGACAGGCTTTGCAAGCAAGAGAATTTTTAACTGCTGAACCATTTCTCCTGCCCCTAATCTGTGTATTTTTATCCAGGAGAGTGAAGTTTATCAGATGCACATATCTGCTGTGGTTATATTGTATTTTATACTTGAATTCATTTTCAAAAGAAATTTTTGTGAAGCTGTAAGATTTAGAATTAAAACATAGGCTAGAGGGTCATAAAATGTTTCGTTTTATCACAAATTACTTGTAATGAATGCTTGGAGTACTATGGTTGATTTTCATTTATTTTCCTGTAATTTTTCTTCCAAAAAGTAGGTGTATCCTGAGCTTTATTTGTCATAATGAACTTCTTAGTTGTAATACTGTGTTCTTTTAGAAACTTTTATTCAGTAGTATTAGTAATTTTACTTTGGGAAAATAACTTGTAATATTTAGCATACCTAATGCTAAGTATTTGGTTAATTAGGTGCCGGTTCCTGTTTTTCTGCCTGCTCCATTGGACAGTAGTGAGAAGATTCCTGCCATAGTTGAGGATCTAAAAAGCAAAGTTTCTTCAGATTCCCTTGATACTGAGTTGCTTACAATGGCAGATATGATAACTGAAGTTGAGGGGAAAAGAGAAGCATCCAACGTCAACAGTGAGCTACATTATCACAATTTGTCAATATGTGTATCAATAGTTATATATACAATTTTTTAAAAGTCATTGTTATTATTACAGTGCAAAGAAAACTTTGTTGCTCCACTCGACATGAGAATAAGGGGAAGAATTCCAGCAAAAAGCGTTTCTATTAAGAGATGCACAATCCATTTAACCATGTGTTATTAATTTAGTTATGAGAAAGAATGGGCTCACTAGGGCCTCTGGCCACTGTAACAATGCATGTACCACCTTGTGCATCTGGCCTTATGTGCATACTTAGGCTATGTAGGCAAGCGCCTTAAACACTAAGCCATCTCTCTAGCCCCTAACGGTTTTTTAAATGTCAAGCTTGATCTCCAAAGTTATAATTGCATACTCCCTGATTGTTGACCTTTCTCCCTGTTTTTGTTTTGCTTTAAAACCCAGACTGATCTCAAAACTCCTGGGCTCAAGTGATCTTCCTGGCCTTAGTCATCCAAGTAGATTTGATGGATTAGCTTCACTCAGCATCACATGATTTATGCTCCATTTCTTAATAGCAATGAGATAAAATTTGCAAAGTCAGCTTGGTTCTTTTTTTGTGTGTGGGATACTGCTGATGCATGTGTAGGTGAGAGATTGATATTGGATGTCTTCCTCAATTGTTTTTCTACCTTATCTTTGAGACAGGTTCTCCCACTGATCCTGGAGCTCATTGGTTTTGGTTAGAGGAGCTATCCAGCAGGCCCAAGTATCCTCTTGACTTCAGTTCCCCAGTGCTGGGGTTATAAATAGTGTGTGTCACCGTGCCCAGCATTTAAACTTGTTTTTGGGATCTGAGCTTGGGTCCTCATGCTTGTATTTTACTGACTGAGCCTTGGTTATTTCTCTCTCTCTGTGTGTGTCCAGTGGAGAATGTTGAATGTCCACCTCTGCTCATCTGCTTGCTTGTTTTAGAAAGGGAGTCTCTCACTGATACTGAAACCTTCCATTTTTTTCTTGAACACCCGTGATTGTCTGGTTTCTGCTCCCTACAAGACTATGATTACAGATGTGCATGGCCATGCCTAGCTATTTATGTGGGTGCTAGGGAATCAAACTCACCCTCATCCTTATGTGAGAAGTGCTCTTACCTTCTGAGTCATTTCTCCAACCCCCTATTTCATTCTTTCTTTTTTCTGTTTGTTTTTGTTTTTTGAGGTAGGATTTTTCACTCTGGCCCAGACTGACCTGGAATTCACTGTGTAGTCTCAGGGTGGCCTCAAACTTATGGTGATCTTCTTACCTCTGCCTCCCAAGTGCTTGGATTAAAGGCATGTTCCACCATGCCTGGCTTTAATATATTTTTAAATTTATTTGAGAGAAAGAGAGAATAAAAAGTTATATAAGACATTCTTAGCTATGATGATGTCACAATCTCAAAAACACCAAAATTGAGGCCTGGGGATAGTGAGTGAAGAGTTTACCTCGCAAGCATGAGGACCAGAGTTCAAAGTCCAGATCCCTCAATACTTACTTAAAAGCAGGGTAGTAAGAGTATGTCGATAGTCCCAGCACTGAGGGAGCAGAGACAGGAAGATCGAGTTTCTAGCTAGCTAGTTAAGCACAATCAGTGAGCTAGATTCAACAAGAGACCCTATCTCTAAAAATAAGATGGAGGGTCTGGAGAGATAGCTTAGCAGTTAAGGCGCTTGCCTGCGAAGCTGAAGGACCCTGGTTCAATTCCCAAGTACCCACATAAGCTAGATGCATCTGGAGTTTGTTTGCAGTGGCTGGAGGCCCTTGTGTGCCCATTCTATCCACCCCTCCTCAAATAAATAAATATATAAAGTATTTTTAAAAAATGATGGAGAGCCATTAAAGAAGGCACCTCATAAGGCCAGCCTCTAGCCTCTACATGCATGTGTACACATGTACACCACATACCTAAACATGCAAAAAGTAATTTAATGCTGAGAGTCAAAATAAAGGTTTATAAGCCAGGCATGGTGGCACACGTCTTTAATCTGGAAAGATGCTTGGTGGTTAAGGCAAAACTTAAGGACATGAGTTCATTTGCAATGGCTGGAGGCCCTGATGTGCCCATTGTTCCCCCCCCCCCCAGTTGTGGTAGAACACGCCTTAGTCCCAGCACTCGGGAGGATCTCTATGAGTTTGAGGCCAGGCTGAGACTACATAATGAATTCCAGGTCAGCTTGGGCTAAAGGGAGAGACCCTACCTTAAAAAAAAAAAAAAAAAGATTTATAATCCATGTGCTCAGTGAATAAATGCCTTGTCAATTACATATATATTCATAAAATTTAGGTCATTAATAATCATGTATGGATTATACTCTTTTTTTTTTTTTTTTTTTGTTTCAAGGTAGCATCTTGCTGAAGCCCAGGCTGACTTGGAATTCATTCAGTAGTCTCAGGGTGGCCTTTAACTCACTGTGATTCTCCTACCTCTGCCTCCCAATTGCTGGGATTATGGGATTAAAGGCTTGTGCGATCATGCCCGGCTTGGATTATTCTAAAATAGTACTTTAATTGTATTTGCATCTTTTATTTGCATGTAGGCCAATTTAGCTGTCTGTAATGAGCATAGCTTTTCTTAGTCTTTTGGAGTTCTATTGCCTGAAACACTGGACTTTGCCTAGAAAGTAGACTGACTAGAAGCAGTGAGTTTTTCCTAAAAAGGTTGGATATAGTCAGGGATTAAAACTTGTGGGAGCAGCAAAGGAAATCTGAGAAAGAGTGTAAATGTGGCATGCTGACAAAATAATTTGATAATTAAAGTATACTTACGTACTTCATAGAAAGTCAATCCTTGGTTCATTAATGGAAAAGAGCTATTCTTTTTCTTTTTGTTTTCATTTTTTTGGTTTCTGGTGTGTGTGTGTGTGTGTGTGTGTGTGTGTGTGTGTGAGAGAGAGAGAGAGAGAGAGAGAGAGAGAGTGTGTCATATGTATGCACCCTTACAGCACCTGCAATAGCTGGAAGGGAATGTCAGGTGTCTTACTCAGTCACTCATTCTTCTTTGGAGTGTCTTACTAATAAAGAGCTTGTTTTTTGCGAGTATGGGTTCTGGAAATTTGAGCTTGGGCTGTATTTAGGTCCTTTCAGACCCTCATGTTTGTGCAGGAGGCATTCTTATCTACTGAGCCATTTTTCCAGCCTGAGCTTTCTTTTCTTTTTTTGTTTTCTTTAATTTATTTACTTTTTTTGGAGATAGCCAAGTTGCTACAGTGCTTGCCTCACAAGTACCCATGTAAAATGTTCAACATGGTGTCTTGTACCTATAATCCTAGCACTGAGGAGGCAGAAATAGAAGACTTTCTGGGGCTCCATGGCCAGCTACTGTAGCCTATTGGTGAGGTCTAGACCAATGAGAGACCTTGTTTCAAAGGAAGTGAATAGCATTTCTGAGGATATTGCCAGTTGTTGTCTTCTGGCTTCTACACTCACATGCTCACATGTGAATGTGCTCGCACACACTTTTTTTGTTAGTTTTTGTTTGTTGAGGTAGGGTTTCACTCTGGTCCAGGCTGACCTGGAATTAACTATGTAGTCTCAGGGTGTTCTTGAACTCACGGCAATCCTCCTACCTCTGCCTCCCCAAGTGCTGGGATTAAAGGCGTGCACCACCATGCCCGGCTCACACACACATTTTTTTTTAAGGTTTAGAGAGAATTATTAGATTAAGAAAAGGAAATAAGGGCTGGCGAGATGGCTTCCTTGAATCACTGTTTCTTATTTTGTAACTTAAGTAAGAGAGAGATGAGTAGCTAAAAATGATATTTTCCCACATGAGAACACAGGTTAATCTTAGTAGTACTGATTAAATTAAAATAAATCCCTGCCAAGGTGACATTACTACACCTAGAAATGTTCTTTTCCATGCAAAAAAGCTTACCTGAAAAAAATTGTATGATACTTTTTTTGGTTTTTGGACCTAAGGTCTCACTCTAGCCCAGGCTGACCTGGAATTCATTATGTAGTCTCAGGGTGGCCTTGAACTCAATAATTCTCCTATCTCTGCCTTACAAGTGCTGGAATTAAAGGCGTGTTCCACCACTCCTGGCTTGATACTTTTCTTACAAGAGGTAAATGTTGTTGGCAGCAAAATTGAAAGGCTTTTCTACTCCTAAATCAATTTGGGGCTAGATAAAACTAAGAATGACATTATTATTATTATTTTTTTTTTTGCCACTGCTAACCATAAGATACTAGTTCAAAGAAAAATAAATACAGCAGTCTAAAAATCATATCTTAGAAATTTCTCATAGATATTAGTTGAATTGGGCCTGAGGGTTCAGTGGTTAAGGGCACTTGCTTGTAAAGCTTGCCCACCCGAGCTCAATTCCCAAACTATCCACATAAGCTAGACACAAAATGTGGCACAAGTGTCTGGTGCTCATTTGCAGTGGCAAGAGGCCCTGTTACACCAGTACACACACTCATACAGGTACACACATACTCTCTCTCTCATAAACTTTTAAAAAAATTAATTGAATTTATGTAGTTAAGAGACTAACAAGAAATAATGTGAAAGAAGGGCTGGAGAGATGGCTTAGCATGCCTGTGAAGCCTAAGGAACCAGGTTCTATTCTCTAGGTCCCACGTAAGCCAGATGCACATGGTGGCACATGAATCTGGAGTTCGTTTGCAGTGGCTAGAGGCCCTGGCATGCCCGTTCTGTCTCTCTCTTTCTACCCCCCATGTCTCTAATAAATAAATAAATAAATAAATAAAAATAAAATCTTTTAAAAAAAGAAATACTGTAAAGAAAATATATATATATATATATATATATATATATATATATTTTTTTGGTTTTTTTCAGCTAACCCAGGCTGACCTGGAATTAACTATGTAGTCTCAGGGTGGCCTTGAACTCACGGCGATCCTCCTACCTCTGCCTCCCGAGTGCTGGGATTAAAGGAGGGCACCACCACGCCCGGCTCTAATAAAATTTTTAAAAAAATATTTTATTATTTCTTTATTTGAGGAGGGCAGATAGTGAGAGCAAGAATATGGATGGACACTCCAGGGCCTGTAACCACCATGTGCATCTGGCTTACATGGATACTAGGGAATTGGACCTGGGTCCTTAGGCTTCCCAGATAAGCACCTTAACTGGTAAGCCATTTCTCCAGCCCAACAAAAAAAATTGTAAACTTACCCATAATTGCAAAATTAGTACATAAAGGGTCCACATCTACCTTATCCAGTTTCTGCTAATGGCAGCATCTTAAGCATTGCATTATCAAGTCAGAATATTGATACTGGCAAATTACAATTGGAATAGTACTTTCTTGGCTAGCACAAACTAAGACTTATTCAAGATGAATAGATAATATATGAAATCTGCACTTAGAAATTTCTGTATATAGGACTGGAGAGATGGTTTAGGGGTTGTTGTAGACAGCTTCAGGTTCACTGAGATGAACTTCCAGACCAGGCACAGTTATGGAGGAAGGGATATTATTTATTGAAGCTTACAGATCCAGGGGAAGTTCCATAATGGCAAGAAAAGCGGCCTGCTCTCCACAGGGCCAAGCAGAGAGAGAGAGAAACCAACCAGCCACCACAGCACACAGAGCAAAACTACAGCCAAAAGGTCACACAGCAGACTTCAGGAACTCCTGCTAGACACATTTCCCCAATAGATTTATAACTATCACATTGTAAATTGTACTCAGTCCAATTTCAAAGGTTCTCACAGTCTTGATCAACTTAAGATAGTGAGTCCTGCAAAATCAAACAAGTTAAATACTTTCAACATGTAAAGGCACAGAGTAAACATTGTAACTGGTATAAGGCATAGCAAGGAGAGACTAAAACAATGCAAACTCAATCACCATCAGCCATCATCAAACTTCTGCAGTTCAAGTTCAATATAACCAGAGACTAACAGTCTCCATGTTTACCAATTCCTCCCCTCCAGCTGGGCAGAGTCGCCAGGGAAAACTTTCATCCCAGTTCAACACTGCACTCCATGGTAGTCCTTTTGCACAGTCCTGGTATATCCAAAACATCTTCAGGTCTCCATGCAACCCACAGTCCATCTTCCAAAGGCTCTTCCAGCCTATTCCTGAGGGTCTTCATGCCCTGCTTCATGCCGCATCTCAGCAGCGGCTCCTGGAACCGTGTGCAACTCATGACCATTCTATGCATTTTTCATATTTCCAAAACTAATACCAGGTGTGCAGGACACAGCCATATTCTTAATCCAGGGACAAAATAAACCATAGCCTTGAAAAGCAGGTTCCTTCTCCAGTCAACTCTTTCCAAAGAGTTTGCATTTTTAACAGTCTTTCCTCAGGCATCCTCTCCATTGTTTTAATGTAAATCAAGTCAGGCCACCTTCCTTCCACCTTCCTTAAGATTGCTAATGTGTTGACAATAGCAGCTCCAGCAGCTAAAACCAGTCTCAGTGCCTCTACTTTTAACTTGCTTGAGGTTTTCCAACTTAAAATCTTAAAATCTCAGTCCGATATCTTCAGCCAAGCACATCAGTCCATTACAAATTTAACCTTGATCAAACTTTCTGGGCCTGGATAGCAGAACGTAGCCATCCCTTATGCCAGTAGCCCAGTTCCAACAAAGTCCTCTGCAGTCTTTCCTTCCCCTTAGAAACCTCATAAGCCAAGCCTCAAGTTCAATACTATCTGCACTTAGCATTCTCAAACTCTCATCAGAATAGTCCATAAAACTTGGCTTACCACTCCAGAAGGCATCTTCAGTTGCAAGCACCAAGTCCATGCCCATTCCTCCAAAACAAAGGTTCCAAAAGACGAATATCCACACGGTCTGGTTCATCTCACCCCACACTCCTCGGTACCACTTTACTGTAGCAGACAGCTTCAGGTTCGCTGAGATGAACTTCCAGACCAGGCACAGTTATGGAGGAAGGGATATTATTTATTGAAGCTTACAGATCCAGGGGAAGTTCCATAATGGCAAGAGAAGCAGCCTGCTCTCCACAGGGCCAAGCAGAGAGAGAAAACCAACCAGCCACCACAGCACACAGAGCAAAAAACTACAGCCAAAAGGTCACACAGCAGACTTCAGAACTCCTGCTAGACACATTTGCATATCTTTACAATGGAATCTCAAACCCATCACCACACCTTAAGACCAGGCCCCAGTGACCTTGCCTCTAGCAAGGTGATTGCAGATGCAAACTATAAACTAATAAAATACTGAATATATTGGGGGACATATATTCAAACTACAAGTTCAATATAACCAGAGACTAACAGTCTCCATGTTTACCAATTCCGCCCCTCCAGCTGGGCAGAGTCGCCAGGGAAAACTTTCATCCCAGTTCAACACTGCACTCCATGGTAGTCCTTTGCACAGTCCTGGTATATCCAAAACATCTTCAGGTCTCCATGCAACCCACAGTCCATCTTCCAAAGGCTCTTCCAGCCTATTCCTGAGGGGGTCTTCATGCCCTGCTTCATGCCACATCTCAGCAGCGGCTCCTGGAACCGTGTGCAACTCATGACCATTCTATGCATTTTTCATATTTCCAAAACTAATACCAGGTGTGCAGGACACAGCCATATTCTTAATCCAGGGACAAAATAAACCATAGCCTTGAAAAGCAGGTTCCTTCTCCAGTCAACTCTTTCCAAGAATTTGCATTTTTAACAGTCTTTCCTCAGGCATCCTCTCCATTGTTTTAATGTAAATCAAGTCTGGCCACCTTCCTTCCACCTTCCTTAAGATTGCTAATGTGTTGACAATAGCAGCTCCAGTAGCTAAACCAGTCTCAGTGCCTCTACTTTTAACTTGCTTCAGGTTTTCCAACTTAAAATCTTAAAATCTCAGTCCGATATCTTTAGCCAAGCACATCAGTCCATTACAAATTTAACCTTGATCAAACTTTCTGGGCCTGGATAGCAGAACGTAGCCATCCCTTATGCCAGTAGCCCAGTTCCAACAAAGTCCTCTGCAGTCTTTCCTTCCCCTTAGAAACCTCATAAGCCAAGCCTTTTCTGCACTTAGCATTCTCAAACTCTCATCAGAATAGTCCATAAAACTTGGCTTACCACTCCAGAAGGCATCTTCAGTTGCAAGCACCAAGTCCATGCCCATTCCTCCAAAACAAAGGTTCCAAAAGACGAATATCCACACGATCTGGTTCATCTCACCCCACACTCCTCGGTACCACTTTACTGTTGCAGACAGCTTCAGGTTCACTGAGATGAACTTCCAAGGCACAGTTATGGAGGAAGGGATATTATTTATTGAAGCTTACAGATCCAGGGAAGTTCCATAATGGCAAGAAAAGCGGCCTGCTCTCCACAGGGCCAAGCAGAGAGAGAAAAAAACCAACCAGCCACCACAGCACACAGAGCAAAACTTTCAGGAACTCCTGCTAGACACATTTGCATATCTTTACAATGGAATCTCAAACCCTTCACCACACCTTAAGACCGGGCCCCCAGTGACCTTGCCTCTAGCAAGGTGATTGCAGATGCAAACTATAAACTAATAAAATACTGAATATATTGGGGGACATATATTCAAACTACCACAGGGGTTAAGTGCACTTGGCTTGTAGGGCCTTTATATACCAAGTATATAAAGTATTGAAACCAATTCTATACAACGGCTTTGAAGAAGCAGAGAGTAAATTTCACATAGCCTTTTCCTTTTATGAATAAATATTCTTGTAGTGTGTTTGTAATTCCTTTTGCAGATTAAATATAGATACTGTTAGGGGTTTTCTATTTTTCTATTTTGATGTAATTTAAATTGTGGATTGATTGCAGATGTAATTATTGAAGCTGACATAATTGGCCCAGATCTCATGAAAAACTCTGATCCAGAGACACAATCCAGCATGCCTGATGTACCATATGAACCAGATTTGGATATTGAAATAGATTTCCCCAGAGGTAAATAAATACTTGATTTATTGAATCAAGTTATAAAATTATAACTGTTTTATTCCTAATTGTTACCCCCTCTCTATTCATAGTTGTGGATACTGGAAATGCACTTTTCCACTTAGCTATACTACCCCCCCCCAGCCTTGTTTTTAGGGTTTTTAAAAAATCAAATAAAACTTAATATCTTCTCAGTTTAAAAGAATTTTTAGCATGTTAGGATAGCAGGATTAAGACAAGATCTTACTATGTATCCCAGGCTGGTTTTTAACTCACTATGTATTCAAGTTTGGCCTAACTTGCCTCAGTACTACTAAGGAGTAGTGTTGGCATTATAGTCATGCCTCCCCCATTTGTAGCTTGATAGCAATTTTCTTAATGCCTTTTTGATAATTAGGTTTACTTGTAAGGGGAAAAAACGTTTCCACTTGTTTCATAAGAGAAATATATTGTAGGCCAATTATAGTGGCAGGATCAGAGTTCAAGGCCACTACATACTGAATTTGAGGGCAGCCAGGACTACATGAGACCCTGTTTCAAAAAGGAAATGTGTAGCCGGGCATGGTGGTGCACGCCTTTAATCCTAGCACTCAGGAGGCAGAGGTAGGAGGATCGCCGAGAGTTCGAGGCCACCCTGAGACTATTCCAGGTCAGCCTGGACCAGAGTGAGACCCTACCTTGTAAAAACCAAAAAAAAAAAAAAAAAAAGGAAATGTGTTTCAAAACTTGTGGTAGTGCAATACCTGTGATCTTACTATGGAGATGCTGCTGAAACAGGAGGAATGCAGATTTGAGTACAGCCTGGGCTACTTTGTAAAATAGATAGGGTTGGTGAGAGAAAAATGTATGCATTCCAGTTTTTATTATTTTTTTAATTTATAAAATGACTAACAAACACATTGAGTGGAATGTAAAATACTGGTTTTAGAAAAAGATTTAATAGATTAAATTAAATTATCTGTGATCATTAGATCAGGGATGCCTGACTTTTTGACATTATGAAATAATTTTATCTACAAATGTGTTGTGATTCTTGTTATATATATATAGCTTTTTAGGATTCTGAACATATTTTATCAAAATTTACAGACTGTGTTAGGTATGGTAAGCTAGCTACTCCACATCCCAACTCAAGTTTACTCCTGTGTATGTATGCTTATTCATATTCTATGGTTGGTTCTTTATTGGTTATGTTTATATAATATAAGTCTGTGCTACTATATTTGAGATGAAGATTTTTCTGATTTAATTGTCAGCTGCTGAGGAGCTTGATATGGAGAATGAGTTTTTATTGCCACCTGTTTTTGGGGAAGAATATGAGGAGCAGCCCAGACCTCGATCTAAAAAAAAGGTACAGAATTTGCTAGTATTTGTATTTATTGTATTCATGTCATATCTCTGTATAGCTATCCTAATAAGCAGAAAAAGACATATTGTTCATTTTGTTTGTCTGGGAATATGGGAAAACAGGTTTCTAAGTTGAAAAAGTCCAAAGTATTGAAAATTTCTCAGATTGACTTGCTACATCATAGGAAAGGTGTGAATACATTTTCTTTTTAAAATTTATCTTGAACTGCCAGGTGTGGCAGCGCATACCTTTAATCCCAGCACTCGGGAGGCAGAGGTAAGAGGATTGCCATGAGTTCAAGGCCACCCTGAGTGAATTCTAGGTCAGCCTGGGATAGAGTGAGAACCTACCATGAAAAACATAAATGAATGAATTAATGAATTAATTAATTAATGAATAAGTAAATGTTTATCTTGATACAAGGTCAACGTAGAAAATAGTTGCTTGAGCCAGGCATGGTGGCACATACCTTTAACCCCAGCACTCTGGAGGCAGAGGTAGGAGGATTGCCATGAGTTCAAGGCCACCCTGAGACTATGTAGTGTATTCCAGGTCATCCTGGTACTACCCCTACCTTGAAAAACAAAACAAAAATAAAATAAAATAAAAAATTAGGGTTAGACAGATGGCTCAGTTGTTAAGGCACTTACCTGCAAAGCCTAACGCCCCAGATTTGATTCTCCAGTGTCCACATAAAGCTGGATACACAAAGTGGTGCATACATCTGGAGTTCACTTGCAGTGGCTAGAGGCCCTAGTTGTGCCCAGTTTGTCTCTCTCTTTTTCTCTCTGACTCACTCTGCTTGCAAATAAGTAAAAAGTAGTTTTGGGCTGGAGAGATGGCTTAGCGGTTAAGGTGTTTACCTGCAAAGCCAAAGGACCCAGGTTCGATTCCCCAGGACCCATGTTAGCCAGATGCACAAGGGGGCACACACGTCTGGAGTTCGTTTGCAGTGGCTGGAGGCCCTGACTCACCCATGCTCTCTCCTTCTCTGTCTTGTTCTCCCTCTTTCTCTGTCAAATAAATAAATAAATAAAAGAAAGAAAGAAAAATAACGTTAAAAAAAAAGTAGTTTTGGGCTGGAGAGATGGCTTAGCGGTTAAGACGCCTGCCTGCTAAGCCTAAGAACGCTGGTTCCAATCTCTAGCGGTTCCAACCTCCAGGTCCCACGTTAAGCCAGATGCAAAGTGACGCAAGGGCGCAATGCTGCACTTGCCCACAAGGGGGTGCACGCATCTGGATTTCGTTCACAGCAGCTGAGAGACTGCTGGCGTGCCTATCTCTATCTTTCTCCCTCTCCCTCTCTGTCTGTGTGTCTCTCTCTGTCTCTCTCCAAAAATAAATAATAAAAATAATTTTTTAAAAAAGTTTTAAAAACAAAAATGTAAATTCAGCTCTGTAAAGAACAAAGACATTTCTGAGCTAGGCATATTGGCAGATGTCTGAAATTTCAACACTGGAGAAGCTGATGAAAGAGGATTGTAAATTCTGAGCCAGCCTGGGCTGCACAGTGAAACTGTCACCAACTAAAGGAAGTGAGGGCTGCAGAAATTGCTCAGTGGTCAAGAGCACTTCCTGCACAAGCATAACGGCTGAGTGTGGCCACTTGTAACTGTACCTGAGTTCCATATGGCAGAAATTCAGGAATTAGTGAAAAAACAAGATCCAGGATCAGTAAGAGACTGTGGCTCAAACAAGAACAAGCAGAAGAGTGATGGAGCAGAATATCCACCTTCCCACCCCAGCCACCATAGGCCAGCATACCCTGCTGTAGGCAACCTTATGGGGAGGGGCCACATGTGTATGCCATGATTGTGCACATGTGTGTGATGTTAAGACCAGAAATTGACATTGGATGTTTTCTATTTATCTTTATTTTTTTGAGGTAGTCTCACACTGAACCTAAAGCTTACCAGTTCAACTAGAGTAACTAGCCATTATGTCTTAGAGATCTGCCAATATCTGTCTTCCCAGTGCTGGGATTACATGGTTTATACCACCCTGTGGGTGTGGGGATATCAACTCCGATGCAAGGCCCTGAGCTTTTTCCTCACCCCCTCACCACTATTTTTAAAGAGACTAGTCAAAAAAGTAAGAGGAATAGTTTATTCTATGTAGTTTCTCTTAAGTATGCCAACACAGAAAACATGCTAGATCATTCAGGTTGACCAAATCTAAATGTGTTAACAGGTGTAATTAGGTTAATTTTCTATCAACAACTTATCGTTTTTTATTTCCAACATGAAGCAAAGCCAAAAGATTCCATAAGAAAAATGGCTTTTACAAATTTTCCCCAAAAGGGGGGAAAAAAAAGAAGTACTGGCAGGAAGATGATGGTGAATTCTCTTTGACACCAAACATAATAGTTATCTCAAAATGGGCCATAGCCCTAAATATGAGCTAAAACTCTTAGAAGAAAACATAGGCCTATATCTTCATGACCTCATAAACACCACTTTTTTAGCCATGGTAGATACCCTAAGCACAAAGAGTCACTACAACAAAAGATATATTGCCAAAATAAAAAGGATAAATTGTTCTGCAATGAAATTTAAAACTAGTGTACTACAATCATTGCTATCAAACAGTGAAAGGGCCATGGGCATGATGTAATCCCAACACTCAGGAAGCTAAGAGAGGAGGATCTTAAGTTCTATGCCAATCTGGGATACACAGTGAGTCTAAGGCCTGCTTGGACTAATAAGATCCTTTCTCAAAAATAAACAAAACAGGACTGGAGAGATGGCTTAGCAGTTAAGGTGCCTGCCTGCCAAGCCTAAGAACGCCCATTCATCTCCAGGTCCCACATTTAGCTATACACAAAAAGTGATGTAAGGGCACAATGCCGCACTTGCCCACAAGGGGACACACACATCTGGAGTTCGTTCATAGGCGTTGAGAAGCCTCTGGAGCGCCCATTTTCTTTCTGTCTCTCTCAAATAACAAAAAATAAATAAATAAACAAAAAAAAAAAAGTACCACCAGGATTGGAGAGATGGCTCAGTGTTTAAAGCTGCTTTCTTACAAAGCCTGCCAGCCTAGGTTCAATTCCTCAGTATTCATGTAAAGCCAGATGCACAAAATGGCCCATCACCTGAAGTTCGTTTATTAAATCAGCAGGGGGTCATGACACACCCATTCATTCTCATTTTCTGAAACGAGTAAATACTTTTAGGGGGAAAAATGTGCCACCACCGAGCATGAATGGAAGGGGACTAGGAATGTGGCTTAGTGGTAGTGCTTGCCTAGCATGTGTAAGACCCTGGGTTCAGGTGCCAGCAAGAAAAAAAAGCAAAAAAGGATCAGGTAAATAGACATTGCTTGTAAGAGTTACTGAAAAGTTCTTTTAAAAAAAAAATCTCTTAAATTTTCTCTGTTATAGATTAGCTTATCTTATGTTACTTTTTCATTGATAAATTTACTCTGATTTTATTGTATAAAATGATTTGTATAGAAACATAGCACTCATGGAGTTGCATTTCAAGAAATGTTTTAGGTAACTATTGCCAGATTCAATAATTCCAGGCAATTGTAAAGCAAATAAATTGATTTTTAAAAAAGTATTTGCCTTTATTGAGAGATGAAATCATGAGATAATGTAGATTTAAAGAAAAGATTTAAAATGGTGTTTTATTACTAGGGAGCCAAGAGAAAAGCTGTATCAGGATACCAGTCACATGATGATAGTTCTGACAATTCAGAATGCAGCTTTCCTTTCAAGTATACCTATGGTGTAAATGCATGGAAACATTGGGTCAAAACTAGGCAACTTGATGAAGATCTTCTGGTATTAGATGAGCTAAAATCTCGTAAGTATTCTGATTTTGTTTAGACTTTGTCCTGTTTAAAATCAAGATTTCTGCTAATGACTATAACTTAAAATAACCAAAGCATGACAACTCTACAGTGCATCCTATTTTGATATAAAGTGCATAAAGAGTAAATCAGTTTCAGAGTTTGTCTTAACCCTAAGTAAGATGTAACAGTTACTCATTATTTTATCTCTTTTTAGCTAAATCAGTAAAGTTAAAAGAAGACCTACTCTCTCACACCACAGCTGAGCTCAACTATGGGTTAGCCCATTTTGTAAGTGAAATTCGACGACCAAATGGAGAGAATTATGCACCTGACAGCATCTATTATCTCTGCCTTGGAATACAGGAGGTTAGCGATTTGATAGCTTCTTTCAAATATAACATTAATAAGTTCTTGTGAAGTTTGGAAAGAAAAATGTGCTCCCGGAATATTAAGGGCAATATTCTGGAACTTTTACTGGTTTATCAAGAAAAATTTAATATTTTTGGAAATACAAGGTTGATACAAACGTTTTTATGCTTCTGCTATAACTCACATCCCTAAAACCTTCAAATTCTCCAGAACTATGTATCAAAACAAGAAAGAATTATGGGATAAGTAGGGTATGAACCAAGTCACTTAAAACTCACATGTCTGGTGCTGAGAAGATGGTTCAGTAGATAAAAGCACTTGTCATGCAAGCCTGAATACCTGAGTGTGGATCCTCAGGTCCTACATAAAAGCCAGGAATCATGGGGTGCTTCAGTAATCCCATCACACCAATGGTGATATGAGAATTGCCTAGAAGCTTGTGTATCAGATAACCCGGAGAATGGAGCAGTGAACAACAGTGAGATTGAGAAACAAGGTAGAAGGTGCGGATGGACACCTGAAAATTGTCCTCTGACCTTTGCATGCCTGTCAAGAATCATGTGTTCCCACAGTCATATGTACATGACAGTTGGATTTGACCACTGCAATTCTATAAGTGTGCGTGTGTGTGTGCACATGCGTGTGCACGTGCATACTTAGGCATGTATGTGGAGGTCAGAGGGTTCAGTCTTCTTCAACCTTCCTTAAGACAGAATCTATCTTTGGTTTTTGCCGCTGTGAGCACCAGTCTAGCTGACCCATGACTTTTGGGATTCTCCTGGGACCACCTCCCATTGCCATAGGCATGTTCAGATCACAGATATGTGCACCACTTAGTGTCCAGTTTTAACACTGGACACTGGGTATTGGGAAGGACTGAACTTGAGTTAAAAGCTTATAAGCAAACACCTTTAAGCACTGAATAATCTCTCCACTGCCACCCTCCCCTCTTCTTTTGCAAGGAAAAAAAGAACATATCATGCACTTTCTACTGCTTTAACAGAATAGCTCAGACTGGGTAAATTATAAATAAGAGACTTTTTTTTTGGGGGGGGGTTGGGTGTTTGTTTGTTTGTTTTCCAAGGTAGAGTCTCTAGCTCAGGCTGACCTGGAATTCACTGTGGAGTCTCAGGGTGGCCTCAAACTCAAGGCGATTCTCTTATCTCTGCCTCCCGAGTGCTGGGATTAAAGGCATGCGCCACCACGCCTGGCTGGTTTTTGGTTTTTGGAGGTAGGGTCTCACTCTAGCTCAGGCTGACCTGGAATTCAACATGTAGTCTCAGAGTGGCCGCAAACTCTCGGTGATCCTCCTACCTCTGCTGAGATTAAAGGCATGCGCCACCACGCCTGACTTTTTTTTTTTTTAATAGACAATTTAAAATAAATATATAGTGTGTTTTAGCCATCTCCCCCCCGCCCTTAATTTCTTTTGTCCCTCTCCCTGTCATTCCTCAAACCTCTTTCCTACTGGTCCCTCTTCTACATTTTGTGTGTGTGTGTGTGTGTGTGTGTGTGTGTGTGTGTGTTTCTTTGAGGTTATAGCCCAGGTTAACCTGAAATTTGCTCTGTAATCCCAGGATGGTCTCAGAATCACAGCAGTCCTACTTCTGCCTCCATAGTGCTGGGGATTAAAGGCTTGTGCCTCCACGCCTGGACTTCCTTTTTTTTTTTAACTTGTGTTTGTGTGACTCACTGAGTTTAATTGAGGTTGGCTGTGTGAGCATGGTTGGGGAATTTTTTGTCAAAGCATGTGTGTTTTGCAGTGCTATACCTCTGCAGAAAATGTCTCCCACCTCCACAAGCATCCATTAACTTCCAGTAAACTGTCTTTCTCCATCATCCATGAACAGAATAGTGATAGGCCCAATGTTGTGCACATCTTGTGCCTGTAATGACAGTTGCTATGAAGTCATGAATGTATTGTCCATGTCATGTATAGAAGTGTATTAGCTACAAAATCTACTATTGTTTCTAAATAAATAATAGGATGTTGACTCAGGCATATTATATAACTATGTATTTCCTCTCTATAACTAATGAGGCATTTATTTGTGACCATGTGGTTATCCAGTTAACTTTTTAAAAATTTTTTAAAAATTATTTTGTTTATTTTTGGAGAGAGACACAGAGAGAAACAGATAGAGAGGGAGAGGAAGACAGAGCTGGGTGCGGCAGCAGTCTCTCAGCTGCTGTGAATGAAATCCAGATGTGTGCGCCCCCTTGTGGGCAAGTGAGGCATTGCGCCCTCGCACCACTTTGCATCTGGCTAAACGTGGGACCTGGAGATTGGAACCGCTGGAGATTGGAACCAGCGTTCTTAGGCTTAGCAGGCAGGCACCTTAACCGCTAAGCCATCTCTCCAGCCCTCCAGTTAACTTAAAAAAATTTTTTTTTCTGAGGTAAGGTTTCACTCTAGCCCAGGCCGACCTGGAATTCACTATGTAATCTCGGGGTGGCCTCAAACTCACGGTGATCTTCCTACCTCTGCCTCCCAAGTGCTGGTATTAAAGGGGTGTGCCACCATGCTCAGCTCAGTTAATTACTATTATTATTTTTTGAGAGAGACACAGAGAGAGAGGGAGAAGAAGAAAGATAGAGAATGGGCACGCCAGCAGCCTCTCAGCCACTGTGAATGAACTCCAGATGCCTGTGCCCCCTTGTGGGCAAGTGCGGCATTGTGCCCTTGCGTCACTTTGCATCTGGCTAAACGTGGCACCTGGAGATTGGAACTGGTATTTTTAGGCTTAGGAGGCAGGCGCCTTAACCGCTAAGCTATCTCTCCAGCCCTAATTATTTTTTAAAGCATCATAGAGCCATTACAGTTTAACGAAGTTAGTGAAGCAGCAGGAAGAAAAGATTGTTGTAGGCTTTTTTGTTTGTTTTAATGTAACTGCATTCTTGTTGTGTTTTGAAGTTCTGTATCAAGTGTTTGCTTGGTTTACTTTGGTTTTGGGGGGTGTTTTGAAGTTCTGTATCAAGTGTTTGCTTGGTTTACTTTGGTTTTGGGGGGTAGGGTCTCCCTTTAGTCCAGGCTGACCTGGATCTTACACTGTAGTTCCAGGATGGCCTTAAACACAAAATGATCCTTCTACCTCTGCCTCCTGAATGCTGGGATTAAGGCTGTGTGCCACCACGTCCAGCTCAAGTGTTAATTTTAAAAGGCTTCTTGGGCTGGAGAGATGGCTTAGCAGGTTAAGGCACTTGTCTGGGAAGCCTAAGGACTCAGGTTTAATTCCCCAGTACCCAAGTAAGCCACATGCACAAGGTGGTGCATGCATCTGGAATTTGTTTGCAATGGCTAGAGGTCCTGACACACCTATTCTCAGTCTCTCTCTCTCTCTCTCTCTCTCTCTCTCTCTCTTTCTCTTCCTTCTTCCCTCCCTCCTTCTCTTCTTCTCTCAACTAAAAATTAAAAAAAATTTTATTTAAGTATTTGAAATAGGGTCTTTCATTGGCCTGTTAGGCTTAACTGCCTGGCCAGTGAGCCCCAGTGATCCCCTTTTTCTCTGCCTCCCTAGTTCTGGGATTTAGATACACATCACCATGTCTGGTTTTAGAAACATCTAGGTTTATAGCTATAGCTACCTTTGAACTTGATCATCCTGTTTTATCTCTGGGATACAGGCCTGGATCACTATTCCTGGCTAGTGTGTTTATTTCTTTAAGAGTTATATTTTATAGAGTCTGGAGAGATGGCTTAGCAGTTAAGGCATTTGCCTGCAAAGCCAAAGGATCCCAGTTCAATTCTCCAGGGCCCACGTAAGCCAAATGCACAAGGGGGCACATGCATCTGGAGTTCATTTGCAGTGGCTGGAGGCCCTGGTGCGCCCATTCTCTCTCTCTCTCTGTCCCTCTTTGAACTTTGAACTCTCTCAAATAAATAAATAAAGAAAGAATATATTTTTTTTAAAGTTATATTTTCTAGGGCTGGGGCGGTGTTTCAGTGATGAAAGGAACTTGCTTGCAAAGTCTGCTGGCCTGTGTTCAAGTATCCAGCCACACAGGTAAAACCATATGCAAAAAGAAAAAGAATGGCACAGGTGTGTGTCTAGCATTTGTTGTCAGGGCAAGAAACCCTGGCTCACACCCATACACACATATGCAAATAAGTAATTTTCAAAAAGTATGTTATCTATGCCAAAGAGCAACATCCTGTCTGAAGAAAACAATATTAACAAGCATTAAAAGAAGTACAACAAAATAGGTTTCTTTGCCCTCCTCCCCTGTGTTTTCCCATTTACTCCCTCTTTTGTTTTGTTTTGTTTGAGGCAGGATCTTATTCTAGCCCATGCCTCACACTCACACCAATGCTCCTACCTCTGCCTCCCAGTGCTGGGATTAAAGGCATGCACCACCATGCCCAGCCAATCTACTTCCTCTTTTTTCTTTTCTTTTTTTAATTTGAGAGAAAGAGGCACAGAGAGAGAAAATTGGACATGCCAGGGCCTTCAACGTCTCCATACAACCTTCAGACGCATGCACCATGTGCAGCTGGCTTACATGAGTTCTGAGGAATTGAACCTGGGTCCTTTGGCTTGGTAGGCAAGTGCTTTAACCTCTAAGCCATCTCTCGTTGAAGGAGTACTTAGATTGAAAGTATTTATTTAAGCTATTTCTGCTGGCATTGCTCACGTATAGAGATAAAATTGATTTTTATGTATTTATCTTTATATAATCTTTACTGGTTTTGGTAGTTGGTTTTACCCTTACCATCATTTTATTTATTTATTTATTTATTTATTTATTTATTTATTTATTTATTAGAGAGGGAAAGGGAGAATGGGCATGCCAGGGCCTTTAGCCACTACAAATGAACTCCAGATGCCTGCACCCCCTTGTGCATCTGGCTTATGTGGGACCTGGAGAATCAGGTCCTTAGGCTTTGCAGGCAAACACCTTAACCGCTAAGTCAGCTCTCCAGCCCCAGTTTATTTATTTATTTTTTGAGGCAAGGTCTCCAGCTCAGACATACCTGGTATTCATTCTGTAGAGTAGGATCTGCTCAAACACATAGCAAACCTCCTACCTCAGCCTCCTAAATGCTGCGGTTAAAGGTGTGAGCCACCACATCTAGCTTCCCTCCCTACTTTTTTGTTAGACTTTTCATCATATGTCGTCATGTTGCTTCTGAATACCTTCAGTTTTGAAATAAAAACTTCTCTGCTGTACTAGACAGTTCTAGGATGCTGGGACGAATAGCCAGCTAAACATAATTTATGTGAAGAACAGGATTCATTTTAGCTTACAGATTGAGGAGATGTTATATCAGTGGTGGAATAAACTGGCTCCCATTCATAAATCCAAGCAGAGAGACAAACTACCACCAGTCAGCAAACACCAAAATGCAGCGAGCACACAAATCTGCCAGAGCTTAGACCTCTTTGCATACCTTTGGACTGGGATTCAGATATGTCCCCAAACACATCTTTAGGTTGGACCATAGCATCCGTCCCTGGTGACACCACCTTAAATCAGGCAGCTGGAGACCTAAATTACAAACTTTTAAATAAAACACCTGAGTCTGTGGGAAACATACATTGAAACTACCATACCTGTCTTCCCCCAATATTCTTGAATGGAGTGGTGAGAGGAAAAACCCTTTGCTGGACTTAGGATAATGCAAGGGGAGTCTTCATTCTTTTCACTTTGTTAAATACAGATTTCTGATAACAGGTTGAGGAATGTTGCATTGCTGGCAGAAATCACCCAACCAAGAGTAGCTTGTGGGGATAAAAGGGTTTATTTTGGCTTACAGCCTCGGGGGGAAGCTCCATCAACATGGCAGGGGAAAACGATGGCATGAGCAGAGGGTGGACATCACTCCTTGGCCAACATAAGGTAAACAATAGCAACAGGAGAATGTGCCAAACACTGGCAAGGAAAACTGGCTATAATACCCATAAGCTCACCCCCCAAAATAAACTGCCTCCAAGAGGCATTAATTCCCAAATCTCTATTAGCTGGGAATCTAGCATTCAGAATGCCTAAGTTTATCAGGGACATCTGAATCAAACCACCACAAGGAAGTTCTTTTCCTAGTTGAGAAGTTTTGCTGACTCTTATGTTGTTGCAAGGTGTTTCTTTTAAAACAAATATTAGGCAATTTTTGAATTTTGTCCACTGTTTTTGAATGCTTTTAGGTGATCATGATTTTTCTCCTTTACAATTTATTAATGGCATATCAAGTCATACATTAAACCAACCATATATTCTTAGCATTGATCTCACTTGATGATATGTATGTATGTATGTATGTATGTATGTATGTATGTATATACATACATATGCATGCATATAAATGTGTGTGTTTGTGTGTTAGAAGGCTAATTACTGATGCTTGGAAACTTTGAAAGGGTTCTGCATTCTCTGACAATTTTTGTTATTATGGCAAACATAACATTTTAGCCATTTTGAAGTAAACATGTGGTTCAATGGCATTAAGTACATTTGTATTGTTCTGCCTTCACCTCCTTCCATCATCAGAACTCTTTTCCTCTTGGGAAAACTGACCTTCTGAGTAATAACGTCCCTTTCCTTCTTCACCAGCCCTGTCATGCACTATTCTCCCTTCTGTCTGAATGTGACTCTAGAGTACCTCATATAAGTAGAATCATGCAGTATGTATGTATCCTTTTGAATTTATCTTATTTCACTTTGTGTCTTACTTATTTGTGAGCAAAGAGAGGGAGAGGCTCTCTTGCCACTGCAAATGATACTAGATACTTGTGCATCTGGCTTATGTGGGACCTGAGAATAGGTCCTTAGGCTTTGCAGTCAAACACCTTAACCGCTAAGTCAGCTCTCCAGCCCCAGTTTATTTATTTATTTTTTGAGGCAAGGTCTCCAGCTCAGACATACCTGGTATTCATTCTGTAGAGTAGGATCTGCTCAAACACATAGCAAACCTCCTACCTCAGCCTCCTAAATGCTGCGGTTAAAGGTGTGAGCCACCACATCTAGCTTCCCTCCCTACTTTTTTGTTAGACTTTTCATCATATGTAGTCATGTTGCTTCTGAATACCTTCAGTTTTGAAATAAAAACTTCTCTGCTGTACTAGACAGTTCTAGGATGCTGGGACGAATAGCCAGCTAAACATAATTTATGTGAAGAACAGGATTCATTTTAGCTTACAGATCGAGGAGATGTTATATCAGTGGTGGAATAAACTGGCTCCCATTCATAAATCCAAGCAGAGAGACAAACTACCACCAGTCAGCAAACACCAAAATGCAGTGAGCACACAAATCTGCCAGAGCTTAGACCTCTTTGCATACCTTTGGACTGGGATTCAGATATGTCCCCAAACACATCTTTAGGTTGGACCATAGCATCCGTCCCTGGTGACACCACCTTAAATCAGGCAGCTGGAGACCTAAATTACAAACTTTTAAATAAAACACCTGAGTCTGTGGGAAACATACATTGAAACTACCATACCTGTCTTCCCCCAATATTCTTGAATGGAGTGGTGAGAGGAAAAACCCTTTGCTGGACTTAGGATAATGCAAGGGGAGTCTTCATTCTTTTCACTTTGTTAAATACAGATTTCTGATAACAGGTTGAGGAATGTTGCATTGCTGGCAGAAATCACCCAACCAAGAGTAGCTTGTGGGGATAAAAGGGTTTATTTTGGCTTACAGCCTCGGGGGGAAGCTCCATCAACATGGCAGGGGAAAACGATGGCATGAGCAGAGGGTGGACATCACTCCTTGGCCAACATAAGGTAAACAATAGCAACAGGAGAATGTGCCAAACACTGGCAAGGGGAAACTGGCTATAATACCCATAAGCTCACCCCCCAAAATAAACTGCCTCCAAGAGGCATTAATTCCCAAATCTCTATTAGCTGGGAATCTAGCATTCAGAATGCCTAAGTTTATCAGGGACATCTGAATCAAACCACCACAAGGAAGTTCTTTTCCTAGTTGAGAAGTTTTGCTGACTCTTATGTTGTTGCAAGGTGTTTCTTTTTTAAAACAAATATTAGGCAATTTTTGAATTTTGTCCACTGTTTTTGAATGCTTTTAGGTGATCATGATTTTTCTCCTTTACAATTTATTAATGGCATATCAAGTCATACATTAAACCAACCATATATTCTTAGCATTGATCTCACTTGATGATATGTATGTATGTATGTATGTATGTATGTATGTATATACATACATATATGCATGCATATAAATGTGTGTGTTTGTGTGTTAGAAGGCTAATTACTGATGCTTGGAAACTTTGAAAGGGTTCTGCATTCTCTGACAATTTTTGTTATTATGGCAAACATAACATTTTAGCCATTTTGAAGTAAACATGTGGTTCAATGCCATTAAGTACATTTGTATTGTTCTGCCTTCACCTCCTTCCATCATCAGAACTCTTTTCCTCTTGGGAAAACTGACCTTCTGAGTAATAACGTCCCTTTCCTTCTTCACCAGCCCTGTCATGCACTATTCTCCCTTCTGTCTGAATGTGACTCTAGAGTACCTCATATAAGTAGAATCATGCAGTATGTATGTATCCTTTTGAATTTATCTTATTTCACTTTGTGTCTTACTTATTTGTGAGCAAAGAGAGGGAGAGGCTCTCTTGCCACTGCAAATGATACTAGATACTTTGTGCATCTGGCTTTATCTTGATACTGGGAAATTAAACCTGGGCCAGCAGGCTTTGCATACAGGCAGCTGTAACCACTAAACCATCTCCCCAGCACTCAGTGGGTTCTGGTTATACTAAAAAATGCTTCTTGGAATTATTTTATTGCTGAATTGTGCACTTAAAACCTAGAATGTTTATATTCTATGTATTTACCACAATTTGAAAAAAAATTGTATATTCTCATTAAACATATTCATATACAGTTTGTTTACAGAGACTACACAGTATTTATAAGCAGCTTTAAAAATAACCCAAAGCTCAGTATAAAGATAACTATTCTCTAGAAACTTGTGTGGTTTAATGTTATTGGAGGATATATACAGAAATAAAAGCTATTCTTTGAAGACTTTCTATGTTATTCTATCAAATTTATTAGTTTTGTTCACAGCTGACAAAAGAAATAAGATAATGTTGAAAAGGAGGTGGAATTTTCTTTCATGCTTCTGTAAATTATTGATTTTAGTTACAAGGAGTAAGTTTTGTGACTATACAGGAGTAAGTAGCTACTTTGTTTTGTACATGGAAATGTTAAACCTTAAGTGTGAAGGATTATATTGTATGAAAGGGAAACACAATAAAATAGCTTATTTTCCCCATGAATTCATACAAGGAATGAAGTTGTCATATATTTACATAATGCTTGAGGAAGGAAGTACATAAAATTCCAAAATCATCTTATAACCAGCATGAACATTTCATGACTATTATTTTATTCATTGCCTTATACATGTAAACACATGTCCTTCTTGCCAAATTGGTCATAAATGGAATTATGGATGCCATTTATTCTTTTTTTTCCTGCGCTATTTTTTTTTATTGACAACTTCTATACTTACATACAAAAAATGCATATTTCCCTCCCCTCCCCATTCCCCTTTAGAACTCCAATCTCCATCATATCCCCTCCCTCTCTCCGTTAGTCTCTACTTTAATTTGATGTCATCATCTTTTTCTTCTATTATGAGGGTCTTGCGAAGGTATTGCTAGGCACTGCAAAGTCATGGATATCAAGGCCAATTTCTGTCTGGACAGTTGCATTGTAAGGAGTCGTACCCTTCCTTTGGCTCTTCCATTCTATCCGCCCCCTCTTCCTCAATGGGCCCTGAGCTTTGGAGGGTGTGACAGATGTTTCAGTGCTGGGCACTCCTCCATCTCTTCTTCTCAGCACTATGTTGCCTTTTGGTTCATCCCAGTGGTCATCGCCATCTGAAAAGAGAAGCTTTTGGGACGGGTTTGATCACAGCTATGCTGCACGGCTGCTTGGCCGTGTTGTGGGCTCAGGAAGGCCGGCTGTGTCTGTGGGTCACTGCTTTCGCTGGATGCTGGGTAGGTGAGCTTTCTTCCCCAGGTCTCTGGTGCTTGCTGGCGCTTGTGCAGGTGGTGGGAGAGGGGAAGCTGTGGATGATGACTGAAGTCCGTCTGCTCGTCCACTTGATCCTCTTCCTCACAAGCCCCTCCGTTGGTCTCTGCTGTCCTCCTTCCACATTTCTTGAGTTTGCTAGGAGGCCGGTGTGATTGGAAAATCCCCTCACCTGGTTTTAAAATCCTGAGGCTCAGGCGGAGCCTGGCGCTGCAGCCACGTGGGAATAACCGCTGCTGCTGTAGCCGCTTCTGTAGGCTCTAGACGCTCTGGATCTCTCCTACTTCTCTGCTGTGGTTGATAGTTTACTACACACCTCACTTTTTAGTAGAGGAGTGTATTTTGCTGTAGGTTTTTTTTTTTTTTTTTTTTTTTTTGCTTTTTTTGCTTTTTTACCCTAGCTTGTTTTGGCATGGTTCCTATGCCATCTTAACTGGACCATTTATTCTTATATGTATGTTTCTGTATTTAAAAAAATTTTTTTTTTAATTTTTAATTTTTTATTTATTAGAGAGAGACAGACAGACTGTAATGGGTGTGTCAGGGCCTCCAGCCACTGCAAACGAAGTCCAGACACATGTGCCACCTTGTGCATCTGGCTTACTTGGGTCCTGGAGAATTGAACCGGGGTCCTTTGGCTTTGCAGGCAAACGCCTTAACCACTAAGCCATTTTCTCCAGCCCTCTGTATTTTTTTAACATAGTGAAAGATGCAGAAGTTTTCCTCTTCCCTGCCAAATCTTTAATTATCCTAAAAAATGGGTACTTTTATTTCTTTTTTAACATCTTATTTTACATATTGACATTTTTTATGTATGGCTATATAATGGTTTATGTATGTATCATGTATTTTAATCATATCATCTCCCATTGCCTTCCCTTGCAACTTTCTTCCTCCTGCTAAACTTTTTTCCAACTTGTCCCACTTCTCCTTATATGTTCTCCCCACCCCATGAGTTCAATTAGGATTGCCTACATGAGCGTGGTTGGGTGGTTACTTACTGGAGTATTGGCAGCTTACCAGTGGTTATATCACTGAAGAAATTGTTTCCTCCCTAGCAGCTATTAGCTGCCAATAACTACTCAGGGAAGGGTGGGACCTGGTAAGCTTCCTTTCTATCAGTGATGGAATGTTGATGAGCCTAATCGTATGGAGGTAAAGACAGCCACTATAAAGTCATGAATGCATCCACCATGTCATGTGTTTCACAGCACTCTTCCTCTGGCTGTTACATTCTTTCCATCCCATCTTCGTCAATGTTCCCTGAGCCTTGGAGGGAATCCATTTATCACTAAGCACTCCATAGACAGTTATTCTCAGAACTTAAATGAGTTTTGAGTTTCCCCAGTAGTTACCCCCATTTCAAGCAAGCACTTTTAACTGCTGAGCCATATCCCTAGCCCAGAAATTTCCTACTAGTGTGCCATCACAACTGGCCACCCATTTCAAAAAGAAGTTTCTCTGACAAGCTGAGAGCTACACTGATCTATGGGTGATTTTGTGTTAGTATTACTGAATCATAAGAAAAGTATGTAGCTTTGGATTTCTAACAATATCATCAGATAGCTGCTGTCCAGAAAGGTTAAGGATCTTTTTGTATTTCTTATTCTTTTACCTTTGCTTCTCTGTGAACTGTCCCATTGTGTAGTGGGTAGTTTTGTGGAAGTTCCTTGTTTATCCTAGATAAACATTGTCCCAGATTTTTACCTTTTTTGATATAGCAAGTCTATTATATAAGGTAGGAATCTGGAGTTTATCTTTTTAAGAATAGTGAACTATGTTTATTAAATTTAAAAAGTACAATGTAGCTGGGCATGGTGGCACACACCTTTAATCCCAGCACTCAGGAGGCAGAGGTAGGAGGATGGCTGTAATTTCAAGGTCACCATGAGTCTACATAGTGAATTGCAGGTAAGCTTGGGCTAGAGGGAGACCCTACTTGGGGGGGGGGGGGTGGAGCCATATCTGGTGATACACACCTTTAGTCCTAGCACTTGAGAGACAGGTGAATGGATTACTATGAGTTCAAGGTCAACCCGGGCTAGGGAGTGGGACCCTACCTCAAAAAAACCTAAAAAATAAAAACAAATGCAATGAAATGATATTTGTGCAGTACTAATTTAATTCTTATGTAAATGATTTTTAAATAATTCTATTAAAATACATATGACCTTTTAAAACATTTTTATTCATGAGACCTTAAAATTTTGCATTTTTATAGTGATGATGAGTTTTGGGAGGTTTTTTGCTTTTTTTTGTGTTGCAAGCTTTCCTTCATTGGTAAGTTCTGCTAACATAAGCATGTTAATAACTTATGATTATTGACAGCTAATGAACAGTTTTCTAGGTACCATGCTATGTTAGAAACATCATTTAACCTCCTATTGCCATTTTCTTTTTATTTATGTATTTATTTTTATTCATTTATTAGAGACAGGAGAGAGAGAGAATGTGAGTGGGCAAACAGGGCCTCCTGCCACTGAAGACAGGCTTCAGATGCATACACTACCTTGTATAGCTGGCTTTACGTGGGTACTGGATAATTGAACCCATGTTGTTAAACTTTGCAGGCAAGTGCCTTAAGTGCTGTGCTATCTTTCCAGGCCCCCTATGGCCATTTTCTGATGAGAAATGAGTGGAATTTAGTAGTAGCTTGCCCAAGTTACATAGCTCATAAATTTTGAATCTAGGCCCAAGCATTATGGGACTTGCTTGTATGCAGTAACAACACTTTAGGAGGCCAGGATAGGGAGAACCATGAGTGTGAGCCCAGCTTGCACTATATAGCAAGATCCTATTTCAAGGAAAGAGGGAGGAAAAACGCAAGGAAGTAGAAATTACATCTATTTTAACATATTACATTAGGTAAAATGTTATATGTGCCCATTTCTTCTTTCTCAAAAGAGCTACTGGAATATCTAAAGCTGTGTGTGTGTGGCATCCACTATATAACAAAGGTGAATATTGCATGTCTTCCTCTACTGCTCATCCATGTGTTTCCTTGAGACAAAGTCTTTTACTGATCTCAAAACTGCCATTGGTCACATTGACCAGCGAGCACAGTTCTGTGGTCTCTGCTCATCACATAGCTGGGGTTAAAGGCATGTGTGACCATGTGCAGCTGTTTAAATGCGTGTTGGAGAATTGAACTCAGGTGGATTCAGGCTCTTACAGGCTCTCAGGCTTGCAGAGGCCCTCACTCTTAACTGTTGAGATATCTTTCTAGCCCCTCATACTATATTTTTATTGTTCGGTACTGCTCTGTATAGTTGTTCCAGAATTTTCTAAAGAATTACAGTTCTTGGGCTGGAGAGGTGGTTTAGCTTAGGTGCTTGCCTGCAAAGCCAAAGGACCTAGGTTCAATTCCCCAGGACCCATGTAAGCCAGATGCACAAGGGTGTGCATGCATCTTGGAGTTCATTTGGAGTGGCTAGAGGCCCTGGCATGCCTATTCTCTTTCTCTCTCTACCTGCCTATTATTCTATCTCTCTCTCAAATAAATAAATATAGTTTTTAAAAATTAAAAAATTTAGGGCTGGAGGGATGGCTTGGCAGTTAAGGCGCCTGCCTGCTAAGCCTAAGAACCCAGTTCCAATCTCCAGGTCCCGTGTTTAGCCAGATGCAAAGTGACGCAAGGGCGCAATGCTGCACTTGACCACAAGGGGGCGCACACATCTGGATTTCATTCACAGCAGCTGAGAGACTGCTGGTGTGCCCATCTCTGTCTGTCTCCCTCTCCCCCTCTGTCTCTCTCTGTATCTCTCTCCAAAAATAAATAAAATAATAATAAAAAATTAAAAAATTAAAAAATTTTATTTAAAAAATATATTTTTTTAATTAAAAAAAGAGGGCTGGGGGCTGGAGAGATGGCTTAGTGGTTAAACACTTGCCTGTGAAGCCTAAGGACCCCGGTTCAAGGCTCGATTCTCCAGGACCCACGTAAGCCAGATGCATAAGGGGGCGCATGCATCTGGAGTTCGTGCTCAGTGGCTGAAGGCCCTGGCTCGCCCATTCTCTCTCTTTCTCTACCTGCCTATTTCTGTATCTCTCTCTGTGTGTGTCTCTCTCTCATATTAAATAAATAAAAATTAAATCTTTAAAAAAAAAAAAAAAAGGGCTGGAGAGATGGCTTAGCGGTTAAGGCACCTGCCTCCTAAGCCTAAGAACGCCGGTTCCAATCTCCAGGTCCCACGTTTAGCCAGATGCAAAGTGACGCAAGGGCGCAATGCCGCACTTGACCACAAGGGGGGCGTATGCATCTGGATTTCATTCTCAGCAGCTGAGAGGTTGCTGGCGCGCCCATCTCTGTCTTCCTCTCCCTCTCTCTCTGTCTCTCAAAATAAAAAGAAAAAAAATTAAAAAAAGAATTGCAGTTCTCACTTAATTTCAAAGCAACATTAAGTAAAATGAATGTCCAATAATAAAAGGATTCTTTGTAAAAATATTTTTATGTATTTATTCATTGGTGGGGTAGTCATATCAGCACTCCAGGGCCTCTTACCCCTGCAAACAAACTCCAGATGCATGGATCACTTTGTGCATCTGGCTTAATGTGGGTACTGGGACATAGAACTTATGCCAACAGGCTCTACAAGCAAGTGCCTTTAACTGCTGAGCTATCTTTCCAGCACAAAAGCTTCTCATTAAATAGAATATTACTATAATTGAAGGATTTCTGTATAATAATTAAAATCATTCTGTAACAAAGGCTGCTTTGTTTGGGGGGTTTGTTACAGTCAGGTTCACATTGCTGGCAGAAATCACCCAACCAAGAGCAGCTTGTGGGAAAAAAAAGGTTTATTTTGGCTTACAGATTTGAGAGGAAGCTCCATGATGGCAGGGAATCTGACAGCATGAGCAGAGGGTAGATGTTACCTCCTTGCCAACATCAGGTGGACAACAGCAATAGGAGATGTCCCAACACTGCCATAGGGAAGCTGCCTATGACACCCATAAACCTGCCCACAAAAATGCCTCCAGGAGGTGTTAGTTCTCAAATCTCCAGAGGCTCACGGTTCTGATGGTTGGGGAATGGGAGAGTGCAAGAAGGCTGGAGTTGTACTGGAATTGCTCAGCTGGTCCCACCTGTATCCCCTGCAGCTGGTCTCTGCAGTCACTCTTTCAAGTTTCTTGACTTTGTAGGGAGGCTAATAAGGTTGAAAAATCCCTTGTTTGGTCTCTGCTCTGCAGCTTAGTGCCACACTGGGCCGGGTGGGTGTGTGGATCCATACAGATCAGGGCCACAAACACCTTGCCAGGATTCTGGCTGGTTTCCTCATTTCTAGAAGACCTTGGTGTCCTGCTTTTCCACTATGGCTGATAAAAACCTATACACCTTCACTTTTCAGAAGAAAAATGTATTTTGCTATGGCTTTGCTTAAATCCCTCCCTAGGCTGGTTTGGCATGACGTCTATGTACAAAATATGTTATATCATGATTTAAAAATATATTTTAGTTTATTTATTTGCAAGCAGAGAGAGTCAGAGATTGGGCGTGCCAGGGCCTTTAACCACTGCAAATGAACTCCAGGTGCATGCGCCACTTTGTGCACCTGGCTTTACGAAGGTACTGGGGAATCAAACCTGAGCTGTTAGGCTTTACAAGCACCCACCTTAACCACTTAGGTAACTCTTCAGCCAATGATGTCCTGTTTTAAGTCAGTGCTGTCATCATAATGTCCAGTCTCCAAATACTTTAGGAAATGGTATTTTTAGAACTCTTGCCCACTAATCAACCTTCAAAGCCAAGGAAGGATTTGTCATTGTCAGTCCATTGGTTGTCATGCTTACATCAATAAAGCTTTTATGTCATTCCTATTTGAAAAGCACCTGTGACTGTTTCTCTACTCTTCTGGAATCACTCTAACCAATACTCCTAACTAGTATAAGTTACACTAGATCAACTATGATGATTGAGTCAAGTCTCTCTCAGTTTGGGTTATTTGTTGTTGTTGTTGTTGTTGTTGTTTTATGTAGGCTTTGTAGGTAAGTCCCTTAACTGCTAAGTCATCTCTCCAGCCCTGTTTTAGTTTTTATAGGCCGTTGTTGGTCCCAGAACACTTGTCCTTCCATTGTAGCAGGAATGCAGTATGAGCAGTATAAATCCTTGTTTTTATTCCAAGAAAGGTCTAGCTACAAAATAGGCAGTGGGCCAGATATGGTCCAAAGAACTTCAGTTTGTTGACCTTTCTTTAGACCTTTTTTACTTTTCCTAGGCCAGGCTGACCTTGAACTCACAGTGATCCTCCTGTCTCTTAAAGGTTATTTTAATAGTTGTCCCAGGTTTTAAAATATAATCTTTGATTAACCATTACCTTCAAATAATATCATACTGTAATGGGAGTCTTTGGGTTCCTTTCCAATATACCAACATATGCCAACACAGAGATGGATTGTTTGTTTGTTTGTTTGTTTGTTTGTTTGGAGAGAGACAGAGAGGGAGAGGAAGACAGATGGGCGGGCCAGCAGCCTCTCAGCTGCTGCAAATGAAATCTAGATGTGTGCGCCCCCTTGTGGTCAAGTGTGACATTGCGCCCTTGTGTCACTTTGCTTCTGGCTAAATGTGGAACCTGGAGATTGGAACCAGCATTTTTTTAGGCTTAGGAGGCAGGCGCCTTAACTGCTAAGCCATCTCTCCAGCCCAGATTTTTTTTTTAAATTTATTTATTTGAGAGAGAGAAAGAGAATGGGCGAGTCTGGGCCTCTGGCCACTGGAAAGAAACTCCAGACACAGGAGCCACCTTGTGCATCTGGCTTTACATGGGTACTGGGGAATCGAACTTGGATCCTTAGCCTTTGCAGGCAAGCACCTTAACTGCTGAGCCATCTCTCTAGCCCTGGTTTCTTATGTTATAAATCCAAAGGATTCCACAGACCAGAGGGTAAGGTTTAGAAAGACTTGGTTTTTCGAGGTAGGGTCTCACTGTAGCCCAGGCTGACCTGGAAGTTACTATGTAGTCTCAGGGCAGCCTCAAACTCACAGCAATCCTACTTACTACCTTGGCCTCCTGTGTGCCACCATGCCTGGTTTAGTTAGAAAGACTATTAGATTAAGAGAAGGAAGTGGAGAAAAAGCTTCTGCCATGTGGAAGGCAGGTTGTGGGTTGAGACTCCATGTAGAAGTAGGGGATCCACTCCCCACCCACATTCCAGTCCAGTCCGACTGGAACCTGGGGGTTCAGGCATCAGGAGAGATGAACAGCCAAGAAGAAGCCTTGCCTACTCCGTAAGCATCTATTATAACCTATTCCTATAGGGTTCACTCTCAGGTTCAGGTGAGTTCTGAGAGCTGATTGGTGTGGACTCCAGGCTGCTCAAGAAGTCTGGCTATAACACCAAATTTTAGGGTTGAGCTTAACCAACCATAATGTCAGGATCAGATTTAAAACTTAATTCTAGGAAAGAAAACTCCTTCCCTGAGATGGACTCAGTTGTTTTTGGAAAAACAGATCTAGGCAACTCATTTAAGGCAAGAGATGGAGAGAGGCCAGATCCTTTTCTGATCTCCAGCAAAGTACAGACTCAAGGATATTCTTGCTTTTCATTTTCCAGCCTAGTAACCCTAACTTGTCTCAGTACTACTTCACGTGTAACTAAAAGCCTTATAATAGTATACTCCATATTTCTACCTCATTTTTCATGCTGTTTTCATACATTTTTATCCTGCTCTAGGTGTACTTCACACACTTTTTATAATTACACAAAATTCTGTATTAAGCATTACTGTTAAAATTTAAGGTATAAGATTTATAACTTCAAGCCAGGCGTGGTGGCGCACGCCCTTTAATTCCAGCACTCGGGAGGCATAGGTAGGAGGATCACTGTGAGTTTCAGGTCACCCTGAGACTACATAGTGAATTCCAGGTCAGTCTGGGCTAATGTGAAACTCTACCTTGAAAAATAACAACAACAACAAAAAAGATTTATAACTTCATATTGTTTTAACAAGCTGAGAATCATGCTTATACAGACATTATGAAGGAAAATGTTGACTAACAAAACACTAGGAGGGCTTCTAATAACTAGAGTAACATTTTTTCACGGTCTTACCCCTTATTTTCTTTTAGTTATTAATAATACTTTAAAATGTAGATTTTTCTCCATGAACTATAATGATTTAAAAAAACCTGTAACTCTGGGTTTTGCATGACAACTGATGATTCTTACCAGTTTTTTACATCCCAGCTTCTGTAGTGTGTTTTTCAGTTTTGTGTATTTTTATATAACAGGTTAATTGGTAATTTATGATTTTTATCATTTGCTGGTATGTACTTGAAGCCAATAATGTCTTGTATTTTATTAAATGTTTGCTTTTCTTAAACATTAAGTTTTTTTCTTAACAAATGCAAAATATAATACTTTCACTTTATAAATAGCTGATTTTTTTTCAATTTTTTTGTAGTATTTGTGTGGTAGTAATCGAAAGGACAACATATTTATTGATCCAGGATACCAGATGTTTGAGCAAGAATTAAATAAAATACTCCGAAGTTGGCAACCAAGCATACTTCCAGATGGTAATGCTATCTTAAATATGCATACTGCTTGCTATTGGAATTGTTGTTTTTATAGAAAATGTTAAATATGATTAGGAAATAATTCCCATTACATGGTGTATTTTTACAGTCCTTTATCATGAACTCATCTCTCACCTCTTGTTACTCTGAAAGTGAATATGATCAATAATTCATTTTTATGAAGAAATGTGACCTACTTTCTTTGAGGGCAAAGCTAGATATTTATGTCTTAAGCTGTATAGTAAAGGTTCTGATGTAAATTTCTCTTAAACTGCTTTTTCAAATGTATTGAAGAAAATTTATATGTATATAGGACTCACCTGTTGTTTTTACAAATTGTATACATTTTTTAAATCATCTGCTTGTCCTCCTATAGGAAAGAAACAAATGTCCTATCTTATTTTGGGAATGATAGGTCTGCTGGTTTTCTAGCCTTTGTACTGTTAAAAAAAGCTACATAAGAGAGCCGGGTGTGGTGGCGCACGCCTTTAATCCCAGCACTCCTGAGGTAGAGATAGGAGGATTGCCATGAGTTCCAGGCCACCCTGAGACTACATAGTGAATTCTAGGTCAGCCTGGGCTAGAGTGAGACCCTGTCCTGAAAATCAAAACAACCAAAAAAAAGCTACGTAGGTAGTTCTGAGGTTCTTTCCATTTGACTTGGTGTGAATGGTGGGTTGGCATAGAGTTATTTGAAATTTACTTTATTTCTGGATGGTTAAATGAAAACTGTTAATCATTATAATTGTTTTAAAGTAGTTCTCTCTATTTAAGGGTCAATATTCTCTCGAGTTGAAGAAGACTATCTCTGGAGGATAAAACAACTAGGATCACACTCTCCAGTAGCTCTTTTGAATACCTTGTTCTACTTTAACACTAAGTATTTTGGACTGAAAACAGTGGAACAACATTTAAGACTTTCCTTTGGCACTGTGTTTAGGCATTGGAAAAAAAATCCTTTAACAATGGAAAACAAAGCATGTCTTCGATACCAGGTGTCTTCCTTATGTGGAACAGATAATGAAGGTAGTGTAACCAATTTTCTAGATTGTCTGTGGTGAGAGTATTCAAATTTTGTCTTACTAAAGCCCACCTGGGTTACTCAATAAGACCCTAAGGACTATTACTTTCATAAAACATGGTAAACTATCTTCTTGTAATGTGTCAGTTCTTTTGTTTAAAAAATTGTGCATTATCAAAAGCTACCCTCGGGTGCTGGAGAGATGGCTTAGCAGTTAAGGCACTTGCCTGCAAAGTTTAAGCACCCAAGTTTGCTACCCTAGTACCCACATAAGCCAAAATACACAAGGTGGCACATGTACCTGGAGTTCAATTGCAGTGGCCAGATACCCCAGCATGGACCCATTTTCTGTATTTGTCTCTGCACCTCTCTCAAATAAATAAATGAATTAATTAAAAAAAAAAAACTATCCTGTAGAACTCTAAAGTACTAGACCTATTTTTCTAAAACAGATGCTAGAAGTGCATAATACCTTTCCTCAATATTTGTTTAGAAGGTTTATTTTATTTTTTTCAAGATAAAATTACTACTGGAAAACGAAAACATGAAGATGATGAACCAGTATTTGAACAAATTGAAAACACAGCCAATCCTTCTAGATGTCCCGTGAAAATGTTTGAATGTTACTTGTCTAAAAGGTGTGTATTAATGATACTTGACTTTTTAATATGTTTAAGTTGGGTAAATTTAGCACCACTAAGAAGTGATACTTTTTTCACTGATCCTTTTTAGATTTCTCTCCTTGCTTATATTCTTTTTTTTTTTTTTTTGGTTTTTCGAGGTAGGGTCTCGCTTTGGTCCAGGCTGACCTGGAATTAACTATGTAGTCTCAGGGTGGCCTCGAACTCACAGCGATCCTCCTACCTCTGCCTTCCAAGTGCTGGGATTAAAGGCGTGTGCCACCACGCCCGGCTCCTTGCTTATATTCAAAGTTACATTCTAAGCTGGGCGTGGTAGCTTGCATCTTTATCCCCAGCACTCAGGAAGCTGAAATAGGACCCTGTTTGAGGCTAGCCTAGTCTACAGAGTGAGTTCCAGGTCAGCCTATGCTAGAGTGAGACCCTGTCTTCAAAAATAAATAAACAAACAAACAAAATTATATTAACTTATAACTCTGTAGCCCCATTATTATAATATTCCTACTCAAATCATGCTTTAGGATTCAAACCTATGTTAAAAATTCACTCCTACTATCATCTTTTAAATTATTGACTGCCAAGCATGGGTACAAACATTCTAGAAAGGATATTTTAGGCTTTTGGATATCAAATTACCGTTACATCTACTTGGCTTCTTCTGTTGCAACTAGAAATCAGGCAGATGCTTTATAATAATAAATAGGTAGCTGACTATATAGTTTGCCAACTCTGGGTGAAAAGGTGTGTTTACAAGTAGGATACAGTGGGTAGAAGTGAAAATAAAGTACTTACATGTAAGTTAAGTAGCACTTTAAAAAATGTTCCAAAAGATAAAATAGTGCTTAGAAAGTACTTATATTTCAATTGTTTACAGGGTGGTATATTTCATTGTTTCAGTCAAATTTTTCATATCACTATACTTGAACTAGGATGCATGTTTAAATTAGTGTATTTGGAGATTATAGTTGACACCATTGTTTTAGTCATTATGAGTAAAATAGTGTTGTGTGTATTAATAGGGTTTTGGATATATTAAAACAGAGAATTGAAATAAGTAGTAGGGAAGTAATTCTTTTATCACAGAAACCAAACTTGAAACTACTTCAGTGACTTGTTAACAAAGCTGTGGATTTGATCACTGAATTTGGTTATGGGGGTCTGAATTATTTTTGAAAGAAGTAAAGAAAATTGACCTTTTCTCTCTTTTACCTCATAGTCCACAGAATCTTAATCAGAGAATGGATGTTTTTTATTTGCAACCGGAATGCTCTAGTTCTACAGATAGCCCCGTCTGGTACACGTCTACTTCACTGGACCGAAACACCTTGGAAAATATGCTTGTACGGGTTCTTCTAGTAAAAGATATTTATGATAAAGACAATTATGAACTGGATGAAGACACAGACTAAAAGAACAGTTTTAGAAGCAATCAGGATAACAGCATTAGTCGTGCTGCTAGATCTTTACTATGGAAAACATTTCAAGTTTACTCTTTCTGTTCTGAGTTTTGTAGCAGTGTACCCACACTGGGTATTACCATGTAAATAATCTGTAAGTGAAAATTGCCATTATTCTATGTAGTGGTTTTAGGATACTTAACAAATACATTCAAATTCTTTTTTATTATTATTTATTTGATTAGGTATATGTTTATAACTTTTTACATTACAAAATATGAACAAGAATGTGCCATGTATAATTTTTTTTCTTGTAGTAAGAGACATCCATATTGCACAATTCTACTGTTGCAAAGCTTCCTCAAAAGGAGGTGCTTTTACTGGGTTCTTGACCAGATGGTTGTATATGGGTAGCACTACTAAAGTTTAGAACTTGCAATGTCTTTCAGAATTTTAAAAAATAAACTGTAAACTAATAGGCTGGGTTTTTTTTTGGGGGGAAGGGTTGTTTGTTTGATGTTTTAGTTAATGAAGCCTTACAGAGTTATGTAGAGAAATACCATCTTCTGTACCAAAAATAGACAAGAGAATGCTGTTAATATTGGTGTACTGTAATGTGAATCTATACTGGTGAAAACAACTTTCTGTTCCCCTTATTAAAACTTAGTGTCTTTTCTCATTTGTGGCTTTCTGCATCACCCCAATCAATAAAAGAAGTATGTATATATGTACCTATATATAAAGAATGACCAAGTTGAAAACAAGATCATTATGGCATTTTTCTTTGTAAAAATGTCTGATCAAAGTAAAGATTCTGCTTCTTTTTTTTTTTTTCCCTGTGCCAGCAATAGGTATCTGAAATCCCCTTCATTGATAAAGGTTTGATTTTTAATTTTTTCCCCTTACTCTTTCAGGTCATGCTGCAATACTACTTGCATAGTATTTTTCAGGTTTTACCAATTTTAATAGAATTCTTATGCCTGCTTCCAAATATGACTGATGAATACTCTGGATAAAATTATTTTTAGAATTGCCACTCCTGAAATAGTTGCTATAGAAAGTAAAGTTACTTAAAGTACAATAGTGTGACATTTTACTATGAAGATTATCAGTGTAGTAATTCTAATAATTTCATATTTGATGCTAGATTTTTTGGCTCTTCAATTTTAATTACTTCTTATAGAAGATTGCATTAAAATGCTTTGTACTTCTACATAGCAATGTATCTGTTTAGAACTTTTAGAATAAGGAAGTTTACTTCAAATATTTTCTAAAGATTGAGTAAAGTGCTAGCTGCAAATTATCATGATTCATTTGGCTGACTTTGTATAGCATGTGTAATGTTACTTTCTTTTTCTAAAAAAAAAAATCCTGAGATCACCATGGTAACATTAGTTTTTAAAAATTGTTCAGGTGGAAATTGCCCTATATTCCATAATGAGTAGACAATACATAGTCCTTAGATATTTCTCTTTCCCATTCGATAAATGTTAAAACACTAAAGAAATTTTGTCAATCATGATTTGGAACATTTCAGAGGTATAATCACTGTAATTTGAAGCAATAATTATCTGAAGTGTTTTTTAAAAGTTTGAGTAACTTTTCAGTCCCTTGATTTTATATTTGTTGAGTGATAGACTGACAATATTAAATCAGATATAAGTTACTTTACTAAAGTACATTACCATTTGTCTACTTAATGAAGAAAAGTTAGTAACAATATGTAATGTGAAAATTTCTTCAAACTTAGCTTTTTCCAGAGCTATTTAAGTACTTTTCCTATAAATACATAATATTGATTAAATACATATTATTGATTGCCATATTTTATTATTCATAGTGGTGCTATATCACATCAAGAAAGCAATAACCTTTCCCTCAAATGTCACTTATATTTTTTACCAAATACAGTAAATTTCTACCATGGTACTACTATTAAGCACCACGTCTTTGCTATTTAGTTTTCTTCATTTTCTAAGTGAAAATGCTTGCAGAATTTCAATTTTACCAGGATAGAAGGTTTAGAGTGCTTTTCTTTGTTTTGATTGCAATTCAGTGGTAGATTTACTTGATTCTCTAGAAAGGGGAGGACCATTATATTAAGAATTGTTTGTTCTAGGAAATTTTGCCTAATACACACTTCTTTGGTCCCTGGCTCTCCTTAATGTATGGCCATAGGTGACTGCTGAGTGAAAGGACAATGAAATGATAGCAATTTACTTTGCTTCTTGGTGACTTTTGATTATAGACAGTGTCCTGTAAATATAACTTCATTGTCTTGAGATGTTTGTTGAAGATAACTATATTTTTATGTTCTGAACGATTTATGGAAAGAAACCTTAAAATCATTCGAGGAAAGACAATTAGCCATATTGAGACAGGTGGATTTCCCATGCAACTGAGTCCTCTAACACATTTTGAAAGGCTTTTAATGTATTAGGTAACAAAATAAGATATTAAAGGATTTTTCTAGGCAAGATGCTCAGCTTCTTTTTTCCATAAAAATAATTTTTGTTTAAATTGAATTCTTGCTTTTCTTTCACTAATTGGAGCGGTTACCCAATGTGTTTAAGATGGAAAGAGGAGGGGGGTACATGTTGTAGCATGCATTCAAATTTTTTTCCTGGTGAAATTTGCCTTTGTCCTGGCCAGATGTGATTTGCAAATTGGGGGTAACTTATTTATGCATAGTGATGGAGAAGTCAGAAAATTGTTAAGCTAAAGCTAACCTAAAGGATCTCTATTGTGTGATCCTAAATATTTAACAGTCTTGGTTTTTTTGAAGTAGAGTCTCATTCTAGCCTAGGCTGACCTGGAACTCACTATGTAGTCTCAGAGTAGCCTCAAATTTAAGATAATCCTCCTACCTCTGCTGAGTGCTGGGATTAAAGGCGTGTGCCCATAATGCCCAGACTATTTTACAGTCTTAAATCCTATGAACATTTATGTTCTTATCTTGCAAAAGATTTCCAAAAGGTTGCTTTCCTTCTAAGCTAGCATTCACTGTAGGTCAATGTCATGGCCTCAAAGGCCATGAAAGTATGATAAGTTTTTGATATATACTGTTATTTTGACATCAGGGTCTCTTTCTCGCCCAGCTGAGCTAGAAGTTATTCTGTTGCTCAGGCTAACCTCAAACTCATGGTGATCCCTTACCTCAGCCTTCTGAGTGCTGAGATTATAGATGTGTGCTACGTGCTCAGCTTACATTTTATCTTAAAGAATAAATTTCTTAAAATTATATTATTTTTAGATTACCCCTCCAATAAGCCCTGTTACCCATATTTAAAAGAGATTCTGAATTTCACTTACTCTGTTCTACTGTTAGGGTTATGCCAGTTTCTGTACTGTTTTCCAATATTTAAGTAATTTTGTGAGATTTGGTAGATCATACCATCAGCTTAGAAGGTGATTCCATGGCATCATTCTGGAGCTGGGATGAAAAACACCTACTGTGGTATCTCAGTTTGTCATTTTTTTTTTAACCCCACTGGTTGTTTGGAAGGATACCTCAATAAGCGGCCATGGTTCCTCCACTAACTGGGACATCTTAATTAACCAGTGAATTAAAAGTTTGTGAATTTAGACCTTCTGAATAGAAAAATGTAAAAGCTGATTTAACTTGGAAATGATCAATGTGTAGTTACTATTTATAATCCAAAGCCTAAAATATTCTAAAGTCTAAAATGTTCCTAGTGCTAACATAACACTCAGAACAGTCCAGATTTTGGATTAGAGATGGTCAAGCAATAAAGTATGCAAAATTTTCAAACATAAAATCTGAAGCAAGCATTTGAGCTAAAGGATTTCACCCTGTGATAGAACTGAAGAGCTGTAGATCCTAACTTATTATATTCTGTTGTTCAGTAAAGTGACATTGCTTCAAGACTGCAGGTTCTTTATCTGGAAAATGATACTGCCTTGATTTCTGATTCTGGAGTTTCATTTTGAGCATGGTTTTTAAGTTTATATTTGAATCTTTTTGTGATTCTGTATTATTTATTCCCTTTACAAAAGCCATTTAGAACAAATAAATATAAAATGATATATGTCATATTTAGTAATGGCCAAAACCCATCATTTTCTTTGTATTCCTCACAGGAATAAACCAATGAAATTGTAAGGATTTTTAATTTTTTTAAAAAGTGTTTTTGGTTTTGGTTTTTCAAGGTAAGGTCTCACTCTAGCCCAGGCTGACCTGGAATTCATTATGTAGTCTCAGGGTGGCCTTAAACTCATGGCAGGCCTCCTACCTCTGCCTCCCAAGTGCTAGGATTAAAGGCATGCACCACCATGCCCAGCTAAAAGTCAATTATTTTAACTCCACAGTTTTTAACAATAAAGTATCAAAATAAGTAATCCAAGACTACTCAGGAACCAAGAAATTTAAATCAATAAGTTTTTAAAAATACAAGTGTGTGTACACAAACACATAGTGTGTTGCCCAGAAAGTCCAGAGCAAAGAGCCAGTACATCTACATGCACAGCAGGAAGCCCATGAAAGTCACAAGGCATTGGGGCTTAATTTACAAATTAACCTCTTCACAGGAAAAGATGGTGTTTCATGATGGTGCAGATTATACCCACTGCTCATGAGACATGCACACCACTATTGTTGAGGTCACACTGTGTGACAATTTAGGAATCCAAATTCAACTCCAGAACCTATAAACCTGGAGTGTAAATTTGAAGATAGTATAAATAGCTGTTGAATAGAACCTGCCTGCAACAATCCCCCTTTAAGGCTATAGGAAATCTGAAATCAAGTCTCAGCACTCCTACAAAGAGCCAAGGGGGGTGCAGTCAGATTCTATGGTGAGAATATGTTGTATCACATTCTAGTCCACAGCTTTACTTTCTTGTGAATCTTCAGGGTTAGGATCAGTTCTTTGGAAATAGTAGCTTCTCACAGACTGCTTCCTTGAGTGGTAAATACTATGATATTTCATTGGGTTCCATGAAGAGGGAAGGTGGGACATGCATTAAGTTAGCAATTTTGCTTTCTCATGATGTATATTCTCATAGCATGTATGTCTTGTCAGCCTCATGGTAAAACCTTGTGTGGTTCATTCTAATGAGGACCCCGTCAATTCTCAAGGAAAACCACAACAGCAGAAAAAAGATAGAATGCATTACTCTAATTTTCACACTAAAGCTTAAAACTCCATGATCATGCAGTTCATCTTCAAACAGAAGAACTTCTTGAAAAAAATTTAATCTGTTCTCTGGCTTTCAATTTTTTGTATCTATATGATCTGTTGTAGGTACAGCCTTTAACTTAAGAGATTCTCTTAAGTTATAGTCCTTTATAGTCTGTTGTTACAGGTCCACGAGTATGGCTTAATAACTTCTTTAGAGTGTTCATCTTCCATCCTACTTTCCTGCCACTCTACAGCACAAGCTACCTTAAGCATTCTTTAGTAGTTGTTTACACATCTTAGTGTATGTGTAATATTGAACTCAATGCCAAAGCCATGATGGATCCTTAAAACATCTTCAAGCATCATTTCAGGGAGCGATACAACTCATCAGCTAACTTCTCCAATCCGCTGACTTCATGATGTGGGTCTGGAAGCCGTTGGTCATCATGGCGATGCAGGGCCCACATGGAGCAGGTGGCACTGGACCCTCAGTCTCTCCTAATGCCCAGCCCCTCAGCTTCTTAGTAGTTACTATGCTTTGCTCTGCCCGTCTATGTTTGAATCTCATCTTCTTGGAGAAGGAAAAGATCTTTTCTAAAAGTCTTAATACTGAGAAAGTTTGCAGAACACTCCAAGATACAGGGATAAGGAAGGACATTCTGAACAAGTCCCCAGTAGCCCAGACAATCGGACAAACACTCAGCCTTGGCTAACTTCTCAGAACTAAACTGCACACAAGGGCTGGAGAGATGACTTAGTGGTTAAGGCATTTGCTTGCAAAGCCAAAGGACCTTGGTTCAATTCTCCAGGATCCACGTAAGCCAGATGCATGTGTCTGGAGTTCCTTTGCAATGGTTGGGTGCCCTGGTGCACCCTTCTCTTCCTCCCTCCCTCCCTCCCTCCCTCTCTGCCTCTTTCTCTCAAATAAAGAAAATATAACTTAAAAATAAAATAGTTAAACTGCATACAAACATTATTTGCAAGCTGGGTGTGGTGGCGCATAACTTTAATCCCAGCACTCAGGAGGCAGAGGTAGGAGGATCGCTGAGAATACAGAGTGAATTACAAATCAGCCTGTGCTAGAGTGAGACCCTACCTTGAAAACCAAAAACAAACAAAAAGCCAATATTTGCTATTTTCTATGTGTCAAATGGCACATGGTTCCATGGTAGGTGGGAAGAGAAAATAAAATATGTTCCTATGCTTACATCTGAACAAAATACACCATATATCTAACTGCTGGAGATGGATAGGAAATGCATTTGTGATAATTTTAGAAGGTTGTGAGCACTTTAGAAGGGGAGTGTTTGTCTAGAGTAGATTCCCCAGAAAGGGCTATCACTGAGTGTAATCTAGATTACTATAACTGCCATTGCTTTTAAGCTCTAGAAGAAGTGGTCAAGGCAGTTTCTGGTTAACAATTGTTGCTGTGATGGCATCAGTCCTTATCTCTGGCTTTAAGCCCAATATCTAATGCAAGAGTGAAAATATTCTCAACCACAGGCTGGTGCCTAAGCTACAGTGAGTCCAGCAATCCAGCTTCTAGGTTATGTGCAATGGGTGAAAGACATGCCTTTAATCCTAGCACTCAGGAGATCTCCATGAGTTTGAGGTCACCCTGAGACTACATAGTGAATTTCAGGTCAGCTGGACTCGAGCTTTGGTAAGTCATAAGTGTGCTGTTACGCTTAATCCTCCAAAAATGCAAAATGAAACTTGCCACCTTGATCACTTATTTTTGTGGGGGGCGCTGTTTGGTTGGTTGGTTGGTTGTTTGAGGGGGTTGTTTTGTTTTGGAAAAGAGTTTCAAACTCCTGGCCTGCCTCCACCTCCCACCTGCAGGTATGTACTTGCTTGCACAGCCACACTTGGCATATACTTGTAGTTCTGAATTCATGTCAGTAGATGGCAATAATACAGCACAAAGCTTCAGTTGCTTTTTATTTTCTTTGAAGTACATTAAACTGTCTGGGATAGCACCTGTAATCAAACTTTTCTGTGATGAACCAGGCATGTAACTGGAATAAAGTATGCCATGTAAATTTTTATCACAAACTTAGAAAAGCTTATCAGAGATTTTAAATACGAGATATTTTTTTTTGAGGCAGGGTCTCACTCTATCTCAACTTGGAACTCACTCTGTAGTCTCAGGCTGACCTCGAACTCACAATGATCTTCCTACCTCTGCCTCCCAAGTACTGGGATTAAAGGCATGTGTCACAATACCTGGCTCAAAAATTGGAATTATTGATAAGGAATTGGTTTGTGTAAGAAAAATAATAGATCTGAGATTTTCCTTCAATAAAAGATTAATGGGTTTGCTTTTATTGACTACTTGGATAAAGATTAAAAAGTTTACATAAAATCTTTTAGAATGGAAGAAAATACATGAAATGCTTACAATAAGAATAAATGTATAGGTGGCAATTTCAGACACACCATTGAATGCTAAATCACTAAAAAGTTCTTCCAGCCCTGCTTCAGTGTTTGTCACATAAGTACTCAACATAAATATGACACCCAAAAAGCTATAGTCTTCATTTAGTCTTACCAGACACTTAACCTACCTGCTTAGGAACACAATGGGACATAAGGGCCATCCTCTCCTTTCCAGGACTTGGTCTATAGTTAGGTAGGCCATAAGATTAGGCACTTAAAGTGAAGTACTCTACCCAGTTTTCTTCTGATGGGGATGCTAGGCTTCTCCATATATACCTGCTTGGCCAAGAGGAAGCTATCAGCTAGCTTTAGGATGCAGAGATGTTTATTAAAAATAGCATAGAAATACTCACCTACCAGGCTGAAGACTTTGGAGGATATTCTTCAGCGTCTGTCCATTCTGTTTTCACAAGTTGCTGGTACATATTAATGTAGTAGGTGTTAATAAATACCTTTTACATGAATTGTTCATCATAAATGTCAAGATCAAGAGCTTTGAAAATGAAGGAATGGTTAGAAATGCATGAAAGTGTGTGTGTGTGTGTGTGTGTGTGTGTGTGTGTGTGTGTGTGCACGCATGCCTTTAGAACACTTAAGTTTTTTTTTTTTTTTTAATTTTTCTAACTGTGTTTTCCTGTGTGGGTCTTTCCTGACTTCCATTTCTGATATCCAGGGAGATGGATATACATGCAGGGCTGGATGCAAACACTTCTTGGGTTTTGGTTCTACTCCTTCTTTGAAGATTGATAACTAGATCTGAGAGGGTTCCAGAGAGCTGCATTAACACTTTGGTTAGAACATTTACATAATCCAAAACCAGTCCCACATACTCTTTATGAGAGTGACATGCTACCTACTGCACTAACAAGGTACCTCCCACATACTCTTTAAAGGAAAAAGAGCATGGGACAACACATGATAGGAATTTTCGTATTTTTGTGTGTTTATTTTTCTGGGGGAGGGCTGGTCATGGTGGCACACACCTTTAATCCCAGCACTCGGAGGCATAGGTAGGAGGATTGCTGTGAGTTCCAGGTCAGTCTTGGCTAGGTTGAAACCTTGAAAAAAAAAAGTGTTTTTTGATAGTTTTGTACTTGTACATTGGATGAGAAATGAATTTTTATGGCTTTCAAAGGTTTCTAAAAAGTTAGTTTGGGCCACCTGTTTCATTTTCAGAGGCTACTTTTTAATTTTATTTTAGAGAGAGAGAATTAGCTCTGCAGGGCATCAGACACTGAAATTGAATTCCAGACACTTGTACCACCTAATAGGCATGTGTGACCTTGCACTTGCCTCACCTTTGTAGGTCTGGCTAATTATTTACATTGAGCTCCAAAGGGTTATGAACTGTGGGGATAGTCACTCAATTTGCTGTGATAGTTACACAGCATTTAGCAAAGCTAGTGTGCAGCACTTGAAACATCCATTTCTCTTGCTGTTAAAAAAAATTATTGAGCCCCTCCCCTGCTCCCTAGAAACATTGTTCTGGAATAGGAGCTATCACTATGAGTGTTTTCTGTGTATCAATCTGTGAGATATTGGTATTACTCCTGGGTCACACAAGCAAAAGATGGCAGAGCTATGTCTGAAAAGTCAACTGTAGTTTGGAACTACCACTTGACTGTCAAGCCAGAAATAGGAAAGCCAGGCTACCCTAGTCACCCCGAAATCTATTGTTGATAGGATAAATGTTTAGCAAGCATAAGCCAAGACAAAAATAATAGTTTGGGGCTGGAGAGATGGCTTAGTGGTTGAACGCTTGCTTGTGAAGCCTAAGGACCCCGGTTCAAGGCTCAATTCCCTAGTATGCACATAAGCCAGATGCACAAGGTGGCGCATGTATCTGGAGTTCCTTTGCAGTGGCTGGAGGCCCTGGTGTGGCCCTCTCTCTCTCTCTCTCTCTCTCTCTCTCTCTCTCTGTCTCTTCTCTCTCTGTCGCTCTCAAATAAATAAATAAATAAATAAATAAATAAATAAAAATTTAAAAATAATAATAATAGTTTGGGGAAGTGGCTCAGTGGTTAAAGACACTTACTTAAAAAGCCTGTCAGCTCAAGATGGAGTCCCTGTTAAATCACCTAAAGCCAGACGCACAAACTGGAGAATGCCAGAAGATCAGTTTCTTTTTTAATGTATGTATGAGTGTTTGTATTTCTACCCACCTGAAAACATCTGGTTAGTTCCAGTAATGCAAACAGGTTGGTATTGATCTCATCCTTTAAAAGCAAACAAAACCCATACCTCTCTTATTTCCATTTCTTTCCATCCTGTTTCTCTGATCCTTTTGCAAGCAGAAAATTCCTCAGAAGAATTGGCTGTCCTCATAATCTTAAAGTCCTATACCAACATTCCAGTGACTTCTGTCACCAGTGTTACATGTGCTTTGCACATTGTGAGGTCCATCATAGTTTTTTCTTTTGTTTTTTTCAAGGCAAAGTCTTAATCTAGCCCAGGCTGACTTGGGATTCTGTAGCTTAGGCTGGCCTCAAACTTATGATGATCCTCCTACTTCAGCTTCATCACAGTTCTTATCAACATTTAGGATCATCAAACACTTATTTCTTTCTTTTAAGATTTTAAAATGTTTGAAAAGCCGGATACAGTGGTATATATCTGTTGTTACATCTATTCAAAAAGCTAAGCCAGGAGGATCACTTGAGCCCAGGTCTTTGAAGCCAGTTTGGTCAACCTAAGTAGACCATGTTCTGAAGAAAAGAAGCAAAGAGAGAGAGGGAGAGAAAGTGGGAGAGAGGATGGATTTTAATATAGATGTTATCAATAATCTTTGATGATACCCTCCTTAAGACCTGGCCTTTTAAAGTTGGCCTAGAGATCCAATCCAGATGAGAACTACTGAAGGATGATGAAGGTTTCAGGACCCCAGTTATTTTGTTTTATTGTCTCTCAGATTTAACTCCACCCCTCTGCCCTGCTTTGTGATACTGCAACTGAATCCCATAAACATTCCTCTTTTGCTGACTTTCACACTGTCAAGCCTTGTCCACACAGGGAATTAGAGGGTATAGAGGAAGGGGCTGGTCTTGGATGTTAGGCCTTGTTTTTATTGTTTTCATGGCAAGACTGCCAATGTGACCCCTGATAACCCAGTGCATTTTGCTGGCAGCTGCATGGTGGCAGAATCTGCCATCAGCTTGGCCTCAGCACCTCATTGACTTCTCCCCACACTATGGGCACAGTCACAGCTCTTTGCCTTGGCACCCTACCTCCAACCTGGAATTAGCTGCTGCTCCCTCACCTGTTCCCTGTGTTCTTTAGACATCTCTTTATTCCTCTTGTAGGTGATTCTCTAATTACTAGTTAGAAATTCTTTAATCATTTTCTTTTTTTAATACTTTTTAAAACTTATTTATTTATTTGAGAGAGAGAGAGAAAGAGAGAGAGAGAGAGAGAGAGAGAGAGAGAGAGAGAGAGAGAGAATGGGCATGCCAGGGCCTCCAGCCACTGCAAACGAACTCCAGATGCATGCGCCATCTTGTACATCTGGCTTACATGGGTCCTAGAGAATTGAACCGGGGTCCTTTGGCTTTTCAGGCAAACGCCTTAACCACTAAGCCATCGCTCCAGCCCTCATTTTCTTTTTAATTATTATTTATTTATTTGAGAGCAACAGACAGAGAAGGAGAGAGAGGAAGAGAATGGGTGCACCAGGGCCTCCAGCCACTGCAAACGAACTCCAGATATATGTGCCACCTTGTGCATCTGGCTTATGTGGGTACTGGGGAATCAAGCCTTGAACTGGGATCCTTAGGTTTCACAGGCAAGTGCTTAACTGCTAAGCCATCTCTCCAGTCCCTAATCAAGACATCTTATCTGTTCATATTACTGGTGAAGTTTCTCTCTCTTTTTCTTTTTCTTTCTTTCTTTCTTTCTTTCTTTCTTTCTTTCTTTCTTTCTTTCTTCCTCTCTTTCTCTTTCTTTCTTTCTTTCTTTCTTTCTTTCTTTCTTTCTTTCTTTCTTTCTTTCTTTCTTTCTTCTTTCTTTCTTTTTTTTTTTGAGGCAAGTAAGGGCTCAATCTATCTAGCCAAGGTTGACTTGGAACAACTCATTCCGTCATTCAGGCTGAACTCAAACTCATGGCTATCCTTCTACTTCAGCCTCCCAAGTGCCACCTGGTGGTCGCAGCTGCTGCTCCTCTCCTTTCTCCTTTTCCTTTTCTTCTTCCTCCTCCTCTTTAAATTTTAAATGATTTATTTTTTTTAATTTAATTAATTAATTTATTTATTTATTTATTATTTATTTATGAGAGAGAGAGAGAGAGAGAATGGGTGTGCCAAGGCCTCTAGCCACTGCAAACAAACTCCAGACTTGTGCCACCTTGTGCATCTGTCTTTATGTGGGTACTGGGGAATCGAACCTGGGTCCTTAGGCTTTGCAGGTAAGTACATTAACTGCTAAGCCATCTCTCCAGCCCTGAAAGATTTTTTTTAAAGATACCATTTCTTTTTAAAAATTTTCTTTATTTATTTGAGAGAGAGAGAGATAGGAAAGGAGAGAGAGAGAAAGAATGGGAGTGCCAGGGCCTTCAGCTGCTGCAAAGGAACTCCAGATGCATGCACCCCCTTGTGCATCTGGTTTATATGGGTTCTGGGGAATTGAACCTGGGTCTTTTGGCTTTGTAGGCAAGCACCTTAACCACTAAGCTATTTCTCCAGCCCAAGATTTATTTTTTTAATTATTGACAACTTTCATAACTTACACAATAAACCATGACATTTCCCTTCCCTTTCCCACTTTCCTCTTCACAACTCCACTTTCCATCATATCCTCTCCCCCTCTCAATCAGTCTCTCTCTTATTTTGATATAATCACTTTTTCCTCCTATTCTGATGGTCTTGTGTAGGTAGTGCCAGGCACTGCAAGGTCATGGATATCCAGGCCATTTTGTGTCTGGAAGAGTGCATTATAAGGAGTCCTGCCCTTTTTTTGGCTCTTAGGTTCTGAAAGATTTATTTTTAAGAGTAGTAGTAAGAGAGAATAGAAGTAAAGCAGAATAGTTCCCAAGCTGAGAAGGAACCCTTATCAAGCTGGGAAAGGTCCATAGAGGGAAAATCCACATGGTGACTTGGATTAGGTCTTCTTATAACCTTAGAAATATAAATCAGGCATCCAATTGGGATGAGTCTCATTTCCAAGGTCAAATGTATATATAGGGGACCTTGATTGGTGGGTCAGAGTGGAGAGTGCAGACTCAGAAAAATGCCTGCCAAAGGGCATGGGAAACCCATGAAAAGTTGAGGAGCTGGGCATAGTGGTACATGCCTTTAATCCCAGCACTTGGGAAGTAGAGGTAAGAGGATTACCATGAGTTTGAAGCTACCCTGAGACTACATAGTGAATTCCAGGTCAGTCTGGGCTAGAGTGATACCCTACTTTGAAAAAAACAAAAGTTAAGGAGGAAGAGCCAGGAAGTTCTAGACTTCCATAATTAGTTAGACTGCAGTTTCTTTTTAGTCTTGCCAGGGCTGATGGCATATATGTTCTTTTGGGCCTGTCTATGTTTTACACTAGAAGACTACCTTGCTTCTAATCTCTATCATTTTCTCTTCCTGAGAGGTAACCCCTAACTGCCCTTAGTTCAATAGGGCAAAGACTGCTCTAACTTCTTCAAGCTGAATAGGTACTCTATTAAAAGGTCCATGATGGAAAGCCTTTTCCATTTCTTTTTTTTCTTTTTTTTTTTTTTTGGGGGGAGGTTTCAAGGTAGGGTCTCGCTCTGGTCCAGGCTGACCTGGAATTAACTATGTAGTCTCAGGGTGGCCTCGAACTCTCGGCGATCCTTCTACCTCTGCCTCTCAAGTGCTGGGATGAAAGGCGTGTGCCACCACACCTGGCCATTTCTTGTAAACTAATATGATGTCTCATTAACATCTCTCTGTAGGTCTTTTGTTGTTTTATTTAAATGTTTTATTTGTTTGAGAGACAGGGTGGGAAGGCAGAGACAGAGAGAGAGGAGAGAGAGAAAGAGAGAGAGGGGGAGGGAGTACAGGCACAACAAGGCCTCCTACCACTGCAAATGAACTTTGTGCATCTGGCTTTATGTGGGTATTGGGGAATTGAACCCAGGCTATCAGGCTTTGCAAATAAGTACCCTCTGTGTAGGTCTTTTTCTTTGGTCTGTTTCTTTCTCAAATCTTGTTGGAACCTTTGAATATGTCGTGGGATTTGAGAGTAATGAAGCCCTTTTGGGGCTTCCAGGTGGGCTTAGAACTCTCCAAGCCAGTAGATCTCAAGTTCATGTCTTACAATTTGCAAAGAATTGTCAAATGTAGACACAAAGAAGGGTAAATTGTGAAAGATTTGTTTTAAGAGAGAAAACAAGTAAAACAGAAAGCTCCCAAGCTGGGAAGGGGTCCCAAGAGGAAAAACAACCCTTTTTTTCCCAAGGTAATAGAAATAGCCTATTTTTAAATTAGCTTTTGACAATTAAAAATATTCATTTATTTTCAAGCAGAGAAAGATAGGGAGAAGACAGGCAGAGAGAATAGGTACATTAGGTCTGCCAGCCACCGCAAATGAACTCCAGAAGCATGTACCATTTTGTGCATCTGGCTTTACATGGGTACTGGAGAATCTAACTCTGGTCATTAGGCTTTATAGGTAAGCACCTTAACCACTGAGCAATATCTCCAGCCCTTTGACAATTTTCTTACATGTATATAATGTATTTTGATCACATTCATTCCCTATTACCTTCTCTTATCTCCCTTTTCTCCCACTAAGCTCCTTTTTTCCCCCCAACTATCCTCTTCTACTTTCATGTCTTTTTATTTTTTCTTGTTTTAAGGCTACTTGCATGAACATGGATAGGGGGTTATTTACCACAGCATGGGCAACTTAACAGTGCCATTATGAAACTTCCCCCTGGATCTGTAAGCTTCAATAAATATCCCTTCCTTCATAACTGAGACTGGTTTGGAAGTTCATCCCAACATCTGAAACTGACTACTACAATCCTCAAATTTAATCAGATAGCAGTTGGTTACCATAATAACTTTCTGTTGTTGCACCATTGGGCATATCTTGTCTAACAAATCAACTGAGTAGCATGGAGGATCCACAACTGAGTCAGACTGTTGATGATCTTCTTCCCCCAGCAGCAGCCTGCATAGCACCTCCTGGCATTATGAAAGCTAGCCAGCAGGAAGGAAGCTTCCAGCTCAGTTTCATCTTGATTTCTGCAATTCAAGTGTGTGGTCTTCAGCTAAGATCTTACCATCCACTTCTGGTGGGCAATCAAAAACAGTGGCAATAGTCTATATTGTTATGGTGTTACTGGTATGTTTTCTGTTTCCTGCCTAGTATAGCTTGCAGGGTCCCCAAACTGACATATACCATAAACTCACATGAATAGTTGCCTTGGAACATTGGTACATGAGACATCTGTGTTTGGATATTGGGGGCGGGTAGGAGATCCAGTCTTCATGTGGTGAGAAGCCAGTCAGTTTTATAAAAGTACTTTTAAAAACCAAGAAAATGCATTAGAAGTATGTTTGGAAATAAGGTGGTAATGTTAAAAAGAAAGAGCTAAATGATGTGAAAGTTATTGTACTACTTAAATTTTTTATTTATTTACAATAGCCAAAAGATAGAAACTACTCATTGTCCATGAAAAAAAAATGAATAAGCAAAATATGGCATATCCAAATAATAGAATATTATTCAGCCTTAAAAGGGAAAGAAATCCCGATGCATGCTACAACATAAATGAACTTTCAGGACATTATGTAAGTGAAAGAAACCACAAATAAAAGAACAAATATTGTGGAGTTTCATTTACATGCAGTGTTTGGAATGGGAAAATTCACAAGACAAAATAGATTAGTGAGCCGGGCGTGGTGGCTCACGCCTTTAATCCCAACACTCTGGGAGGCAGAGGTAGGAGGATCACCATGCGTTCAAAGCTACCCTGAGACTACAAAGTGAATTCCAGGTCAGCCTGGGCTGAGTGAAACCCTACCTCAAAAAAACAAACCAAAAAATTAATTAGTGGTTCCCAGAAGCTGGAGACGGAGAATGGGAAGTGAGTGTTATGAGGACACAGTTTCAGTTCAGTTTGGAACTCTAAAGATGAATGGTAGTGGATAGTTACACAACAATGTGACTGTATTTAACTGAACTATACATCTAAAATAGCATGTAGGGCATGGTAATATATGCTATTAATCACAGCACTTGGGAGGTAGAGGAAGGAGAATCAGGAGTTGAAGGTCATCTTTGACTACATTGTGTTCAAGGCTACATGAAACCCTGCCTCAACAAAAAAAGGCATGGGACTTGGGAAATGCTCAGTAGATAAAGTGCTTGCTGCACAAGCATGAGTGCCTGTGTTCAGAGCCATAGAACCCACATAAAATTTGGATGTTGTGGTGGGCAACTGTAATCCCAGCATACCTATGGTGAGAAGAGAAGCAGAGAGAAGAGAATCACTCAGAAGCTCATGCACCAGCTGGCCTGGCAAACAATAATGAACAATAATGAGAGACCTGCTTCAACACATAAGGTGGAAGGACAGGATTGAGACCCAAAGTTATTCTCTGACCTCCACAAATGCACATATACACAGACACACATGATATACACATACATTAAAAAAAGTTAAACGTAGAAAAATTTAGGCTATATGTTTACATCAATATAAAATCAATTTAGGCCAGGCATGGTGGCACATACCTTTAATCTCAGTACTTGGGAGGTGGAGGTAGGAAGATCACTGCGTTCGAGGCCACCTTGAGACTACATAGTGAATTCCAGGTCAGCCTAAGCTAGAGTGAGATCCTACCTCAAAAAAAAAAAAACAAAAAAATTAGTAATAATAAATAAATAAATTTGGTAAAATTGGTGTATTGCAGGGGTGGGACACCTCCCAGTGAACTGTTGGTTAGGGCACCCCTGAGTCCCCAAAAACAATACAGATTATTGCTAAGGCCCTTGATTGCCCACCAGAACTAGAAAATAAAACCCTGTTGTTGAAGACACCATATGCTCAGAGGGAACAGAGATGGAAGCTTCATTCCTGCTATCTAGCTGTTATAATGCTAGAAAGTGCTATGCACACTGCTGGGGGAGAAAGATCATCCCAACAGTGGATCCTGCAAACTATTCGAATGTGCCCACTGGTGTAACAGTGGCATACTATTAAGGTGATAACCATTTGCTTTCTGATTGGATGTGAGGCCTGTTCCATGGGAGGAAATTCATGCCTGGTACTGAAAATCTAATCAAAAGCCTATGGCCAGAGAAGTCATAGGCCTTAAGATGGAAGCTACTACTTTTTATTTTTTTTATTGACAACTTCTATACTTACAGACAATAAACCATGATATTTCCCTCCCTCCCCCACTTTCCCTTCCCAACTCCACCCTCCATGATATCCCCTCCCTCTCTCTGTTAGTGTCTTTTATTTTGATGTCATCATCTTTTTCTCCTATTATGAGGGTCTTGTGAAGGCACTGCAACATCATGGATATCAAGGCCAATTTCTGCCTGGATAGTTGCATTGTAAGGAGTGGTACCCTTCCTTTGGCTCTTACATTCTTCCCTCCACCTCTTCTGCAATGGACCCTGGGCCTTGAAGGGTGTGATAGAGATGTTTCAGTTCAGGACATTCCTCTGTCCCTTCTTCTCAGCACTATGTTGCCTTTTGGGTCATCCCAGTGGTCATTGCCATCTGAAAAGAAAATCTTCTCTAACCAGAAGTTAGAGTAGCATTGTTATATGAATATGAACATTAAGTGTAGTGCTTTCAGGGCAGTTTAGTGAGAATAATATATACATTTAGCCAGGCAAGAGTAGGCTTTATACCCCTAAGGCTCATGACCACCTCTGCCATAGGCTTTTGATTAGGTTTTCAGTAACAAGCATGTATTCCCTACCTTAGAGAGGGCCTTCAGTCCAATAAGAGAGCTGTTGGTTTCCCCCAGAGCAGACATGCCACTATTGCACTCATTCAGTCATTTGGCCAGTCTGGTCAAACTTGAAGTTTCCAGTGCCCCCTGTTTTCACCACTGATGACTTCTGTCTCCCATAGGGCTGCATGCAGTGCAGCTTTTCCCTTATAGACTTTTTCTAGCTTACTGGCCTCTGCTACTGATTTTTGGTTCCCGCTCACACACAAGTCTATACCTTTCAGTTGGCTGATCTATAGGGAGATTTTCACCTCAGCACCAGCTTGATTTCTCAGTGACCTTGCCACTCAGGCGTGTGAACTCTTTAGGAATAGGGTCTTACCATCTGTTTCTCAAGGGAAACCAAGGGCCTGGTAATAGCTGGTAATGTGTTGGAGGCAACAGGGACCTCCCTGGCCAAGACTCACTGGAAGGTATCCCATCCCTGGCACTGAAAATTTTCTAGTAATAATAATTTTGTGTATGAAAGAGCACATTGTAAGGAATCCTACCCTTCCTTTGGCTTTTACATTCTTTCTGCCCCCTCTTCTGCAATAGATCCTGAGCCTTGGAAGGTATGTTAGAGATATTTCAGTGTTGAGCACTCCTATGTCACTTCTCAGCACCATGGTGCCTTCTGAGTCATCTCAAGATCACCACCATCTAAAAAGAGAAGCTTCTCTAACCAAAAGTGAGAGTAGCATTAATATATGGGTATAAACACTAAGAGAAGTGCTTACTGGACAGTTTGGTGAGCATAGTATATACATTTAGCCAGACACCAGCAGACATTACACCCCTAGGGCTCATGACTACCCCTGTCATAGGTTTTCAGTATCAGGGATATATTTCCTCCAATGGAGCGGGCCTCTAGTCAAATTAGAGAGTGATTGTTTTCCCCATAACAGCATGCCACTATTGTACCCATTGGCTCATTTGGCCTGGCTGGCCAAATTTCAGGCTTGCAATGTCCACTGTTGAGTATCTTCACTGGTGATTTCTCTCTCTCCCATTGAACTGCATGCAGCATAGCTTTTTCCAGATTTCTGTCAGCTGGTCCATGTGGAGGAGGCTTTCAGCTCAATTCCAGCAGGATTTCTTAGTGACCTTGCAGCCCAAGTATGTGGAGTCTTCAACAACAGGGTCTATACCTGGTGGGAAACCAAGGGCCTCGGCAATGGCCTGTAATGTTCTGGGGGTATCAAGGACCTCCTGGGCCAACAACTCAATGGAAGATATCCCATCCTTGGCATTGAAAATTTTCTAGTAACAATCTATGGTATTATGGGGTTTTATTTGTTTTTTTATTTGTTGTTGTTGTTTGTTTTTGAGAGAGAGAAAGAGAGAATGGGTGTGTCAGTGGTTTCTCAGCCACTGTAAAGGAACTCCAGACATGTGTGCCCCCTTGTGGCAAGTGTGGCATTGCTCCCTTGCATCACTTTTTGCATCTGGCTAAACATGGCACCTAGAGAATCGAACAGGTGTTCCTAGGCTTTGCAGGCAGGCGCCTTAACCACTAAGCAATCTCTCCATCCCCTGGTATTATGTGTTTTTAATTAAGCCTCATGCTCAATCCAAAGGTGGAGCCTTTGGGAAGTGGAGTCTTGCTAGAGGAGGTGCATTACCAAGGTCAGACCTTGTGGTTTGTTATTAGTCTGGCTCTATTAAGTATTTACTAGTCTCTCTTGTTGCTCCTTCCTTTCTACTGATATGTGATAAGATGTGATGCCCTGGCTACCTGTCATGATTTCTGCCATGATGAAACTCCCCCTTGAAACTGTAACCTGAAATAAACTCCCTCCTTCCTTAAGCTGTTTCTGGTTGGATGTTTGTCCCAGCAATGAGAAGGTGAGTACAACACATAACATCTCCCATGCCACTCACCTACTCTCCTTAACTTGTCCCACTCCTTTGCTTTCTGTATTTTTTATTTTATTTTTTGAGGCAGAGTCTTACTCTAGCCCAGGCTGACCTGGAATTTACTATGGAGTCTCAGAATGGCCTTGAACTCATGGCAATCCTCCTACCTGTGCCTCCCAAGTGCTAGGATTAAAGGCATGTGCCACCACACCTGGCCTTGCTTCCTTTATTTCAAGAATGATTTTTCACCAGAGAAAACATATGCAAAACATCTTTTTGAATATGGCATTCTGTTACTTCCTGAGTGAACATGACCACGAGCAGTGTCCTGCTCTTCACTGGCATCCTGGCAACCAGCTGCCTGGCCCACTCCTCACATTCTGCTCCATGGGGACCCTGCTGCTGACGATGCTACCTGTACACAGGTACAAGACAAGAGCCACTTCTGACAGCACAGAATTCTCTAACTGAGAAGTTGCAAGAGTAAAACTACCCTTTTCTTAAACCTGAAGGAAAATGATTTTTGTTTTTCCTTTTACAATTTAAGATTATCCTCCGCTATCTCCTAGGCCCATCTGGGTGACTAGAGCTTGCTCAAGAAAACAGTGTTTTGACACAATTGGTGAATCTGTTCAGCAGCTCCATGATCTCTAATTGATACCTTCATGTGTCTGTCATGCCTTCTTTATAACTGTTTTCCCCACTGTGAAGTAAGGAAGGATTTTTCTTTGGCCATATGTAATGGATTCTTTGAGTAATGTTATCAGGACGTGACACAGAGAAACACTGAGAAGTAGTTTTATTTTATAACTGAAAACTCAGTTTTGTGGTAAATTCTAAAAGTTCTCAATACCAAGCTAAATTTTATTAAAAGACGTTCTATGAAGAATCAAAATTTCCAAGTTCAGAGACAGTTATTTAAATTCTCATTCTTTCTGCTTCTTCTTTCCTCTGAGTCTTATGATGTGGCCCAGAAGCTTCTTCCATCCTATTGAATGAAGTTCCTGAGACCATCATGTGGTCATGCTTTCAATTAAACATAACAAAGAACTGTAGCCACAGATGGCTACTGTATCATGAAAGGCTGATGGAAACACATTCTGGTGCAGGAATTCAGGGATATGAGGCAAAAAGGATATTAAAGAGCTCAGTGATGGAGAAGAAAAGAGGGTTTTTTTTGTTTGTTTGTTTGCTTGTTTTGTTTTTTTGTTTTTGTTTTTTAAAGTAAGGTTTCACTCTAGCCCAGGCTGACCTAGAACTCACTATGTAGTCTCAGGATGGCCTTGAACTCATGGCAATCCTCCTACCTCTGGCTTCCAAGTGTGAGATTAAAGGCATGAACTACCATGCCCAGCTTATAAAGGAGTTTAAACAAAATCTTTCTTATAGAATTTCCATTCTTATCAGTAAAATGTTCTGCTTTAGATTTTTAATTTTCTTAGTCATTTGTTAAGCAGTAAACAATATATAATTGTATCACAGAAGAAAAATATTTTATTTTTATTTATGAGAGAGAGAGTGAGGGAGGGGGAGAGAATGGGTGCTCTAGGGCCTCTAGCCACTGCAAATGAACTCCAGATGCATGTGCCACCTTGTGCATCTGGGTTATGTGGATCCTGGGGAATTGAAGGTCCTGGGTCCTTAGGTTTTGCAGGCAAGCACCTTAACTGCTAAGTCATTTCTCCAGCCCAAGAAAAATATTTTAACATAACATATATCTGAAAGTTTGCCCTTTACAACATCACCAAACTTCCATATTGTCCTTATCAATATATTCATATTATTTGTATACAAATACAGACACTTTTATTTTCTACCTTGTTCCTGATACAGCATTAGCATTTTATGTAGTTCTTCTGAGGACTATTAATAAAGTATTCTGTAGTTTACTGCAACTCCCTATTTTTTAAACATTGGGAAGGGACTACTATTTCTGTTTTATTATTTGATATTTTTTAAGGGCCAATGAATTAGGGGCTGGAGAAATGGCTTAATGGTTAAAAAGGTACTTGCTTGTAGAGACTGATGGCTCAGGTACAATTCCACAGTACCCACATATTGCCAGATATCCAAAGTGGAACATGCATCTATCTGGAGTTTATTTGCAGTGGCAGGAGGCCATGGTATGCCCATTCTCACTCTTTCTCTCATAAAAAAAACTGCTTAAAAGCCTGAAAGCTTGGGTTCAATTCCCAAGTACCCACATAAAACCAGATGTACAGAGTAGCACATACATTTGGAATTCATTGGTAGTGGCATGATGCCCTGATGTACCCATTCCCTCTTTCTCCCCCCTCCCTCTTTCTTTCTCTCTCTGCTTACAAATAAATAGTTTTTTTTAAAGAACCAATTAAATGCATGAATATGCCAGACTGTATAATGGATGACTAGGTACCAAAAAAAAGTAGTGGGGCATCTAGATTAGGGGAAGTACAGAGCATGTAAGGATTTGGTGGGGAAAGAGCAGTGTCATCCAATAGCTATAAATCAGATTATTCATGGCCTTAAAATTTTATTTAAACACTATGCTAATAAGCTTTCTGCTCCTGTGACAAAATGCCTGAAGTTGACCCCTCTGAAGAGGAAAGGTTCATTTTGATTCATGGTTTCAAAGTGGCAGTCCACAGTCACTTGGATCCACTGCCTTTGGGACTGTGGTGGTACAGTGATCATGATGGGATCATGTGATGGAAGAAACTGTTCCCTTTATGGTCGTCAGAAGCAGGGGTCAGGGTCCTAATAATCCCTTCAAGGGCACACCTTCAATGATCTATCTTTCTACCAGTAGGCCCCATCTCCTAAAGGTTTTACTACTGTCCCATAGCATTAAGCTGAGGGCTGAGGCTTTGAGCATATCAACCTTTGAGAAACATTTCAGACAGAAGCAAAACACATGGAGGGAACTCCAGAGGGGCCCTTAAAATATGAATCTGTGAATTTTGTTTCAATAGGTTAAATAGAGAGCTTCTGCAGCCAAAGAGTACAATTAAGAGACCAAGGTAACAAAATAAGGAGTTGGGGTTGCAAAATTGAGGTGTTGGGTTAGAGTTGGGACTGTAGATGGGAAAGAAATGAGTTGGTTTGCTATATTTGGATATATTAGTGTCTCCCAAAGGCCACGTGCTAAGGGCTTGGTTCTCAACCTTTTGGGAGGTGGTGGCACCTTTAGGAGGTGAGGGTCTAGTGAGAGAAAGTTATATCATTGGAGGTGTGCCTTTGAAGTAAGGCAGTTGGGCTGGGAAGATGGCTTAGCAGTTAAAGGCACTTGCTGGAAGGCAATTGGACCATCAACCCCTTCCTGCCTCTCTCTTTGCTGGCTGGCTGGGATGAGGTGTACCAGCTTCTTCCTTGTGTTGCAATCACATGCTCTGTGCTAACATAAGCCTAGATGTGACTCAAAGATTGTGGGCTAAAATCTCTGAAAGTATGAGCCACTTTTCCTCTTTTAAATTCTCTCAGGAATTTTGTCATAGCAATAGCAACTTAACACAGTAACTATTGAATTGAGAGTGATGAAAACATCTGCCAAGTGCATGAATACTTTCAGGAGGAAAAGCCAGCAGTGGCATCCAGCTTTGGGATCCTTGTCGAAGACTGGAGCTCCACCGGGAGAAAGTTGGTGCTGATCACAAAGTGATACAGGCCTATTCCAGTCAGGTTCACATTGCTGGTAGAAATCACCCAACCAAGAGCAGCTTGTGGGAAAAAAGAGGTTTATTTTAGCTTATGGGCTTGAGGGGGAAGCTCCATGATGGCAGGGAAAATGATGGCATGAGCAGAAGGTGGACATCACCCCTAAGCCAACATCAGGTGGACAACAGGAACAGAAGAATGTGCCAAATACTGGCAAGGGGACACTGGCTATAACACCAGAAAGCCCGCCCCCCAACAATAGTACCTCCAGGAGGCATTAATTCCCAATTGCCATCAGCTGGGGAGGCTAGCATTCAGAATACCTAAGTTTATGGGGGACACCTGAATAAAACCACCACATACCCCAAAAGGAGAATGCTTAAAGAGAAAAGAACCAAGGCTGTGATTTGGAGAATGGCCCTGGGTACAGTACTGGGGAAGCCTAGGGAGGGAAAGGCTGATGCAGAGGCACTAGACCAACATGGTTATGGAGTTGGAAACAGACCAAGGAGCTTGAGAAAGTATCTGGCCCTTTCTGAGAATTTTGTTGGTGAAAGGAAGAGAAGAGATACTCTTGTTCCTTTCTCTTTTGAGCCTGTCCTGGAAGCTGGTGCCCAGTTATCATTATGACTCGTGTAGAATCTGTGGAGATGTAGGAACCAAACCGGCTACCTTGCATTGGTCCATCTTCAATCTACTCTGTCTTCCCTGGTGTTGCCCTATGCTTTTTGTTATTAGTTGTTTGTTTGTTTGTTTATTTATTTATTGGAGAGAGACACAGAGAAAGACAGACAGAGATGGAGAGGGAGACAGATAGAGAATAGGCGTGCAGCAGTCTCTCAGCTGCTGAGAACTAACTCCAGATGTGTGTGCCCCCTTGTGGGCAAGTGCGGCATTGCGCTAAACGTGGGACCTGGAGATTGGAACTGGGTTCTTAGGCTTCGCAGGCAGGCGCCTTAACCGCTAAGCCATCTCTCCAGCCCTGTTATTGGTTGTTTTTTAACTTTTTATTGACAACATCCATTCACATACACAATACCCTCATCATAATCCCTTTCCACCACTCTCTTTTGTCCTCCCTCCACTAAACTCCTCTTCTTTCTAACTAGTCCCTCATCTATTTTGATGTTATCATTTTTCTCCCTCATATTATAGCAGGTCTTGGTAGATAGTGTCAGCCACTGTGAGGTCATGAATGCAATGGCCACTTAATATCTGGAAGATAGCTCCAAAACACTCCCCCCTATCCTTTGTCTCTTGCATTCTTTCTGTCACCTCTTCCACAATGGTGTTCTGTATTTCTTGGGGGACATCATGAATCTCCTGGTTGATTCACACTTCAACATGACTTCAAAACAGTTACCCCATCTGCAAACCTGGAAGAAGACCCATGGTTGAAGAAATTCAACAAGAATCAAGTAAGAAATATCAAAAGTTTCAATATGTTAAACTGAAAGAGAAAGAAAACGAAGTTTGAGTTTTCTGCCTTTCCTTGAGTGCTTCATCCATCCCATTTGCTCAAGCCCATGGTAGAATCTTTCTCTCCAAACACAATTTTGGACAACCAAAATCAAATCAAAATGTCATCTTCCCCCTGGACCAAATCTAGGGCCAGATTTGGAGAGACTGTTAGATTACAAATAGGGTCTAAAATAAAGATTGCCTGCAGGCACAGTCACACCATGACTTTTGTGGGTAATACTCTGTGTAGGAACTGCCACACTCATCAGTAGGACCTGCTGTTGCTTCCTGTGGCAGGGGCAAAATTGGCCTCAGTATCTAAAGTATTTGTCATGCAGGAAAGGATGTGGAACCTTGGGTTCCAAGTGGGCTAGCCAGTTGTGCACTTACTGTGACCATATGGGTCTTCCTTTCAACCTGGGCTAAATGTGATGTCTTTTTGAAAAGCACCAGGAATACGTTTTGGAAGTCAGAGTTTTCAATGAATGGTGTTGGCTAGGCTCCATGTCATTTCTATTCATGAAGCAGCAGAGCTGGACAGGCACATGGTGTGAAGACAATTCTCAGACCTCACTTTTGTTTCTGTTCAATCCCTTATCCTTTTAACCAGTACAATAAAAGTGCTTTGGTAAGCAGGGTCAAGCAGTATAACCAGAGAGAAATGTGAAAACGAGATTATGCACTGTGATTAGAGGCTGGGGTGTGTGCTGAATCTCTTTCATCACGTGATCTGAACTAAGGCCACCATTTATCAAAAACAAACTGTCTAGCTCTCAGAAGCATAAAATAGATGACAACTGCATTTTAAAAAAACGTTTTGTTCAAGTAAATGAAGCACAATCATTTTGGGAAAGAGGGAAGCAAACAAAGACTACAAATCTGTTGAAAAGTTCTCCACATTTTCATGTTTTTGTATCTCTGAGGAAATTGGCTGCCTTTTGGGCTCTTTTAACTAGTATATAAGCAGGAACATATTCTGTTGTTGGATAGTACATCAAAGAAAATCAATTAATGCTTCGGAAAAGAGTCTTCTCAATCCACTATGAGTTTATGTAGATGAATTGGGGAGAGTAGCTGTCCCACTGCTGAGTCTTGAGATGCAGGGTCTGCATGCTGCCAGAGGAAGGAGGACCCAGGAAATCTTTTTGAAAAGCAGTTTGGCAACATTATTGTGTTCACAGCAACTAGCCAATTCCTAGGATTCTGGCCTAAAGAAATAACTAGTAACCTGGGAAAGATTTATGTACAATAGTTGACTTTTTGTTGTTGTTTTGAGGTAAGGTCTCACTCTAGCCCAGGCTGACCTGGAATTCACTCTGTATTCTCAGGGTGGCCTCGAACTCATGGCGATCCTCCTACCTCTGCCTCCCAAGTGCAAGGATTAAAGGTGTGTGCCACTACGCCTGGCTTAATAGTTGACTTTTTTTCTTTTCTTTAAAAAAATTTTTTTTTATTGACAACTTCTAAACTTACAGACAATAAACCATGATATTTCCCTCTCCTCCCCCCATTCCCCTTCAGAACTCCACTCTCCATCATATCCCCTCCCTCTCTCAAATAGTTGACTTTTGATTGAAGTATGGAATCTGTTTGTTTGTCTTTGTTTTTTGAGACGTGGTCTCACACTGTTTCCCAGGCTGCCCAGAAGTCATGGTAATTCTCTTGTTTCAGCCTTCAGAAGATTAGAGATGAAACACCATGTCCAATTTAAGTGATGGAATGGAATCCTTTAGATTTTATGAATTTGAGGAACCAAATGTACTAACATAGAGAATATCTATAATATAGGAATAGAGAAAATATCAGGATAAATATAAAGAACAATACCAATTTTATATAAACATACACTTCTAAATTTTTTTTTCTTTTTTTTTCGAGGTAGGATTTCACTCTGGTCCAGGCTGACCTGGAATTCACTATGTAGTCTCAGGGTGGCCTCGAACTCTCAGCGATCCTCCTACCTCTGCCTCCCGAGTGCTGGGATTAAAGGCGTGCACCACCACGCACGGCTTAAAATTTTTTAAAATACATTTTAGACAATTCATAATTTTCTGGTTCTCAGAAGCATAAAATAGATGACAATTGTGTTAGAAAACGTTTTGTTCAAGTAAATGAAACATAATCATTTTGGAAAAGAGGGAAGCAAAAAAATTCATAATTTTCTAAAATCCCCCAAAGAAAATTAATGAAAATGTGCTGTCCACCTGTGCCACTGGAGTAGGGCTTCTGAGCTGTTTGCCCTCCCCAGTGCTGCATACCCTCATAGATACATCCCTGGCCCCAACTCACTATTATTGGGGATCAGACCCATTTGGCAATGACCTCACTTCCAGACTTGCCTACCTGTGCTGTCAGAGTAGAAACTCCAGAACTGATTGTACTTCAGAGCAGCAGGAACTAAGTAGGCTAGGCTGTCCAGAGCCCAGGCTCTGCTCAGCTTTCAGTGCATCCTGCTCTAATTGTGGATAGACTCCATCCCACAACCACCTGGATCAAGGTTGACCAGGCAGATAAACACAGGTTTCACAAGAGGTATTGTTGCTAGATTCTCAGCAAAACAAAAGGGCTTTTTTGAGATGGGAAAATTCCAATGCATCTTCATCATCACCATCATAATAACACAAGAAAACAGAACAAGATATCCACACCAAGAATGCTTAGTCTTGTAATGGAGGCCTTCAGTAAAAAATACAGGAAACTCCAGAGATTGAATTCCAAAATGCAAGTATGATAAGCATATTCAACAAACTTAATGAGGCCATGAACAAATAGCAGAATGAAATGGAAAAGAAACAACAACAATAACTAGAAGAGAATAAAAAAGATGGCTAAATGAAATGGATGAGAATCATCAACAACAAAAAGAACTCAATGGACAGTGGAATGAATTCAGTAAGGACATGATCAAATGAAGTAATGCATTCTTTTAAATTTTTAAAAATTTTTATTTAATTATTTGAGAGCAACAGACAGAGAGAGAAAGAGGGAAAGGGAGAGAGTGAGAGAAAGAGAGAGAGAGAGAGAGAGAGAGAAGAAAATGGGTGCACTAGGGCCTCTAGCTACTGCAAACAAACTCCAGATGCATGTGCCACCTTGTTCATCTGGCTTACATGGGTACTGGAGAATTGAGCCTCAAACTGGGGTCCTTAGGCTTCACAGGCAAGTGCTTAACCACTATACCATCTCTCCAGCCCTGAAGTAATGCATTCTAATAGACAATAAGATAGTCAACTCAAAAGGCTTCTCTCTCTCTCTCTGCTTTGACCTGTGAAAGCAGGCCAGCTACTTCTGCTGTTATGGAACTTTCCCTGGATTTGTAAGCTTCAATAAATCCCTTCCTCCATGACTGTGCCTGTCCTGAAGGTTCATCTCAGTGAACCTGAAGCTGTCTGCTACAAAAAGTGCTACCAGAATGTGGGGTGGGATGAATCTTACCATGTGGATTTTGGTCTTTTGGAATTTTTGTTTCAGAGCAATGAGCATGGACTTGGTGCTTGCAACTGATTATGCCTTCTGGAGCAGTAAGCCAAGTATTATGGACTATTCTTGTGAGAGTTTGAAAATGCTAAGTTCAGAGAGTATTGAACTTCAAAGCTTGGCTTATGAGCTTTCTACCGGGAAGGAAAGACTACAGAGGACTTTGTTGGAACTGGGCTACTGGCATAAGGGATGACTGCATTCTGCTGCCCAGGCCCAGAGAGTTTGATAAAGGTTAAGTTTGTAATAGACTGATGTGCTTGGCTAAAGATATTGGACTGAGAGATTTCAGATTTTAAGTTGGAAAATCTCAAGCAAGTTAAAATTACAGGCACTGAGACTGGTTTTAGGTTACTGAAGCTGCTATTGTCAACACATTAGTAATCTTAAGGAAGATGGCCCAACTGCTTTAAATTAAAACAGTGAGAAGGATGCCTAAGGAAAGACTATGATAGAAATGCAAACTCTTGGGCTGGAGAAATGGCTTGGCAGTTAAGGTGCCTGCCTGATAAGCCTAAGAATGCTGGTTCCCATCTCCAGGTCCCATGTTTAGCCAGACCAAAAAGTGATGCAAGGGCACAATGCCATACTTGCCCACAAGGGGGCACACACATCTGGAATTCATTCACAGTGGCTTAGAGGCTGCTGGCACGCCCATTCTCTCTCTCTCTCTCTCTCTCTCTCTCTTTTCTCTCTCTCAAATCAATTAAAAAATGCAAACTCTTTTGGGAAAGAGTTGAGTGGAAAAAGAACCTACTTTTTAAGGTTATGATTTATTTTTTCCCTGAATTAAGAAAATGGCTATTGAGCTGGGTGTGGTGGTGCATGCCTTTAATCCCAGCACTCGGGAGGCAGAGGTAGGAGGGTTGCTGTGAGTTCGAGACCACCCTGAGATTACATAGTGAATTCCAGGTCAACCTGGGCTAGAGACCTTGCCTCAAAAAAAAAAAAAAAAAAAAAAAAAAAAAAAAAAAAAAAAAGACTTCTGGTTAAGTTGGTGGCATAGGAGCCACGCCAAAACAGGCAAGGGGGGAAAGCAAAAAAAAAAAAAAAAAAAAAAAAAAAAAACAGTAAAATACACTCTTCTACTAAAAAGTGAGGTGTACAGTAAATTGTCAACTGCAGCAGAGAAGTAGGAGAGATTCAGAGCATATAGAGCCCACAGAAGCTGCGCCAGCAGCGGCAGCGAGTTCCATGTGGCTAAAGCCACCAGGCTCTGCCTGAGCCACAGGATTTTAAAGCCAGGTGAGGGGATTTTCCAATCACACTGGCCTCCTCACATACTCAAGAAATGTGGAAGGAGGACTGCAGAGACCAACGGAGCAGCTTGTGAGGAAGAGAATTATGTGGACCAGCAGGCGGACTTCAGCCACCATTCATAGCCTCCCCTACCCCACCACCAGCACAAGTGCCAGCAAGCACCAGAGACCTGGGGAAGGGAGCTCACCTACCCAGCACCCAGCATGACCAGAGCAGTGACCCACCAATCCACCGGGTCTTCCTGAGCAAAGAAGGACCCAAGAAGCCATGCAGCATAGTTGAGATCAAAGCTGTCCCAAAAGGTAACTGGGATTACACCAGGTCAGTACCCGCCAAAAAGTCTGGTGTATAGGCTTGCATCCGAAAGGCTAATTGCACCTTCCATATCAGGGTAAATTATATGTTAAATCTGATGGATGGTCAGATCTGACATTCTGAAATAAGCTATATTTTGGGCTGCTTATTATTAAATAAGCTACATTTGGGCTGCTTCCTGATTTATAGTGCCTTTGTTTCCTCTTCTGTCATTCATTGGGGAAGGCTCTCACCTAGTCACAGGCTGACCTTGGAACCCTCTACAGACCAGAAATCTTAGCCACCCAGTTGACAGGATTAAGGGTGTGGGGCAACACACATCCTTAGGGACTGTGACTTTGTTAGAGGATCTGTTTGTCATGATACCTACTTTTGCACAAATACTCTGTCCTATTTTCCATTGAATGGGTATATTGTTTAGTTAAGTTTTTAGAATTTGACTGTATTTTGTTCCATTCAGCCTACTTGAATACTCTCATAGCAGTAACAACTTGTGTGGTTACTCTGAGAGTCTTAAGAGCCACACCTAGCACCTTAAGCTCCTTTCCTGAAGATATATAACATCAGATTTATTTATACATCTAATATTACTGCAGATAATTAGAAAAACCCAAGCATTAAATTAATCCAAGATGCAAAAATCTCTCTACATTATAAGAAACACAAAAAAATCAAGACAATATAAATCCACCAAAAAGTATTAATGCATCAGAAATGACCTTCAGTGACACTGAATTAGAGGAAATGCCTGAGAAAGATTTCAAAAGAATGATTATAAATATGTTCAAAGAACTCAAAGAGGAAATCAAAGGATTCAAAGAACACACAGGAAACCAATTTAATGAAATAAGGAGGTCAATACTAGACATAAATAAGGAAATAGAAATAATAAGAAAGCCCAGTCAGAAATACTAGCAATAAAGAACAGAGTCAGAGAAATAAAAAACTCTGCAGAAAATCTCTCTAGTAGAATGGATAAAGGAGAGAACAGAATATCTAAACTAGAAGACCAGGTGGCAGATCTAATACAGTCCAACAAAGAGAAAGACAAACTAATAGGAAGGTATGAATGGGAATTTCAAGATATTCAGGACACTATGAAAAGATCAAACATAAGAATTAAGTGCATAGTAGAAGGAGAAGAATTTCACTCCAAAGGCATAGTAGGCATTTTCAACAAAATCATAAAAGGAAACTTCCCCCAAATTGGGAAAGAGATGCCAATGCAGATACAGGAAGCCTTTAAAACACCAAACAGACAAAACCTGGAAAGAACCTCTCCCCACCATATTACAATTAAACTACCAAACATACAAACCAAAGAAAATATATTGAAAGCAGCTAGAGAGAAAAAGCAAGTCACCTACAAAGGCAAGCCCATCAGAATCACATCAGATTACTCAACACAAACTTGAGAAGCCAGAAGGGCTTGGAATGATGTATTCCAAGTTCTGAAAGATAACAACTGTCAACCAAGGTTACTTTATCCTGCAAAGATATCCATTCAAATATATGGAAAAATAAGGACTTTCCACAACAAAAGCAGGCTAAAGGAATATAGGAAGACAAAACTAGGTCTACAGAAAATACTTTAAAGGATCCTCCATGCTGAAGAGAAAGAAAAGCACGCATATAAGGAACCTGGAGAAAACAAACCATACTCCAATACTAGTTAATATAAGAGAGCAAAGGTAAAACTGGAAGAACTACAAAACAAGAAAAATGGCAAAAAAAAAAAAACACGTTTCAATAATAACTCTTAATATCAATGGCCTGAATGCCCCAACCAAAAGACATAGGTTTGCAGACTGGGTTAAAAAGTAGGATCCTTCAATTTTTTGCCTCTAAAAAACTCACCTTTCTACAAAGGATGGACACTATCTTAGGGTGAAATGCTGTTTCAAGCAAATGGGCCTAGAAAACAAGCAGGGGTTGCTATCCTAATATCTGACAGGGTAGACTTCAGACCAACATTAATTAGGAGAGATAAGGAAGGTCACTTTATATTGATTAAAAGAACAGTCGAACAGGAGGACATTGTAATCCTAAAAATATATGCACCTAACATGGGGGCTCCCAATTTCATCAAACAAATGCTATTAGAACTAAGGTCAGAGATAACACCAAATACACTTGTAGTTGGTGACTTCAACACCCCACTCTCACCAACTGACAGGTCATCCTGGGAAAAAAATAAACAGAGATGCTTCTGGATTAAATTCGGTCATAGAACAAATGGACCTAACAGATATATATAGGACATTTCATCTGAATGCTGAAGAATACACATTATTTTCAGCAGCACATGGAACATTCTCTAAAATATACCATATATTAAGACACAAAGCAAATCTTAACAAATATAGGAAAATTGAAATAATTTCTTGCACTCTATCGAATCACAATGGGCTCAAACTACAAATGAACAACAAGAAAAGCTATAGAGCATACACAAAATCATGGAAACTAAATAATACACTACTAAATGATGAATGGGTCAATGAATAAATCAAGAAGGAAATCAAAAAATTCATGGAGTCAAATGATAATGAGAACACAACATACCAAAACCTTTGGGACACAATAAAGGCAGTTCTAGAGGGAAATTTATAGCTTTAAACACCTATGTTAAGAAATTAGAAAGGTTGCAGGTAAACAACTTAATGCTGCACCTTAAGGCCTTGGAAAAAGAAGAACAAGGCAAAATAAAAATCAGTAGTTGGGAAGAAATAATAAAGATTAGGGCAGAAATTAATGGAATAGAAACCAAAAGAGACACAGAGGCTCCCAAAACCTCATCACTGAAACAGAACTAAAATGACCCCAATGTGGCTCAGGGAAACTCATGGAAGAGGGGGCGGAAAGATTGTTAGAGTCACAAGTTGAGGCATTATGCACAGAGACTGTGGCCTACCCCCCAGAACTCTTGACTAACCAGAACTCTTGACTAACCTCACAATGCATGACCCACATTCCCCATTGATGAGGGTCCCTTTGAAAGTGGGAGGACAGGGAGGAGGACAATGGAACCAAAACTATGAATGTAAAATCAGAATAATATAAATAAAAATATATATTTAAAAAATAAAAAAATAAATAAATAAAGAGAATTTTTAAAAAACAAAAACAAACAAAAACAAACAAACAAAAAAAAAACAATTCAAAGAATCAATGAAACAAAGAGTTGGTTCTTTAAAAGAATAAACAAGATTGATAAACCCTTAGCAAATCTGACCAAAAGAAAGAGAGAACAGACACAAATTGATAAAATCAGAGATGAAAAAGGCACCATTACAACAGATACAAGAGAAATAAAAAAATCACAGGGACATACTATAAGAAGATATACTCTACTAAATTTGAAAATCTGAAAGAAATGGATGATTTCCTTGATTTATATGACCTACCTAAATTAAATCAAGATGAGATTAACCACTTAAATACACCTATAACAAGTATGGAGATCCAAGCAGTTATAAAAAAAATCTCCCAACTAAAAAAGTCCAGGCCTAGATGGACTCACTGATGTATTTTACCAGACCTTCATGGAAGAACTAACATCAATGCTTCTTAAACTTTTCCATAAAATAGAAGAGGAAGAAACCCTACCAAACTCCTTCTATGAAGTCATCATCACCCTGATCCCAAAACCAGACAAAGATAGAACAAAAAAGGACAATTACAGACCAATCTCCCTCATGAACATTACATGCAAAAATTCTCAACAAAATATTGGCAAACAGAATACAAGAATATATTAGAAAGATTCTTCACCCAGACCAAGTAGCCTTTATCCCAGAATGCAGGGATGGTTCAACATACACAAACTGATGAATATAATACATTATATAAATGAACTGAAGGACAAAAATCACATGATCATCTCATTAGATGCAGAAAAAGCATTTGACAAAATCCAACATCCCTTCATGATAAAAGTCCTACAGAGACTGGGACGAGAAGGAACATAATAAAGGCTATTTATGACAAACCCACAGCCAACATAATACTAAATAGAGAAAAACTTGAAGCTTTTACACTAAAATCAGGCACAAGACAAGGGTTCCACTGTCCCCACTTTTACTTAATATAGCACTGGAAGTCTTAGCCATAGCAATATGTCAAGAGACACACATAAAAGGGATACAAACTGGAAAGGATGAGATCAAATTATCATTATTTGCAGATGGTATGGTTCTATACATAACAGACCCTAAAGACTCTAGCAGCAGATTGTTAGAGCTGATAAATACCTATAGCCATGTATCAGGATACAAAATAAGCAGACAGAAATCAGTAGCCTTCCTATATGCTAACAACAAACACACAGAGGATGAAATCAGAGAATCACTCCCATTCACAATTGCATCAAAAAATAAAGTGGAGGGAGGGCAGGGAGAAGGCTAACGATGGTAACATCATAGCTCTATGCACATTATATAGGTAACTAATAAAAAATATAGGCATGAAAAATAAAAAAATAAAAAAATGTTGAACATCCCTAATCATCAGGGAAATGCAAATTACAACTATGAGATTCCACCTTACCCCAGTAAGGTGAAGGGCTGGAGAGATGGCTTAGCAGTTAAGGCGCCTGCCTGCTAAGCCTAAGAACCCAGTTCCAATCTCCAGGTCCCATGTTTAGCCAGATGCAAAGTGATGCAAGGGCACAATGCCGCACTTGCCCACAAGGGGGCGCATGCATCTGGATTTCGTTCACAGCAGCTGAGAGACTGCTGGCACGCCCATTCTCTGTCTCCCTCTCCCTCTCTCTCTGTCTCTCTCCAAAAATAAAAAAATAAAATTAAAATAAAAAAACAATGAAAACAAAAGGTGGCAAGGCTGTGGAGAAATAAGAATAAGCTTTCACTGTTGGTGGGAATGTAAAATGGTTCAACCATTATGGAAAGCTATATGGAGACTCCTGAAAAGGATGACTATAGACCTACCAACAGACCCAGATATTCCCTTACTGGGCATTTACCCTAAAGGCTCCAAGCCTCAGATCAGAGAGATATGCTCAACCATATTTATAACTGCTCAATTCATAATAGCTTAGAGCTGGAATCAACCCAGATGTCCATCATTAGATGAATGGATAACAAGGATGTGGTATATCTATACTATGGAACTATATGTAGCAGCAAGGAAAGATGAAATAATGAAATTTGAATAAAAAGGTTGCACATGGAACAGATCATCCTCAGTGAGCTCAATCAATCACAAAAATATAATTGTCACATGGTCTCATTCATTTGTGGCTCTTAACCTGAATCTGCCTGAGATGCTGCCAAACCCAATAAGTACCCTGAGGGCCAGACAATAGGGAGGGTGGGATGGGGGAGATTCAGGGTAGGAGGGAGGATAAGAGGGGGGACACAAATAGGGACTCAATAGGAAATGGTACTATAAAACACTATATATGCTGAAAAACAGGCTAAAACATTGGTCTTTCAGCAGGCCCACAGAGGGAACACCTGAACACAGGGAACTGGAGAGAACATCATAAGACCAACCTTAATCTTTTCCTGTTTCTCTCTCTCTCTCTCTCTCTCTCTCTCTCTCTCTCTCCCTCTCCTCTCTAAACTCACTTTCTCTTTTATATTACCTATCTTTTTCTTCCTCCACATTCCTTAGCACTGACTTATAACTCCCAGTACCAGCACAGGGTTAACTTTCACGATGAGCTGTTGATCCAAGAGATCTACAGGGTTTCCCAAAAAAGACAGATTTCTGTCAGAGTTCTTGATGACCCACCAAAGGTTAATGGTAAAACCCTACTGTCAAAGACAGCATACGTGGGTGAGACAAAACATGGAGAGATCTGGTTGGAATCTGGAAGAAGGTCAGTCCCCAGACAGTTAGCTAGTCTAGTGTCAGAGGGTGCTACATGAGTGACTGGGGGAAAATTACTGACATCTGTCCAAATAACTCGCAGTTTAAGCTACCCAGCAGGAAACAACCTGACATAATGCTCAAACAAGTGCAGTAGTGGCACACAGCCATGGTGGGTAACCAACTGCTCTTGATTTGGCTAATAGATCCACTCAGTGGAATGGAACTCATTGCTGGAACTGGGAAATAAGTCAAAACCATGTACAAAAAATGAGCCCAGTCTCAAAGATCAAGCTCCCACCAAATGTGGGCTAGAAGAGGGCCTACCCATATAAAATTCTCTCTAAAATAACTATGGCCATTCCATCTATCTAGTACTAACTTCTCTCTCCATTGGAAAATTTGCTTATCTTTTTCAGATGGATGATGAACCTGAAGGAAGGATCAGCCTATCACAACTCATCAGGGCCCCAGCTGAAACCATAGAGTAATGTGGGGAAAAGGCAAGAGTACAGCTTTCTTGGTGAACATGGCACCACAAAAAGGCTCAAGGAAATAAACACAGAGAACATCCAACTCCTACTAAGCCAGATATCCAGAGACACAGAGGCTCCCAAAACCTCACCATTGAAGTAGAACTAAAATGATCCCAATGTGGCTCAGGGAAATTCACAGAAGAGGGGGTGGAAAGAGTGTTAGAGCCACAAGGTGGGTCATTATGCACAGAGACTTGGCCTATTCCCCGTAATTTTTGACTACCCCCACAGTGCATGACCCACATTCCCCATTGATGAGGGTCCCTTTGGAGGGGGGAGGACAGGGAGGAGGATAATGGAGTCTCACTGTGGCCCAGGCTGACCTGGAATTAACTATGTAGTCTCAGGATGGCCTTGAACTCACGGCGATCCTCCTACCTCTGCCTTCCGAGTGCTGGGATTAAAGGCATGCCCCACCACGCCCAGCGAGCTGTTATCTAAAATAATTTTGAGCAACAAAAATAAGGCTGGTGGTATCACCATACCTGATTTTAACCTATATTACAGAGTCATAGTAACAAAAACAGCATGGTGCTGGCACAAAAACAGACATGTAGATCAATGGAACAGAATAGAGGACCCTGATGTAAGTCTGGGTAGCTATAGCCACCTGATCTTTGACAAAAATGCCAATAATGCTCATTGGAGAAAAGACAGCCTCTTCAGCAAATGGTGCTGGGAAAACTGGATATGCATCTGTAAAAGGATGAAAATAGATCCTTATCTCTCTCCATGCCCAAGAATCAATTCCAAATGGATGAAAGATCTTAATATCAGACCTGAAACTCTGAAACTGCTAGAGAAAAAAGTAGGGAAGACCCTTCAACATATTGGTCTTGGCAAGGACTTTCTGAATATAACCCCAATCTCTCAGGAAATAAAACTGCTGGGACCTCATGAAATTACAAAGATTTTGTACAGCTAGGGACACTGTGAATAAAGCAAAGAGGCAACCTACAGAATGGGAGAAAATTTTTGCCAGCTATACATCAGACAGTGGGTTAATATCTAGGATATACAAAGAACTCAAAAAATTAAATAATAAGAAATCAAACAACCCAATTAAAAATGGACCATGGAACTAAATAGAGAGTTCTCAGAAGAAGAAATACAGATGGCATATAAACATCTAAAAAATGTTCTACATCTCTCATCATTAGGGAAATGCAGATTAGAACTACATTGAGATTCCATCTCACTCCTGTCAGATTGGCTACCATTATGAAAACAAATGACTATAAATGCTGGCAAGGATGTGGAAAAAGAGGAACCCTTCTACACTGTTGGTGGGAATGCAATCTGGTTCAGCCATTGTGGGAATCAGTGTGGAGGTTCCTGAGACAGTTAAATATAGATCTATCATATGACCCAGCTATACAATTCCTATGCATATATCCTAAGGACTCGTCTCACTACTTTAGAGATACTTGCTCTTCCAAGTTTATTGCCACTCTATTCACAATAGCTAGGAAATGGAACCAGCCTAGATGTCCCTCAACTGATGAGTGGATAATGAAGATGTGGCACATTTATACAATGGAGTTCTACTCAGCGGTGAAGAAAAATGAAGTTATGAAATTTTCTGGAAAATGGATGGATCTGGAAAGGATTATACTTAGTGAGGTAACCCAGGCCCAGAAAGCCAAATGTCACATGTTCTCTCTCATATGTGGATCCTAGCTACAAATGATTGGACTTCTATGTGAACAAAAATAAAACTCAGTAGCAGAAGCCAGTAAGCTAGAAAGGGGATATAAAGGGAATAGAAAGAGAGGGAGTGGGGACTTAATAGGATGGTATTGTATATATGTAAGTAGAAGAACAGATTAATGGGTGTGAAAAGGCCTAAGTGAGGTCAAGGGAAGAGATTGAGTAAAGGATAATGAAAATCTAAGAGGATACAAATAAGCCATATGGAAACCTACTTTTCTGGGCAATGGAACATTCAGAAGCAATAGATTGTTACTAGAAAATTTTCAGTGTCAGGTATGGTATACCTTCCAGTGAGTTGTTGGCCAGGGAGGCCACTGATACCCCCAAAACATTACAGGCCATTGCTGAGGCCCTTGGTTTCCCACCAGTAATAGATGGTAAGATCCTATTTCTGAAGACTCCACATACTTGGCTGCAATGTCACTGAGAAATCCTGCTGGAGCTGAGCTGAAAGCCTTCTGCATTTCTTATATTCCACAATACCAGGTAGAGTGCCAATTTGTTATTCAAGGGGTAATAAAGCAGACTTTGAAGAACAGGACACTCCTTGAGCACTCAGGCCCCTTCAAAAGAGTCTACATTCTTTTTGTTGCCCCAGTGCAGGTCAGCTGGCCTGATCTCATATAATGCAGCTGAATGGGCAGCAGTTTCTGCCCCAAAGATTTTATTTTTTTCTGTGCCATATACCTCTGCTCACACCAGTCCATTTCTATGCAAAACAACCCTGCACAAGTTCTCAGGACATGAGCATAACAGCAAGTCTGTCACACATATGAGAGAGAACATGTGACATTTGGCTTTCTAGGCCTGGGTTACCTCACTAGGTATAATCCTTTGCAGATCCATCCATTTCCCAGAAAATTTCATAACTTGACCTCTCAGTGCCTGAAACTACCTACACAAGACCATCCTAATAGGTGGAAAAGATGATGACATCAAAATTAAAAGAGAGACTGATTGAGAGGAGAGGGGATATGATGGAGAATGGAGTTTCAAAGGGGAAAGTGGGGGGAGGGAGGGAAGTACCATGGTATATTGTCTACAATAAGGAAGTTGTCAATTAAAAAAAAAAAGAAATGCAGGAAAGAGAAGGTCATTGAATTTGCAACATGGTCTTATGTTTTGGAAATGGCCATGGGCAATGTGAAGCAGGTTTGCTGGATGCCTGCATGGAGAACCAATGGAGCCCTGAAGATGAACCATTGGTTGCAGTGGAGACCCAGTGGAGATGCCAGGACCACGAGATGGCTGCAAAGGAGAACTTCTGGCCCTGGATGAAGTTTTCCAGGACTCTGAGTAGTCTAGCTGGAGGGGCAGAATTGGAACTCCAGAGACTTTTTGCTGATTAGAATTATCAGACTTGGAGATTTGTCACTGACTAGAGTTGTTGGTTGAAGCTACAGAGCTGGATGCTTTCCCTGGTTGTTTTAAATCTTGTATTGGTTGAATATTTCTTTGCTATACCCAATGCCATCTTTTGCAGTGTGAATGTTTATTCTGTGCCTTTGTGGGTTTTTTGGTGAATTTTTTGGTATTATGATTCAGTTAAGAGACATTGGATTATGGGGATGTTTGAACATCATTAGGATTGATTAAAAATATGGGGACTTTGGGCTGAAGAGATGGCTTAGCAGTTAAGTGTGTGCCTGTGAAGCCTAAGGACCTCTGTTCAAGGCTCAATTCCCTAGTACCCACGTAAGCTAGATGCACAAGGTGCTGCATTCATCTGGAGTTTGTTTATGGTGGCTGGAGGCCCTGATGCACCCATTCTCTCTCTGTCTGCCTCTATCTCTCTCTCATATAAATAAATAAATAAATAAATAAATAAATAAATAAATAAATAAATAAATAAGTAAAATCTATTTTAAAAATATGGGGACTTTGAAAGTTTGACTGAATGCATGGCATTTTACATCATGGATGGTTCTCAGTTTATGGGGGTCAGGGGCAGAATGAGGTTGAGTGACTTCTGCCAGAAATGTGAACCTGAACCTGACTGCAACATGGAGCATTACCTCAAAGTATTTGCATGCCTCTACTATCCAGCAACAATGTGAGGACCTACCACATAGGAGCTCTGCACCAGCCTAGGCTGTCAAAGAGGCCAGGGTGGGAAGTGGTAAGCTAATTGGCGGTGGTATCCCAGAGTATGGATGCAACTGAAAAGTGAGCTTCTGGGTGGTTCATGACTAGAACTGTCTCAAGTCCATTTGATTAGTAGACAGTAGGAACACTGTGCCTGGAGATGGAAGCCTTGTCACAGCAATGACAATTGATTGCTGTCTTAATTCAAACTGGTATCCAGTTGTCATGGAAACCAAGAAACTTCTATGGTCCCTGATCCTGGTGATCCACTCTCAAAGATCACATTTGACATCCCACCTCTGCTGTTAGACCCCACATCCCCTCAAGTTTTCTATCTTAGGGAGACTTGAGAGTTGGAGATGGAAAGGGTACCCCCTCCTGGTGGAAAGTATTTGACAGGTATGTAAAGCAAGGAGTCTACTGGCCATCCTATGATGTGCAGGGGGCAGCCAGATGCTCCACAAGCTCTACATGTGACAAGGGGCCAGAAAATCAGGAAGTGCTTCCTCTGGTCAAAGAAGTTTATGGGCAGAGAGCCTGAATGCCCAGGGACCTTAGTGTTATGTAGAGTGAATGTGAGTGGCTCCAAAATAAATGGAAATTTAAATTATGATTCAGTTAGAAGACCCAGATGTGAGTTTAAATGCCCATCCTCAGAGAGCCTGGAGTACATCTGGATGGCAGGAAGGAATAGAGTACTTTCTATTTATACAATCTTATTGAATCTAGTTTTTTGATACTACAAATGTCATAGTTTAGCCATAGTTTAGTTATTAATTACACAGTGATTTTTGCCACTGTCAAGAACAGTTTCCATGGGAGAATATTTCAAGAGCTTCCCATTAGATTTGCAAATGAGCTGTTAGAACACAAGCTACTCCTAAATTGGGAATTTGCCATTTTTATAATATGGCCATAATATGATTCAAATACCATCCAGTTCATCATATAGGTAGATTAACCATGTTTCTCAATGTTAGCTGGGTGAGGGAAAACTCAACTCAGAACAGATCTTCTATACAACATCCTCACATATCTCAGGGTACATGTCAACTCAACCCTGATCTCACTCTTAGAAGAGAGGGATGTGTGAGGCCTAGTGGAATTTTATGAGCCTGACTAGAGTTTAGCGACCTGTCTTTGGCCTACTTCCACTTAAGAGTGACTCAGCAAGGCCTAAGCCGAAACTGCCTCCGCCCAGCTACTGCAGACGTGGTGAAATACTATTGGCCCTTACACCTTTTTCCCATCCTGAGACCCACCCTCTTTCTCAAAGCTATATAAACTCCTTCCCACTACAATAAACCAAGTTCCTGCCTTGACAAGACTCCCGACTCAGTATGTTTTTCTCTCCGGTGTTTTGGGGGGAGGTCTGAGCCGCCGACACCCATCATCCCACTCAGCCTCAAGAGGAGCCCCTGGTCTGGCTCTCTCTTCAGCTCTACCTGCCGGGGGAGGAACTGGCAGACTGGTGCCCCATGTGAGGACCTCTGTTTCCTGCCTATGGAAGAACACGGAAGTACGCTGATGGGCCAATCAGACTGTGGGCGGGTGTACCCTCATAAATTATGAGGTAGTCTTCATATCTAATGTTCTGACCTTTGCTTCTGTAACCTGTGCTTGCTTCAACATCTTTTCATTCCTTTCTCTTTCCTTTCACTTCCGGGTTGCCAGCAAACTGCATCTGCGGCCCCTGTATTTCTGAATGGGTCATACATTCCTGGTGGACACACCACATGGACAGACCTGGAAGAGACTCACCCACCACGTGGGCAGACCTGGAGGAGACCCTAAGCGTTTTGCCCCCCCATTTGAGTGGGGACTCCGTCTCAAAAAACAGAGCAAACCTGTTGGGGAGATCTGCTCCCATCTGTACTGTGTTTGGTATCATTGAGCTGTCCCCTAAGGACATAGGCTCGTCTGGCTGTCACGGATCTAAATCTGAACTTAATTCTGTAGCATGTTTAGCTATATTTTGGGCCTTTGTGCTTATGTTGTACTCATGTGTATTACTGATGCCCTGATTTTACAAATACTCCTCCTGCAATATGGCTTAAAAGTAAAACAAAAAACCTCCATGGCTTTTGGGACAAAACTTTTGTTTTAGCCCCATGGATTAGTTTAATCCTCCTTGCCATAATTGCCGGCCTTAAAGACTTCTTTGTGAAGGATATAATTTCTGCCCTTAACAAAAGCTGGAAGAAAAAACTAAAACTGGCTATTAAAATCTCGTTCCTCCCAAGGCCGCCACCCAAACCGCCACGGCCACTGCTTTTCAGCCCGTAACCACCACCTGTGGCAATAGTGCTCACAACCACCCATCCCCCTCTTTAGCCTTGAAAGGAAAGAATACAGAGGACTTTGTTAAAACTGGGTTACTGGCATAAGAGATGGCTACATTTTGCTATCCAGGCCCCAAAAGTTTGATCAAGTTTAAATTTATAGTGGACTGATGTGCTTGACTAAAGATAACAGACTGAGATTTTAAGATTTTAAGTCGGAAAACCTCAAACAAGTTAAAATTATAGAGGCACTGAGACAGATTTTAGGTTAATGGAGTTACTATTGTCAACACATTAGCAATCTTAAGGAAGGTGGAAGGAAGGTGGCCTCACTGCTTTACATTAAAACAATGGAGAGGATGCCTGAGGAAAGACTGTTAAAAATGCAAACTCTTGGGCCGGGCATGGTGGCGCACGCCTTTAATCCCAGCACTCGGGAGGCAGAGGTAGGAGGATCACTGAGAGTTCAAGGCCACCCTGAGACTACATAGTTAATTCCAGGTCAGCCTGGACCAGAGTGAGACCCTACCTCGAAAAACCAAAAAAAAAAAAAAAAAAAAAAAAAAAAGCAAACTCTTGGAAACAATTGACTGGAGAAAAAACCTGCTTTTCAAGTCTATATGGCTATGTCCTACACACCATTGTCCCACCCTTTGCCACCTTCCCATTAACGTAGGGCTGGAGGCAACATCCAGGCCCTGTTACCCCACCCCCCTCTCTGATCTGGCTTTTATCCATAAGGCGGCCCAGAAACAGGTCCTTTTACATACAATGGGCCATCCACCTCTAGGCTTACTGAGCACATTCGCTCACACACTGGTCTGCCTGACTTTATTGCTAATAGGGATTCACAGGTAGACAAATTTATTACTTTCTCCTCCTTGCCACCCTTAGAACAAGCTAAACGTTTACACCAAATGTTCCATCTATCCCTTTAATAATTCAAGCCCGCTTCCTACTTAATGTCACTGGGGGCTGATCTTAAGGTATTAATGGTAGGTTTAAAATTCCATTGTAAAGATATGCAAAGTGTGCCCAGTAGGAGTTCCTAAAGTGTGCTGGAGTTTTTGGCTATAGTTTTTATTCCGTGTGCTGTGTGGCTGGTTTGTTTTTGTTTCTCTCTTTCTTGGCCCTATGAAGGCAGGCAAACTTCTTCTGCCATTATGGAACTTCCCCTAGAAAAAAATTGTCTGAACTTACAAATCCTGTCAGCCTTTCCTCCAGGTACCTCCTCTTTAAACTACAGGAGCCAATCCACGAGGGCTACACCCTAATCACCTTTGGCAGATTAACGTTACACACTATTCTCCTTTTAAAAAAACTTAAATATATTTTTCTCTCAGTTGATACTTTCTCCCATGCTTGCTGGACATCAGCACATGCTGGGGAAAAGACTAAACATGCTATTAGCCATATGCTTCAATGCTTTGCCACCCTAGGATTGCCAGATCAAGTCAAAACTGATAATGGCCCCTACTAAGCAGGGCCTTTATAATTTCCTCCAAACCTGGAAAATCTCACTTTCCACAGGCATCCCATATAACCCATGGGGCCAGGCCATTGTAAAAAGATATAATCAAACTCTCAAGTCTCAATTACAAAAACAAAAGGGGGAATCCCTACCCCCACATGACAACTAAAAAAGGCATTATTAACCCTAAATATTTTAAATTTTTCTAAAGAAGATAGACACTTGTCCCCTTTTCAATAACATTGGACCTCAGCTGTTACTTACAGCTCAATCTGGGTCAAATGGAGGGACCCATTGACTGGGGCCTGGAGAGGACCAGACCCCCTCCTCACAGAAGGGAGAGGGTTTGGATGTGTCTTTCCTCAAGAGGAAAAAAGACCCATTTGGGTACCAGCAAGAGACTTAAAATATTTACCCCAACAAGGGGACAATAACAATCAACTCTCCAGGGAGTGTTCCACCCCTGAGAACTGTGCCTCTGTTTCTTCCCCAGGAACAACTGGAGGTGTGGATGCTGCTAGACCCAAATGAAGCCAGAAAAGCTCCAGAAAGATTTGGAAAAGAGGAGATGGGACTTCCAAGACAACCTGCTGTGGACGGGCTTAAATGGCTTTTTCCCTACTTCTCCCTCCCCTTGGACCCCTCCTTCTCTTTCTTCTTATCCTCACTATCGGGCCCTGTGTAATTAATAAGATCACACAATTCATTCACCAACAACTAGAGGCAATTAAACTTCATCAGGTCAAAATACCACAGGCTCGCAACTCAGGAGCCGGGCTCTTCCTCTGAATGGCTGTCCTCCTAACGTCCCTCCCCTGCCCACCATGGAACCAATGACGGGTAAGATCTCAGACAGGCTGAGACAACCTAAGACAGGTCATGGAGTGGATTTTCAATGGGCTAGAGGCATGGTACTCAGTGACGGGTAAGAGCCCCAGAGGGGGGACAACCTAAGACAGGGGCCATGATCCCCGCCGTTCTTACAAAAACAAAAGGGGGAGATGTTGGGCCCTAAGAGGCCCAGGTGTGAGGCCTAGTGGAACTTTCTGAGCCTGACTAGAGTTTAGCGACCTGTCTTTGGCCTACTTCTGCTTAAGAGTGACTCAGCAAGGCCTAAGCTGAAGCTGCCTCCACCCAGCTACTGCTGACGTGGTGAAATACTATTGACCCTTATACCTTTTTTCCCATCCTGAGACCCACCCTCTTTCTCAAAGCTATATAAACTCCTTCCCACTACAATAAACCGAGTTCCTGCCTCAACAAGACTCCTGGCTCAGTGTGTTTTTCTCTCCAGTATTTTTTGGGAGGGGGTCTGAGCCACCGACACCCATCATCCTGCTCAGCCTCAAGAAAAGCCGCTGGATCGGCTCTTTCTTCCGCTCTACCTGCCAGGAGGAACCAGCAGAGGGATACTTGGGGGAACAGGTGAGGTAGTACAAGTGTATCCATAACATCATTACTTCCAAACACAACCAGTTATGAGTTTTAAGATAAATAGTAGTAAACATCTTTATAGCCTTATTTTACTTGCATTTAAACTGTTACTTCTGCATCCCACCTGCAACATTTTACACATGGTTATAAACTCAGGAAATTGTTTCCAGTGCATGGTACCTTCCTTGAGACTGAACTTGTGATTGTTTTTATTCCTTTCTTACTGAAAGCCTTTGGAAACATAGACATATTCAATGGCCACTTGAACAGAATATGCAGCTCTAGGAACCCAGGACCTGAATGTATATGCATATGTGATGGGTATGTATATACTTGGAAGCCACCTAAGGTGCACAGATAAGTGTTATTTGTGCTTTTGGGACAGGTATGCCAGAGATACTTAATGCATGCTTGAGTCTAGGGCAAACAGCATTGTTATTGGATACATAGCTGCTGAGATAGTGGAGGGATTGTCCATATGCTCCCTTCTGCTGGGACACAGTCTGACATTTGCTCTTTGGTTGAGTAATGGGAGGGATAAGTATATCACTCTTCCTCCTGAGTCTCTGTGTAGTTGGAAGTAGGCCTGGCTACAGGGGAGGACACCTGTATTTCCTGCCTCACTAGACAGTGAGTAATGGTCTCTTCTCCATCTGGAGGAATTTGGGCTGAGCAGAGATCCAGAGATCTTTTTCTGCTTCTTCCTCTTATTTTGCTCTGGCTTCTGGCTGTTTTTGCCTGGCCAGCTGCAGCAACAATAGCAACAGATGAGGAGGAGTGTGAGTACAACCAACAGGGGCAGCCCCAGGATGACAGCCAGGCAGACAGTATTGAAGAGGCTCTCTTGGTGTTTGGTCAGGATGATGCCCTAGATAGAGCTGAAGAAGGAGCTGATTCTCTCCATAGTGCTGAGCTGACATGTGTCCAGAGAACTCTCTCAAGTCTCCAGCAAGTCCTGGGCTTCAGAGGACACAGTCTTGGCCACTTGCAATTTAGTCCTCTTCCAGCTCTAGGTTTGGGCATGCCACTAAGAACATGTTTCTTAAAACAATTTTTTTATTAACAACATCTATACTTGCAGACAATAAACCATGATAATTCCCTCCCCTCCCCCACTTTCCCCTACACAGCTCCACTCTCCATCATATCCCCACCCTCTCTCCATTAGTTTCTTTTTTAATTTTGATGTTATTGTCTTTTTCTTCTATTATGAAGATCTTGTGAAGGTATTGCTAGACAGTGGAAGGTCATGGATATCAAGGCCAATTTCTGTCTGGACAGTTGCATAGTAAGGAGTGGTACCCTTCTTTTGATTCTTACATTCTTTACACCACATCCTCTGCAATGGATCCTGAGCCTTGGAGGGTGTAATAGGGATGTTTCAGTGCTGGACACTCCTCTGTCACTTCTCAGCACTATGTTGACTTTTGGGTCATCCAGTGGTCACCACCATCTGAAAAGAGAAGCTTCTCTAACCAAGCCAAGTGACAGTAGCATTAATGTATGATTATGAAAATTAAATGTAGTGCTTTCAGAACAGTTTGGTGAGAATAATATATGCATTTAGCCAGACAAGAGCAGGTTTCTTATACCCCTAAAGCTCATGACCTCCCCTGCCATAGGCGGCTTCTTCTTCTTCTTCTTCTTCTTCTTCTTCTTCTTCTTCTTCTCCTTCTCCTTCTCCTTCTCCTTCTCCTTCTCCTTCTCCTTCTCCTTCTCCTTCTCCTTCTCCTTCTCCTTCTCCTTCTCCTTCTCCTTCTCCTTCTCCTTCTCCTTCTCCTTCTCCTTCTCCTTCTCCTTCTCCTTCTTCTTCTTCTTCTCCTTCTCCTTCTCCTTCTCCTTCTCCTTCTCCTTCTCCTCCTCCTCCTCCTCCTCCTCCTCCTCCTCCTCCTCCTCCTCCTCCTCCTCCTCCTCCTCCTCCTCCTCCTTCTTCTTCTTCTTCTTCTTCTTCTTCTTTGAGGTAGGGTTTCACTCTAGCCCAGGCTGACCTGGAAATCACTCTATATTCTCAGGGTGGCCTCGAACTCATGGCAATACACCTACCTCTGCCTCCTGAGTGCTGGGATTAAAGGCATGCACCACCACACTTGGCTTGCCATAGGCTTTTTTTTTTAATTATTATTTTTTATTGACAACTTTTATACTTACATACAAAAAAAAACCCACCTGATATTTCCCTCCCCTCCCTTGCCATAGGCTTTTGATTAGGTTTTCAATACCAGGCATGTATTCCTTCCCATACAGTGGGCCACCAGTCCCATTGGAGAGCAGTTGGTTTTCCCCAGAGCAAATATGGCACTATTGCACCCACTTGGCCATTTGGCCTGTCTGGCCAAATTTGAGGCTTCCAGTGTCCACTGTTTTCACCATTGATGACTTTCTGTCTCCCATACGGCTGCATGCAGTGAAGCTTTTTCCAGCTTTCAGTTAGCTGGTCTATAGGGAGAAAATTTTCACCTCAGCACCAGCTTGATTTCTCAGTGACCTTGCTGCCAAGGCATGTGAAGTCTTCAGGAATAGGGTCTTACCATCTGTTACTTGTGGGAAACCAAGGGCCTTGGCAAAAGCCTGCAATGTTTTGGAGGCAACAGGGATCTACCTCCCTGGCCAACAACTCACTGGAAGGTATCCCATCCCTGGCACTGAAAATTTTCTAGTAGTAATCTATGGCTTCTGGATATGCCTTTATTCAAAAAAGTAGGCTTTCATATGTCTTATTCAGAATATCTTGAATTTTTATTCGCCCTCCCCCACCCTTCTCTTAACCCTTTCCCCTGGTCTCACTTAGGCTATTCCACTCCCTGTAATATGTTCTTCTACTTACATATATACAATATCATCCCCTAAAGTCTTTCCCTCTCCTCCCTTATAGCCTTTTTCTAGCTTACTGGGCTCTGCTACTGATTTTTGGTTCCAGCTCACACACAAGTCTAAACATTTGTAGCTAGGATCCACATATGAGAGAGAACATGTGATGTTTGGCTTCCTGGGCCTGGGTTACCACACTTCGTATAATCCTTTCTGGATCCATCCATTTCCCTGCAGATTCATAATTTAATTTTTCATTACATGGAATAGAACTCCATTGTGTAAATGTACCACATCTTTATTATCCATTCACATGTTGAGGGACATCTAGGCTGGTGCCATTTCCTAGCTATTGTGAAAAGAGCAGCAATAAACATGGTTGTGCAAGTATCTCTAAGGTAGGGAGAAGAGTCATTAGGATATATGCCTAGGAGTGTTATAGCTGGATCATATGGTAAATAAATTTTTAGGTGTCTCAAGAACCTCCACACTGATTTCCACAATGGCTGTACCAGACTACATTCCCAAAATGGTGTAGAAAGGTTCCCTTTTTCTGCATCCTTGCCAATATTTATTGTCATTTGTTTTCTTGATGATAGCCATTTTGAGAGGAGTGCAACGGAATGTCAAAATAGTTTTAATTTGCATTTCCCTGATGGCTAAGGATCTAGAACATGTTTTTAGATATTTATATGCCATCTGTATTTCTTCCTTTGAGAACTCTCTATTTAATTCCATAGCCCATTTATTAATTGGGTTGTTTTATTTCTTGTTGTTTAGTTTTTTGAGTTATTTGTATATTCTGGATATTAATACTCTGTCAGATGTATAGCTGGCAAAGATTTTCTCCCATTCTGTGGTTATTTCATTGCTCTATTCAGTGTCCTTTGCTGTACAAAAGCTTTGTAATTTCATGAGATCCCATTGGTTGATTTGTGGTTTTATTTCCTGAGCAATTGGAGTTATATTCAGAAAGTCATTGCCTATGCCAATATGTTGAAGGGTTCCCCCACCTTTTCCTCTAGCAGTTTCAGTTTTTCAGGTATGATATTAAGGTCCCTGATCCATTTAGACTTGATTCTTGTGCTTGGAGAAAGATAAGGATCTATTTTCATCCTTCTACATATAGATATCCAATTTTCCCGGAACCACTTGTTGAAGAAGCTGTCTTTTCTCCAATGAGAATTTTTGGCATTTTTGTCAAAAATTAGATGGCTGTAGCTGCCTGGCTTAACATCTGAGTCCTATATTCTGTTTCACTGATCTATGTGTCTGTCTTTGTGCCAGTACCATGCTGTTTTTGTTACTATGGCTTTGTATTATAGCTTAAAATTGGGTATGATGATACCACCAGCCTTATTTTTCTTGCTCAAAATTGTTTTTGGCTATTCAAGGGTTTTTGTGCTTCCAAAGGAATTTTAGGATTGTTTTTTCTATTCCTGTGAAGAATGTCATTGGAATTTTAATGGAGATTGCGTAAAATGTGTAGATTGATTTTGGTAAGATTGACATTTTCACAATACTGATTCTTCCAATCCAAGAACATGTTATGTCTTTCCATTTCCTAATTTCTCACTTGATTGTTTTAAAGTTCTTGTAGTGATCCTTCACTTCTTTGGTTAGATTTATTCCAAGGTAATTTTTTTGAGTCAATTGTGAATGGGAGAGATTCCCTGATTTCATCCTCTGTATGTTTATTGTTAGTATATAGGAAAGCTACTGATTTCTCTGTGTTTATTTTGTATCCTGATACATTACTAAAAGTATTTATAAGTGCTAACATTTTCCTGGTATCGAGTCTTTAGGGTCCTTTATGTATAGAATCCTATAATCTGCAAATAATGATAATTTGATCTCTTCCTTTCCAATTTGTACCCCTTTTATGAGTGTCTCTTGCCTTATTGATATAGCTAGGACTTCCAGTACTATAATTAATAAAAATGAAGACAGTGGACACCCTTGTCTTGTTCCTGAATTTAGTGGAAAGGCTTCAAGTTTTTCCCCATTTACTATTATGTTGGCTGTAGGTTTGTCATAAATAGCTTTTATTATGTTAAGATGTTCGTTCTATTTCCAGTTTCTGTAATAGTTTTACTATGAAGTGATGTTGGATTTTGTCAAATGCCTTTTCTGTATCTATTGAGATAATCATGGGATTTTTGTCCTTCAGTCCATTTATATAGTGTATATTTATCAATTTGCATATGTTGAACCATCCCTGCATCTTTTGGATAAAGCCTACTTGGTCAGGGTAAATAATCTTTCTGATATATTCTTGTATTCTGTTTCCCAATATTTTGTTCAGACTTTTTAAAATTGACAACTTTCACAATTGTAGACAATATTCCATGGTAATTACCTCCCTTCCCCTACTTTCCCCCTTGAAACGCCACTCTCCATCATATCCCCTCCCCCTCTCAATCAGTCTCTCTTTTATTTTGATGTCATCATCTTTTCCTCCTATTATGATGGTCTTGTGTAGGTAGTTGTAGCAGACAGTTTCAGGTTCGCTGAGATGAACTTCCAGACCAGGCACAGTTATGGAGGAAGGGATATTATTTATTGAAGCTTACAGATCCAGGGGAAGTTCCAATAATGGCAGAAGATGCTGGCCTGCCTTCACAAGGCCAAGCAGAGAAAAAGCCAACCAGCCACCACAGCACACAGAGCAAAACTACAGCCAAAAGGTCACACAGCACACTTCAGGAACTCCTTCTAGGCACATTTGCATATCTTTACAATGGAATCTCAAACCCACACCATTAACACCTTAAGACCAGCCCCCAGTGACATTGCCTCTAGCAAGGTGATTACAGATGCAAACTATAACTAATAAAGCACTGAATCTATTGGGGGACATATATTCAAACTACCACAGTAGTATCAGGCATAGATATCCAGGCCATTTTGTTCTGGAGGAGCACGTTGTAAGGAGTCCTACCCTTCCTTTGGCTCATAATTTTTTTTCTGCCACCTCTTCCACAATGGACCCTGAGCTTTGGAGGGTGTGTTAGAGATATTTCAGTGTTGAGCTCTCCTTTGTCACTTCTTCTCAGCACTATGGTGCCTTCTGAGTCATCTCAAGGTCACCGCCATCTAAAAAGAGAAGATTCTCTAACCAAAAGTGAGAGTAGCATTAATATGTGGGTATGAACATTAAGAGAAGTGCTTACTGGGCAGTTTGGTGAGCCTAGTATATACATTTTAGCCAGACACCAGCAGACATTATACCCCTAGGGCTCATGACTACCCCTGTCATAGGTTTTCAGTATCAGGGATGGTATTGTCTCCCATAGAGTGGGACTCCAGTCCAATTAGAGAGTGGTTGGTTTCCTCCATAACAGACATGCCACTATTGTACTCATTGGCTCATTTGGCCTGGCTGGCCAAATTTAAGGCTTGCAATGTCCACTGTTGAGTATCTTCACTGGTGATTTCTCTCTCTCCCATTGAACTGCATGTACCATAGCTTTTTACAGCTTTCTGTCAGCTGGTCCACATGGAGGAGGCTTTCAGCTCAGCTCCAACAGGATTTCTTAGTGACCTTGCAGCCCAAATATGTGGAGTCTTCAGCAGTAGGGTCTTACCATTTGTTAAGAATTTTTGCATCTATGTTCATGAGGAAGATTGGTCTGTAATTTTCTTTTTAAATTCTGTCTTTGGTTGTGGTATCAGGGTGATGCTGGCTTCATACAAGGAGTTCAGTAGAATTCCTTCCTTTTCTATTTTGTGGAAAAGTTTGAGAAGCAGTGGTGTTAAGTTCTTCCATGAATGTCTGGTAGAATTCACCAGTGAATCCATCTGGGCCTGGACTTTTTTTTAGTTGGGAGATATTTTATAACTGTTTGGATCTCCATACTTGTTATAGGTCTATTTAAATAGTTTATCTCATCTTGATTTAATTGTGGTAGGTCATGTAAATCAAGGAAATCATCCATTTCTTTCAGATTTACAAATTTAGAGGCATATATATTCTTAAAGTATGTTCTCATGATTTCCTGAATTTCTTTGGTGTCTGTTGTAATGATGCCTTTTTTATCTCTAATTTTATTAATTTTGTCACTTCTCTCTTTCTTCTGGTCAGATTTGCTAAGGGTTCATCAATCTTGTTTATCCTTTCAAAGAACCAACTCTTTATTTCATTGGTTCTTTGTATTTTTTTTTCAAGGTAGAGTTTCACTCTAGTCCAGACTGACCAGGAATTCACTATGTAGTCTTAGGGTAGCCTCAAACTCACGATGATCCTCCTACCTCTGCCTCATAAGTGCTGGGCTTAAAGGTGTGCACCACCACTCCCGGCTTGGATTATTTTTCTGGTTTCTATCTCATTAATTTCTTCCCTAATCTTTATTATGTCTTCCCATCTACTGATTTTTGGTTTGCCTTGTTCTTCTTTTATTTTTTAATTTTTTTTGAAATATATTTTATTTGTTTATTTGAGAGAAAGAGGCAGAGAGAGAGAGAGAGAGAGAAAGAGAGAATGGGGGTGCCAGGGCATCTTGCCACTGGAAACAAACTCCAGATGCATGCGTCCCCTTGTGCATTGGCCTTACGTGGGTCCTGGAGAATCAAACCAGGGTCCTTTGGTTTTGCAGGCAACTGCCATAACCACTAAGCCATCTCTCCTGCCCTCCCTTCTTCATTTTCCAAGGCCTTACGGTGAAGCAGTAAGTTGTTTACTTGTGAACTCTCTAATTTCTTAATGTAGGCACTTAAAGCTATAAATTTCCCTCTTAGGACTGCTTTCATTGTATCCCAAAGATGTTGGTATGTTATGATCTCATCATCATTTGATTCTATGAGTATTGATTTCCTTCTTGATTTCTTCAATGACCCATTCATCATTCACTAGTGTGCTGTTTTGTCTCCATGAATTTCTGTATGCTCTGTAGTTTTTCTTGTTGCTGATTTGTATTTATTCTGATTGTGGTCAGATAGAGTACAAAGGATTATTTCATTTTTTCAGTATTTGTTAAGATTTATTTTGTGTCCTAATATATGGCCTAGTTTGGAAAATGTTCCATGTACTGCTGAGAAAAATGTACATTCTGCAACATTTAGATGGAATGTTCTGTAGATATCTGTTAGGTCCATTTTTTCCACGACATCATTTAATGCAGACATTCTCTGTTTATTTTTTTAAAATTTATTTTTTTATTGACAACTTCTTTAAATGTAGACAATATCCCATGGTACTTCCCTCCCTCCCCCCACTTTCTCTTTATTTTTTGCTGGGATGAGCTGTCAATAGATGAGAGTGCAGTATCGAAGTCACCCACTACAATTGTGTTTGGTGTTATCTATTTTAAGTCTAATAGTGTTTGCTTGATGAAATTGGGAGCCCCATGTTAGGTTCATATACATTTAGGATTGTAATGTCCTCCTGTTGGAGTGTTCCTTTAATCAGTATAATGTGACCTTTTTTATCTTTCCTCACTAATGTTGGTTTGAAGTCTATCCTGTCAGATATTAGGATAGCAACCCCTGCTTGTTTCTTAGGTCCATTTGCTTGAAATGCCATTTTCCATCCTTTCATCCTAAGACAGTGTCTATCTTTTTGTTGTTGTTTGTTTGTTTGATTTTTTGTTTTTCAAGGCAGGGTCTCACTTGCTCTAGCCCAGGCTGACCTGGAATTCACTATGTAGTCTCAGGGTGGCCTCAAACTCATGGCGATCCTCCTACCTCTGCCTCCCAAGTGCTGGGATTAAAGGCTTGTGCCACTATGCCCAGTTTAAGACAGTGTCTCTCTTTTATTGAGAGATGAGTTTCCTGTAGGCAACAAACAGCAGGATCTTGCCTTTTAATCCAGTCTGCAAGCCTGTGTCTTTTGGTCGGGACATTGAGGTCATTGATATTAAGAGTTATTATTGAAAGGAATGTGTTTATTCTCACCATTCTTCTTGGTTTGTAGAGCTTCCTATTTTTCTTTAGTCTCTTGTTTTAACTGTTCTTTGAGTATGGTTATTTTTGTCCTGTTTCCTGATGTGTGTGATTTTCTTTCTCTTCACCATGAAGGGTTCCTTCAAGTATTTTCTGTAGAGTTGGCTTAGTTGTCATAAATTCCTTTAGCCTGTTTTTGATGTGGAATGTCTTTATTTGACCTTCAATTTGGATAAATAGCTTTAGAGGATAAAGTATTCTTAGTTGACAGTTGTTATCTTTCAGAACTTGGAATACATCATTCCAAGCCCTTCTGGCTTTTACAGTTTGTGTTGAGTGATCTGCTGTGATCCCTGTGGGACCACACATTCAAATTGTATTCAAACTACCACACTGAAGTGTGAGGGTGTCTGTGTCTTTTTTTTATTTTCAAAAATTTTCTTATTTTTATTTTTTAATTTTTTTATTGACAACTTCTTTAATTGTAGACAATATCCCATGGTACTTCCCTTCCTCTCCCTACTTTACCCTTTGAAACTTCACTCTCCATCATATCCCCTCTCCCTCTCAATCAGTCTCTCTTTTCAGTTTGATGTCATGATCTTTTCCTCCTATTAGGATGGTCTTGTGTAGGTAGTGTCAGGCACTGTGAGGTCATGGATATCCAGGCCATTTTGTGTCTGGAGGAGCATGTTGTAAGGAGTCCTACTCTTCCTTTGGCTCTTACATTCTTTTCGCCCCCTCTTCTGCAATGGACCCTGAGCCTTGGAAGGTGGGTTTGAGATGTATCAGTGCTGAGCATTCCTCTGTCCCTTCTTCTCAGCACCGTGGTGTCTTCTGAGTAATCCCAAGGTTGCCAACATCTGAAAAGAGAAGCTTCTCTAAACAAAAGTGAGAGTAGCATTAATATATGGGTGTGTGTTGGTGTCCCCCTGGGGCCAGCCCAGGAGGGACGGCAGGGTCTCTGCCGAGTTTGGGGTGAGAAGCCCAGAATCACAACACAGACTCCAGGAGTTGGGTGAAAGCAGGCAGAGGGCGAGCTGCAGCAAACTTGTTTATTCAAAAAAGTGTAGGAGGTTTTAAAGGTGCTTGGCTGGCCAATCATTGTATGGCATGGTCCCCTTTTTGTAACCAATGACAGCCTGTCTCCAGACAGATCATATGGATCATTAGCAGGTCTCGTGAGCATGGGATTGTAGCTGGCCTGCACAGGATGCCATGTTCACAGAAGCCACTTCCTGGTTTCTTTTGCCATGCGGTCTGGCTAGGGCAAGACCTGCATTGTTTCATACAGGTGTGGACATTAAGAGAAGTGCTTATTGGGCAGTTTGGTGAGCATAGTATATACATTTAGTGAGACACCATCAGACATTACAGTCCTAGGACTCATGACTACCCCTGTTGTAGGTTTTCAGTATCAGGGATGTATTCTCTCCCATGGAGCAGGCCTTCAGTCCAATTAGAGAGCAGTTGGTTTCCCCCATTAGAGACATGCCACTATTGCACCCATTGGCTCATTTGGCATGGCTGGCCAAATTTAAAGCCTGAAGTGTTCACTGTGGAGTACCTTCACTGGTGTTTTCTCTCTCCCATTGAACTGCATGCAGTATAGCTTTTTCCAACTTTCTGTCAGCTGGTCCACATGGAGGAGGCTTTCAGGTCAGCTCCAGCAGGATTTCTCAGTGAACTTGCTGCACGAGTATGTGGAGTCTTCAGCAATAGGGTCTTACCATCTATTCCTGGTGGGAAACCAAGGGCCTCTGCAATGGCTATAATGTTGTGGGGGTATCCATGACCTACCTAGCCAACAACTCACTGGAAGGTATCCCATCCCTGAAACTGAAAATTTTCTAGTAACAATCTATGGCTTCTGAATGTTCCATTGTCCAGAAAAGTAGGTTTCCTTATGACTTATTTATACCTTCTTAGATTTTGATTAGCCCTCCCTCCACCATTCCTTTACTCAATCTTTTCCCCTGACATCACTTAGGCCTTTTCATCCCCATTAATCTGTTCTTCTACTTACATATATACAATACCATCCTATCAAGTCCCCCCTCCTTCCCTTTCTATTCCCTTTATATTCCCTTTCTAGCTTACTGGCTTCTGCTACTGAGTTTTATTTATTTTATTTTATTTTTTGAGAGAGACACAGAGAGAGACAGAGAGAGAGGGAGAGGAAGACAGATAGAGAATGGGTGCACCAGCAGCCTCTCAGCTGCTGTGAATGAACTTCAGATGTGTGCTCTCCCTTGTGGGCAAGTGCAGCATTGCGCCCTTGCATCACTTTGCATCTGGCTAAACATGGGTCCTGGAGATTGGAACTGACATTCTTGGGCTTTGCGGGCAGGTGACTTAACTGCTAAGCCATTTCTCCAGCCCCTGAGTTTTATTTTTATTCACATAGAAGTCCAATCATTTGTAGCTAGGATCCACATATGAGAGACAACATGTGACTTTTGGCCTTCTGGGCCTGGATTACCTCACTAAGAATAATCCTTTCCAGATCCATCCATTTTCCAGCAAATTTCATGACTTCACTTTTTTTTTTTTTAGGGCTGAGTAGAACTCCATTGTGTAAATGTGCCACATCTTCATTATCCACTCATCAGTTGAAGGACATCTAGGCTGGTACCATTTCCTAGCTATTGTGAATAGAGCAGCAATAAACTTGGATGAGCAAGTATCTCTAAGGTAGTGAGACGAGTCCTTAAGATATATGCCTAGGAGTGGTATAACTGGGTCATATGGGATTCTGTGCCTTTCTGAACTGGTGTGAAGACATCCTGTTCCTGAAAGAAATGTCACAAGCAGAATACAAGTGGCAGTCTAAGTTAAGAGATATCAGTTAGTGTCAGGTAACCATGCATAAGAACCTCTTATCAGAGGCTGGGGATGTGGCTAATTTGGTAGAGTGCTTCCATAGCATTCACAGAAACCCTGGGTTCAACCTGTGACACTCCATAAAAACTGGACAAGGTGACACATATGCCTGTAATACCAACATTCCAAAAGGTGAAGGCAGGAAGTAAATTTGAGGCCAGCCTGGGGAATATCAGACCCTGTTTTAAAAGCAAACAAGGGCCAGAGAGATAGTTTAGTGGTTAAGGTGCTTGCCTGTGGAGCCAAAGGATCAAGATTTGACTCCCCAATACCCATGTGAGCCAGATGCACAAGGTGACACATGTGTCTGGAATTCATTCACAGTGGCTAGGAGCCCTGTTGTGCCATTCTCTCTCTCTCTCTATCTGCCTCTTTCTCTTTAATAAATAAACAAACAAATAAATAAAATATTTAAAAAACAAGCAAATAAAAAAACAATACCCCCCCAAACCAAAAAATGCACCAATAATGCAAAAACCTTTCCAAGAGTTGATTTTTTTATCTGATCTCCTACTTGGGGTATGTATTTGTGTGCAACAGACATTCAAAGAGATAGTGCCAACACCCCCACCCATTTTTTGTTTGTTTGTTTGTTTTGGTTTTTGAGGTAGGGTCTTGCTCTATCCCAGGCTGACATGGAATTTACTATGTAGTCTCAGGCTGGCCCTGAACTCACAGTGATCCTCCTACCTCTGCCTTCTGAGTGCTGGGAATTAAAGGCATGTGCCACCACACCAAGACCCCCAAACCCTTTGATTGGCCAAATTTAAGCACCTGAGAGGTCTAGAAGGAAAGGTCTTAGGCTTTTACCTAGTGTATATTTGTAAACTTTCAAGAATATTTAAGAATACCCTCCAGTGAAAAGAAGCCCCAGCTTTTCTGGGACTGGCAGAAGTTATTTGTCTCCAAGTCTTTTTATGCTTTTGCTTTGACAGGTTGTAGGATGGAAGTTTTTCCTTATATTTCCTTTCAAGATCAGCTTTAAATTCAGCCTTCTATGCAGCTTGTTAAATAAAAGCTATCAAAAAATGGGCTGGAGAGATGGCTTAGCAGTTAAGGTGCTTGCCTCCAAAGCCTAAGGACCCGTGTTTGATCCCTTTGCCAGCTATACATCTGACAGAGGATTAATATCCAGGATATACAAAGAACTCAAAAACTAAATAATAAGAAATCAAACAACCCAATTAAAAATGGGCTATGGAACTAAATAGAGAGTTCTCAAAGAAAGAAATACAGATGGTTTATAAACATCTTTTAAAAATGTTCTGCATCCTTAGCCATCAGAGAAATGCAAATTAAAACTACTTTGAGGGCTGGAGAGATGGCTTAGTGGTTAAGGCGCCTGCCTCCTAAGCCTAAAGAATGCCAGTTCCAATCTCCAGCAGTTCCAATCTCCAGGTCCCACGTTTAGCCAGATGCAAAGTGATGCAAGGGAGCAATGCTGCACTTGACCACAAGGGGCTGCACACATCTGGATATTTTTTTAATCTGATGTCATTATTGCTTTTTAAATGTTTATTTTTTATTTTTTATTTATTTTTTGGAGAGAGAGACAGAGAGAGATAGAGAGGGAGAGGGAGACAGATAGAGATGGGCGCCCCAGCAGTCTCTCAGCTGCTGTGAACGAAATCCAGATGAGTGTGCCCCCTTGTGGGCAAGTGCGGCATTGAGCCCTTGTGTCACTTTGCATCTGGCTAAACGTGGGACCTGGAGATTGGAACCAGCATTCTTAGGCTTAGCAGGCAGGCGCCTTAGCTGCTAAGCCATCTCTCCAGCCCCACACATCTGGATTTTGTTAGCAGCAGCTGAGAGGCTGCTGGTGCGCCCATCTCTACCTGTCTTCCCTCTCCCTCTCTCTGTCTCTCTCCAAAAAAAAAAAAAAACTACTTTAAGATTCCATCTCACTCCTGTCAGAATGGCTATCAACAAAAAAAGAAATGAGAATAAATGCTGGCAAGGACACAGAAAAAGAGGAACCTTCTACATTGTTGGTGGGCATGTAAACTGGAGCAACCATTGTGGAAATAAGTGTAGAGGTTCCTGAGATAGCTAAAAGTAGATTTACCATATGACCCAGCTATACCACACCTAGACATATATCCTAAGGACTCATCCCACTACCTTAAAGATACTTGCAGGCTAAAGAGATGGCTTAGCCATTAAGGTGCACACCTGTGAAGCCTAAGGACCCTGGTTCAATTCTCCAGGTCCCATGTAAGCCAGATGCACAAGGGGGTGCACACATCTGGAGTTCGTTGGCAGTGGCTGCAGGCCCTGGCGAACCCATTCTCACTCTCCTTCTCTCTCTATCCCCCTCTCTGTCTCTAATAAATAAAGAAATAAAAATTTTAGAAAAGATTAAAAAAAGATACTTGCACATCCATATTTATTGCTGTTCTATTCACAATAGCTAGGAAATGGAACCAGGCTAGATGTCCCATAACTGATAAATGGGTAATGAAGATGTGGTACAATGGAGTTCTATTCAGCAGTAAGGAAAATAAAATTATGAAATTTACAGGGAAATGGATGGATCTGGAAAGGATTGAAGTAACCCAGACCCAGAAAACCAAACACCGCATGTTTTCTCTCTTATGGTGATCCTAGCTACAAATGTTTAGATTTGTATGTGAGTTGTGGTAAAAATCAGTAGCACAGGCCAGCAAGCTAGAAAGGGGCAATAAGGGAGGGAGGAGAGGAGAAGACTTAAGGGGATGGTATTGTATGTATGTAAATAGATGAACAGATTGCAGGGGCGGAATGGCCTAAGTGAGGTCAGGGGAAGAGATTGAGTAAAGAAAGAGTGGGGGTACAGTTAATAAAATTTAAGAGGGTATAACTAAGCCACATGGAAACCTACTTTTTTGGATGATGACACACCCAGAAGCAATAGATTGTTACTAGAAAAATTTCAGTGCCAGGAATGGGATACCTTCCAGTGAGTTGTTGGCCAGGGAGGTCCCTGATGCCCCAAAGCATTACAGGCCATTGCCACCAGGAATAGATGGTAAGACCCTATTGCTGAAGACTCCACATGCTTGGGCTGCATGGTCACTGAGAAATCAAGCTGGAGCTGAGTTTAAAGCCTCTTCCCTGTAGACCAACTGACAGAAACCTGGAAGAAGCTATGCTTCATGTAGTTGTATGGGAGAAAGAAGTCATCAGTGGAGATAAACAACAGTAGACACTGCAAGCCTTTAGTTTGGCCAGCCAGGCCAAATGAGCTATGGGTGCAATAGTGGCATGTCTGCTATGGGGGAGATGAACTGCTCACTAATTAGACTGGAGGCCTGCTCCAAGCAAGGGAGTACATGCCTGGTACTGAAAACGTTTGATCAGGTAGGTCATAAGCCCTAGGGGTGTAATGCCTGCTGGTGTCTGGCTAAATGCATATATTATGCTCACCAAACTGACCAGTAAGCACTTCTCTTAATGTTCATACTCACACATTAATGCTACTCTGGCTTTTGACATTTTATTTATTTATTTATTTGATAGAGAGAAAGAGAGAGATAGGCAGGTAGAGAGAGAGAGAGAGAATGGGAGTGCCAGGGCCTCCAACCAAACGAACTCCAGATGCATGTACCCCCTAGTGCATCTGGCTTATGTGGATCCTGGAGAATTGAGCCTCGAACCAGGGTCTTTAGGCTTCACAGACAAGTGTTTAACCACTAAGCAATCTCTCTAGCCCTACTCTTACTTTTGGATTAGAGAAGCTTCTCTTTTCAGATGGTGGTAACTTCTGGGATGTTTCAGAAGGCACCATAGTGCTGAAAAGAAGTGACAGAGGAGAGTTCAGCACTGAAACATCTTTATCACACCCTCCAAGGCTCATGGTCCATTGTGGAAGACTTGGTGGAAAGAAAGTAAGAGCCACAGGAAGGGCATGACTGCTTACAATGCATTCTTCCAAACAAAAAATGGCCTGGATATCCATGATCTCACAATGCCTAGTACTACCTACACAGGACCCTCATAATGGAGGAAAGGATGATGACATCAAAATAAGAGACTAATTGAGTGGGAGAGGGAGAAATGATGGAGAGTGGATTTGTGAAGTGAAAAGAGGGGAGGGGAGTGAATTATCATGGTTTATTGTCTCTAATTATGGAAGCTGTTAATAAATAAAATTTAAAAAGGTTAATTCCTAAATCAGTCAGCCTCTGATATCTGTAAGAAGCTTCAGAATCTGGAAGTCAAACCAGGTAAGACACAGAATGATTTAGTTCAGGATGCTACTGTGGATAAATATTACAGGAATCAAAAAAAGGTGAGATGAGCCTGGAGAGAGAAAAGTGGAAAAATAAAATGTCATGGATACTTTCTGGCAGCTTTAAAAGTCACACTGTACTCTAAGATAGTGTAGCAGACAGCTTCAGGTTCGCTGAGATGAACTTCCAGACCAGGCACAGTTATGGAGGAAGGGATATTATTTATTGAAGCTTACAGATCCAGGGGAAGTTCCATAATGGCAAGAGAAGCGGCCTGCTCTCCATAGGGCCAAGCAGAGAGAGAGAAACCACCCAGCCACCACAGCACATAGAGCAAAACTACAGCCAAAAGGTCACACAGCACACTTCAGGAACTCCTGCTAGGCACATTTGCATATCTTTACAATGGAATCTCAAACCCACACCTTAAGACCATAAGATCAGCCCCCAGTGACATTGCCTCTAGCAAGGTGATTGCAGATGCAAACTATAACTAGTAAAACACTGAATATATTGGGGGATATATATTCAAACTACCACATTCCGCCCCTGGCCCCCAATATATTTAGCTCCTGGCCCCCAATAGATTTATAACTATCACACATTGTAAATTGTACTCAGTCCAATTTCAAAGGTTCTCACAGTCTTGATCAACTTAAGATAGTGAGTCCTGTAAAATCAAACAAGTTAAATACTTTCAACATGTAAAGGCACAGAGTAAAACATTTTTTTTTAAACTGGTATAAGGCATAGCAAGGAGAAACTAAAACAATGCAAACTCAACCACCATCAACAGTCATCAAACTTCTGCAGTTCAAGTTCAATATAACCAGAGACTAACAGTCTCCAGGTTTTTCAATTCTGCCCCTCCAGCTGGGCAGAGTCGCCAGGGAAAACTTTCATCCCATGCCAACACTGCACTCCATGGTAGCCCTTTTGCACAGTCCTGGTATATCCAAAACATCTGCAGGTCTCCATGCAAACCACGGTCCATCTTCCAAAAGGCTCTTCCAGCCTATTCCTGAGGGTCTTCATGCCCTGCCTCATGCTGCATCTCAGCAGCGGCTCCTGGAACCGTGTGCAATTCATGACCATTCTATGCATTTTTCATATTTCCAAAACTAATACTAGGTGTGCAGGAAACAGCCATATTCTTAATCCAGGGACAAAATAAATCATAAACTTGAAAAGCAGGTTCCTTCTCCAGTCAGCTCTTTCCAAGAATTTGCATTTTTAACAGTCTTTCCTCAGGCATCCTCTCCATTGTTTTAATGTAAATCAAGTCAGGCCACCTTCCTTCCACCTTCCTTAAGATTGCTAATGCGTTGACAATAGAAGCTCCAGTAACCTAAAACCAGTCTCAGTGCCTCTGCTTTTAACTTGCTTGAGGTTTTCTTAAAATCTCAGTCCGATATCTTTAGCCAAATACATCAGTCCATTACAAGTTTAACTTTGATCAAATACTCTGGGTCTGGGCAGCAGAACATAGCCATCCCTCATACCCAGTTCCAACAAAGTCCTCTGCAGTCTTTCCTTCCCCTTAGAAAGCTCATAAGCCAAGCCTCAAAGTTCAATACAGTCTGCACTTAGCATTCTCAAACTCTCATCAGAATAGTCCATAAAACTTGGCTTACCACTCCGGAAGGCATCTTCAGTTGCAAGCACCAAGTCCATGCCCATTCCTCCAAAACAAAGGTTGCAAAAGACAAACATCCACATGGTAAGGTTCATCTCACCCCACACTCCTCGGTACCACTTTACTGTAGCAGACAGCTTCAGGTTCACTGAGATGAACTTCCAGACCAGGCACAGTTATGGAGGAAGGGAGATTATTTATTGAAGCTTACAAATCCAGGGGAAGTTCCATAAATGTAAGAGAAGCGGCCTGCTCTCCAAGCAGAGAGAGAGAAACCACCCAGCCACCACAGCACACACAGCAAAACTACAGCCCAAAGGTCACACAGCACACTTCAGGAACTCCTGCTAGGTACATTTGCATATCTTTACAATGGAATCTCAAACCCATACCTTAAGACCATAAGATCAGCCCCCAGTGACATTGCCTCTAGCAAGGTGGTTGCAGATGCAAACTATAACTAGTAAAACACTGAATATATTGGGGGACATATATTCAAACTACCACAGATAGTGTAATGCCCTCAGCCAAACCACCACTGAAGCCACAGAGGAATAGGGAGATGAGAAAGAGTGCTGCTTCCATGCTGTACCTGATAATCAGTGCCAGGGTGTTGGAGACAGAACCTAAGGACACTCAACACCTACCAAAACAGAGATCCAGAGGCTCCTAAGAGCTCATCACTGAAGTAGACTCACCCACCATGGCTCAGGGGATTTTGTGGAAGGGGGAGCAGAAAGATTCTAAGAGCCACAGGTTGAGACATCATGCCCAGAGGCATTCCCTCCCAACTGAGGATCATCCCCAGTGGAATGGGGACAGGGATGAGGAAAAAGAGGGTACTAACAAATGATGCATCCACACAAAACATATTGTTAATAACAACAACAGTAATAATAAACATTTTTTAAAAGATGGTGCAATGCTTCATTTGTGGTAAGAAGGCCATTTCCAATAGGAAAACCCACAGAGGCATAGACCTCCTCTGGGGTCCTTACCTATTCAGAAAGATTGATGCCCCAGAAACTATTAGGACCAAGGTTGTTTCATTTCCATGATCAATGCTGGGTCCTTGAACTTCCTTTTCAGGCTCCCACTATATCAATTTATATTAAGGAGCCCTGGGGAGTCGTGACTGTGGAGGAACATCAGATTAACTTTCTTATTGATACTAGAGCCCAATTCTCATGCTTCCACTTTCCCCCTAGTCCTGGATCCCAAGATAAGACTACCATTCAGGGTGTATTGGGCTGGCCCCATGCATGTTATTTTACCCAGCCACATGGATGTCCTTGGGGAGATCTCCACTTTGGTCACTTTTTCACAGTGATCCCTGAGACCCCCTTTGTGATACTAGGGAACTATCTCTTATCCAAGATTAAATCCTCCCTCTTGGACAGTATCTACTCTTGCCTATGGAGAAGTTACAATTGACCCCACATTATCCACACATGTGGAGTTAGTTGAAAAAGAAACCCCCATAGTCATATATCTTAAAGACCCCTCTCATTTTCTCCATCAAAGACAATACCTCTTAAAACCAGATGTTAGAGAAGAATTAATTTTTACCACCAGAAGAGTAAAGGATAAGGGATTATGAACTGAATTGCCAAATCCGTATAATATGCTTGTGTTGGGGACACAAGATGAAGCCTGACAAATGGAGATTATTCCAAGATCTCAGGCTCATCAGTGAGGTGGTAATGCCTCTTTACTGAGTAGTCCCCAAACTCTATTCTCATATGACATAGATCCCTCCTAACACTACCCATTACTCAGCAATGGACCTAAGGATGCTTTCTTCTGTATTCTGTCACATCCTAGTAGTCAGCCCCTGATTACATTTGAAGACCCCACCAGGAGTTCATGACAAGTCAGTTGAATGATACTCACACAGAGGTTTTGAAATAGCCCCCAATTTGTTTGATACGGCTCTCTCAAGACTTATTAGAATGGGCCTACCCAGCAGCCACACTCTTTCAACATGTGTGGTAGTTTGAATATATGTCCCCTAATATATTCAGTACTTTATTAGTTATAGTTTGCATCTGCAATCACCTTGCTAGAGGCAATGTCACTGGGGGCTGGTCTTAAGGTGTTGGTGGTGGGTTTGAGATTCCATTGTAAAGATATGCCAAGTGTGCCTAATAGGAGTTCCTGAAGTGTGCTGTGATTTGGGCTGTAGTTTTGCTCTGTGTGCTGTGTAGCTGGCGGCTTGGTTTTTCTCTCTCTTGCCTGGTCCTGTGAGAGCAGGCCACTTCTCCTGCCATTATGGAACTTCCCCTGGATCTGTAAGCTTTAATAAATAATATCCCTTCCTCCATAACTGTGCCTGGTCTGGAAGTTCATCTCAGCGAACCTGAAGCTGTCTGCTACAACATGTAAACATTATTTTTCTATGTGGGCCCTCAGAAGCAATCATTTTCATAGCAACTGAATCTCTTCTTAATGTTCTGGCTGATAGGGGCACAAGGTGTCACATGAAAAGGCTCAGCTATGTCAGACTATGTCAGACTAGGTCTTATCTTAACTGAATGGTGTAGAGCTTTAGGACCCAAAAGAAATATAGGTTATTCTTTTTTATTAAGTAGAAACTTTATATGGATTCATCATGTGTTGATACCATCATTTCCCTCCTTCCTGCCCTCATTCAACTGAGAGCACATTTTAGTGGGATTGCTGGTATTCACCATGGAGTTGTGGGTTATGAACTGTGAGAGCAGCAGTCAGTCATTGTGTGTGTGTGGGGGGCAATATTTCCCACCCTGTGGCTCTTACATTCTTTCTTTTTGTAATTTTATTATTTATTTATTTGAGAGAGTGAGAGAGAGAGAAATAGACAGGTAGAGAGAGAACGGGCACGCCAGGGCCTCCAGCCACTGCAAACGAACTCCAGATGCATGTGCCCCCTTGTGCTTCTGGCTAACGTGGGTCCTGGAGAATCGAGCCTTGAACCGGGATCCTTAGGCTTCACAGGCAAGCGCTTAACCGCTAAGCCATCTCTCCAGCCCTCTTTCTTTTTTTTAATGAAACAAAAGAAATTTAATTTCAGAATAACATATATTCACAAATGAAAGAAAATGCATATGACTTTCTTTATAATTACATACATATGTATACATATAATCAAATAAGAATGAAAATTTTTAAATAGCAAAACCTTCTCTTAAGAAACCTTTAGGTTGTTAAGCCAGCTCAGAGGTAGTGCAAAGTCAACCTTTGCTATGAAGAAAGGCCCTGGGATGAGAGAATGCTTTCCCGACAGGTTCACTGGTCCTAAACATGTCAGTGGCATACTCAGCGGCTCTTTAGCATGGGCTGTGGCCTCACACACTCCAGTTTCCATGGTAACACAAGCACTCAGGCTATTTATACTCCACCTCCTTGCTAGCCCAAGTCCATCAACTCCAAGCTGTTCTCAGCATTAGCTGTCTAGGGAAACCAGCTTTCTACACTGAGTCTGCCACCAATGAACTCATTCAAAATCTTATATCCCTTATAAAGCCAAATCCTCCCCAAATTCTGGGGCAGTCCTACTGGTCCCCGGGTTTAGATTTATGTCCTATCTTCAGTATACGAGATTCAGGACAGAGGAGAGTAGGGGTGAGGCTCTCTCCTGGAGAAAAGAGCTTCACATAGACAAGACCTGAGTGGGCATTACCACTGCCAGCCCCTGTGCAAGGCCTTATATAAAGCAAGGAGGCAGATCGTCTAGATACAACCATTCCCTAAGATGGTCTCCAAGCTATGCATAGTTAAGTTACATGGCCAGTCACTGGGGGACAACCCCATAACCCCAGTTCTCTGCAAAGGCAGTATTTTTTTTTGTGGGGGGAGTTCCAGGTAGGGTCTCACTCTAGCTCAGGCTGACCTGGAATTCACTATGTAGTCTCAGGATGGGCTTGAACTCATGACAATCCTCCTACCTCTGCCTCCCAAGTGCTGGGATTAAAGGTGTGCACCACCACACCCGGCCTAAAGACAGTATTTTAAACCACTTCTGTAAGGGAAGCTGAATAGGAGGAAGAAATGGCTCTGCCACTCCTAAGAAAGACTGGCTTCCTTTACAGTTCAACAAAACAGATACCTCTGGACCACCCAATAATCACCACAGTCAATAGCCCTAGATTACCTCATCTCTCAGGGGTGTCCTCTTGTCAGTCCTGACTGATCTTCAGAGTAAAAGGTTTTCTTTTGTTAAGGGCCATTAGGATTCATCACCTCCAATATGTCCTGGCCCTCAGGTATAACCAGTGTCTCCCAATCCTTTTTCCTTCTGCAATGTCTTTTCATATCTGTGTCCCCATGGTACAAATATATTGCCTCATATTGACATTGCATCAAAACCCAAGTCAATTAACATCAGAAAGAAATGAAACTTTAAGACACAAGAAATGGCTCTTCCAAAGAGATTGCTTCAACATGAAAAATAAATACGACAAACATATTCTTAAGACATCTTATAGGTTAAAAAAGTTAGTTAAATACTGACTCAAAAATAACAACTATCCACCAAGTCATAGGGGAATCAGCAACCTTCTGGAGCAATAACAGAGTTTTTGTCTGGGTTTCCCAGAAGGTTCCACAGGATTCAAAAGTCATGTATTGCAAGGCAGAAGATTGTGCTGCTCATCTCTCAGATTTATTTTGCACCAGAATCACAGCTTCTATAAGAAAAAAATGACCTATCATACCCTTAAAGCAAGAGATGGCTTATCCATTAAAATAAAACACATATACCCAAATACAAACATGAGCTGCCCAAAGGGACAGCTATATAAAGGTATATGCATGTGGTAAACTCTCACATCATCCTTACCAACCACCACACTTGGTTATTGATTCCATTCATCCAAGCATTATCTCCTGTGTCAAACTACCTCTCTCAAACAGAGCACAAAACCAAGGAGGTACAGGACTCAGCTCTTCTCTCTGCCTAAGGCCACACTATGCCAAACACTTCGATTGGATGATACAAGGGATTTCTGTTTGAACTCACTTATAGCTGGTACAAGAAATTTTACTTTTGCTTAATAAGAAAAAAAAAAGTCAAACAGAAACCTAGACAAACAAATTTATTAATGAACATCTATCTTTCAGAATGACCTAAACTGCTCTAGAGAAAGGGCCCTCTAATAATTTTAGATTCCTAATAACTCTACTGCTCCCAGTCTGTCAGGTTTCTTGACTATTGCTGTTAGAGCAGCAACAGAAACAGCGTAACATGGAAGAGAGGGCTGACAGCCAGACACAAAGTCACACTCTACTGCCCCAAATCACCTTTCACTTGAGCAATAACACAGCATTTTCAATTGCCTAAAATTAGTCAGCAAATCGTGTGTTGCTGGGAACCTGCATCTGCACAGTGATCTGACTTGCAGCATTGAGAACAGCAGCGTAGCTCAACAGCACCAGGCACAAGCCCAGGGTTCTCACCTGCCACATGCTGATTGCTGAGCAGAGTATTTTAATGTAGACCAAAGCCAAGCCTTTGCTCCCATCAAACATATATGAACACACTCCATCCTAAAGCCAAGAACATGTGCTATCTCCAAATGCCTGCCTGTGCCTAGTCTGACGAGGAGAGGGGCAGTAAGCAACCACTCCAGAGCACTGGTGGCATGTCACAACTGCTTCCCTAAGAGCCCTCCATTGAGTCTTATCAGCCGTGCAGAATGCTTCTACGGCTTTCCTGATTCAACTTGCTCTCAGGAAACAATCTAGCTGTATACCTGATCCCTGGAGAAGAGCAACAGAACCCACCAAAGCCAGCCATCCCCCACCCACATGTACTCTAGAGTTTCTTACCACATACAGATTTTAGTAAATTCTACATAGCAGCCAGTGGCTTTCCTTGGGTCATAGGGGTTTGGCACAGAAGTGTTCTAGTAGCACCAGAGATGTTTTAGGTGAGATGAGAGGATACTAATGAAGGAAACAGTTCAACAACCACACAACTATTTTCACATCACTAAGGACAGGGAAAACAGTGAGAACTGGGAAAGGGGGAGAAAAGGGAGGGAGGAAGAGAAAGAGAAAGGGAGGAATGTAAGGAGGGAGGGAGACAGGAAGGGGGGAAAAGAAGAGGGAGGAAGGGAAAGAAATTGAAATTTTAACAATGATATTGTTCTGAATTCCTTTCCAATGTCACAAGTCAAATCCCTTGTAATCTTAAACCCAAGAAATAATAAAGAATTTCCAGGAAGGCTATAAATTCTTTGAACACAAATAAAGATCTGTCAAGATCAAAGTGAAAAGGGGTCAAAGGCATTAAGACTGCTCACCTGAAAATATGGCTTTAAAACAAAAAAGTAAATAAGCAAATCCTCAATACTATCAAACAGAGAAAAGTCCAAAAAACTAGCTAAAAATAATATCAATCCACTGATATTGACAGTACTTTAAAAAGATAACTAGCAGTTGAGAACTCAGTTTCCTATCTTTAAGAAACAGAACCAGCCAGAAAGTATTAAACAAGCATGGGAGCCCAGCTGACCCTGATTTCCTAATGTGCTATGTCAGGTGGCAGGCTATTTAGTGGTGTCCCCATATTAAAACAAAACAAAAAAAAAAAAAACAAAGAAACAGACTCAGAGAGCCAAGCACTCTCTAAGACAAGGCACAGAGACATCCAGTGAGCAGGTTAGAGGTATAAATTGGGTCATGGTATGAGTTGGCTTTCACAATTCAAATGCAACAAGTAAGCTTCAAGTCCAAGCTTCACTGAGCATAAATAATGCCTGTCCCACTGAAGAGGAAATCCTGAATGGGTGACAGGAGAATTCTAGATCCTTCAGAAGAATTCTCCCCCCCTCCACTTTCTTGCCTTCAGACCATTTCAATCTTGTTGGTGTCATCCTGACAGCTGGAGAGCAAGAAAATAATAAGTTCACATTTTCTTTGCTGGCTCTCTTCAGTTCACTCATGGCCATAGGCTCTGCAGCTGGAGACTGGATTCTCTTTTCTGACACCATCTGATTTCCCAAGACTTTACGCTTAATAAGCCTGCTAAAGGAGCATGAACGGGCTCTCTTCTGTACCCTGGGAGAAGAAGGTTCTTGTCCTGGTGTTTGGGGCAAAGATTGCATATAGAACTGTCTAATAAGTTGTTTTTTCTTTGCTGACTCAGGCATATTGTGAGCATGTTGGAAGAGCTCTCTCAGCGCCTCTTCTGTGTGTTGTTGGGTTTCCTCCTGTTGAGAACAAGAGTCTACCTGGTTCTGTTTCTGAGAGCTTGCCAACTGGAAGAATTTAGCATGACATGAAGTTGTCAGATCAAGGTCATCCTTTGACACTTGAGTTCTAGAACCCACATAGTAGGATCTGGCACATTCGCGAATGTAAGCAGGAGCCTTAAAAAGTTTCTGGGAGTGTTTGATCATAAACGCCATCCCATTGTTTAACTTGGTGATATTCTTCTGAAGGTCAGTTGCAGTGACATGTTTTGGCCACAGGACATGGGGTGCAAACATAAGGGCAAGGTTATAGGCAGACATCTTATTCTTGTCTTGTTTCTTTGCTGTCTGGTATAGGAAATCAAGCAATAACTTTACCAAGTTGGGTGGAGGGAGGATGAGGAAGGGCAACTGAAGAGCCTCAATTTGCCGTTCCTTATCTGGTATACTGGTCTTGTTGCCTTTATCATCAAACTGCATCAAATCAGCAATTTTGAGATGTGCATGGAAATGTTTATGTGTCAGCAGAGGCTCTAGCAACTCTTCTAGAAACATTTTCAGCAAGGTGGCACCATCATTTGAGTGAAACTCCCCTGATTCCAAGTCAATATCAGTTCCATTATTGAGAGCATCCCTTAAAAGCTGCTGTCAAACATTGTTGCCTGGTACTCAAAACAAACCCTCTACTCGCAAGTTTTTGTGCAGATACTCAATCAGTTGATATATTTGAGCAATGCCTTCCTCTGTCAGTGGGGATCCAAATCCCACTCCTTTCTCCTTCCACTTGAGAGGCATTAGAGACCAGAAGAACCCTCCTGCTGGGCCAGCCCCACCAGGTAACTTAAGGTCCACTTCCCCCATCAGCTGAGCCAGCTCTGTTCCAGGTAAATCGATAAGCCTTGTAATATTGCTGACCACCAACTCAGTAAACACCTTGGGTTTCTCATGTCGAAGTTTCTCCACAAAAAAGTCAGGATTGAAGATAATGGGCTGACCTCTGGCCAGGATTCCCAGCTGGCACCTCCCCTTCACTCCGCACCTCCCCTCTTACATTCTTTCTGCCCCCTCTTCTGTAAAATTCCCTGAGTCTTGGTGGGTGTGCTTAAGTCTACTTTAGTGTTGAGCTATCAGAACTTCTGGATTTATGCTTTGGTGTGTTTTGGATATCCTCAGTGTCTGTCTCCATTACCCTAGCACATGTCATGGTGTGCATCTCACCAATCCCTCTGGTTTCAGCTGGGCCCTAGCTGCTGTGGTAGGGGTGGCTCATCTCCTGCCAGGGAGTCAGCTATCTATTCTTGTCTTTTTGATAAGATTTTGGTTGTCTTCAGTTCTCACAACCTTCTGAAAAAGAAAAACAGATTCTTCAACAGAGAATGAGGTCAGCATAGGTCAAATGGGATAAGCACTGTTAAAGAGAAATTTTGATGGGTGTAGCCTTTTTTTTGGCCAAAGACTAGTGGGAGCTTCTTGTTGGAGTCCATGATCTTGGTCTTCATAGGATTCTGACTTGGTTCCAAGTTCCAGCTATGGATTCCTTTCCAATGAGTGTATCTCTTAGCCAATCAGAGAGCCATTGGTTATCCACTTAGTGGCTGGGTGCCACTATTACACAGGTATGTACATCTTGTCAGGCTGGTTACTTTCATATAGCAGTGTCCCCCGCTAACACACAACATTATCGGTCATTTTCCTCCAGCAGCTCATGTAGCACTTTCCAGCACTACATGTCCAGACCATCTGGGAACTGGCTTCCTTCCAGATTCTGGTTGAAATATTGTCAATGTTCTGTGTCAGCAGCATATAGTATCTGCAGAAGTAGGATCTTACCTTTCACCTCAGGTGGGTAATCATGCTTTGACAGAAGCCTGTCTTGTTTGCAGGACCTCATAAACCTCTCTGATCAATAGTTCTATGTGGGTTTTAACCAATTTCTGGTGCTGGGAGTTATCAGCCAGAGCCAAATGTTTTAGGGTTAAGCTTCATCCCACCCTCTCCAGGACTCTTCTTACCAGACAATCCCTGCAACTCCTGTTGATGGTTATTTCTATCAGTCTGCTATCTAGGAGAAAGTTTTCTATGGCACCGATTCATTTTGGATTTAGTTTTGTGTGTATCTCCCCCCACCCTCCTATTGCCCTTACCCCAATTCCATCCCTATTATCTGTCCCTAGGGTTGCCTGTCAGGTATGCCTGCAAAAAAAAAAAAAAAAAAAAACCTGTTCCAGCCTGGCATGGTGGCGCACGCCTTTAATCCCAGCACTTGGGAGGCAGAGGTAAGAGGATCGCCATGAGTTCAAGGCCACCCTGATAGTACATAGTGAGTTATAGGTTAGCCTGAGCTAGAGTGAGACCCTACCTCGAAAAACCAAAAAAAAAAAAAAAACTGTTCCAAATTAGGAACCACAGATGACAGAGAACATATTGCAGTTTTCTGTGCTTCTGTGAGTTTGCTTAGTATGATCTGTTCCAAGTCCACCCATGTTCTTACAACTTTAATTCTATCTTTTTTTTCCTTATTGCTGATTACAATTTCACTGTGTATATGTATCACATCTTCATTATCCATTTGTCAATCAAGGGGCATCTGGGTTGATTCCAGTTTTTAGCTATTGTGACCTGAGCAGCTATAAACATGGTTGACCAAATATCTCTGCAGTGAAGAGTGGAACCTTTAGAGTTGGAAGCTCTATTTTCATGTAAAGCCAGATGCACAAGGTGGTGCATGCATCTGTAGTTCATTTGCAGTGGCAAGAGGCCCTGGCATGCCTATTCTCTCCCTCTCTTTTTTTTTCTCTCTCTCTCCCAAGTTTAATTCCCCAGTACCCAAGCAAACCAGATGCACAAATTGATGTATGCATCAAGAGTTCGTTTGCAGTGGCTAGAGATCCTGGTGCACCCATTCTCATTCTCTCTCTCATAAATAAATAAGTAAATAAAAAATATTTTTTAAAAAAGACTTCAGATCCAAATATGGTCATTGCTCATGCTCTGTAGGAGTGACTATATCCAACTCTTTTATCTACTCCTATGACAATAGTGGCAGGACTGGACACATGGATACATCACACTTGCCTCAAGCCCTGGACTGCTCCAGAGTTTCCTAAAGCTCTAACAGAACCTCAAACTGATGGTCACACTTACACGTGTGAACCACTAGAGAACCTCAGATACTCTTCAAGCAAACCTAAGATAAGCTTTTACCTCTTGTACTTAAAGTACTTATATGTCTGAGAATGAACTATCTTAACCTTCTAGCACCATATTTTGGAGTGGTACTTTCCCTTATCTTGTTGATTTTTGTAATTCAACTTTCCTACTGTCTCCATACTTAACCCCCCACCACTTTTTTAAAATGTATTTATTTATTTGAGAGAGACAAAGAGGGGGGAGGGAAGGAGGGAGGGAGAGAGAGAGAGAGAGAGGGAGATTGGGTGCACTAGGGTCTTCAGCCACTGCAAATGAACTCGTCACATGAACCACCTTGTGCTTGCATGGGTCCTGGGGAATCAAACCTAGGTCCTGTGGCTTCTCATGCATGCGCCTCAACCACTAAGCCATCTCCAGCCCTGAACTTTCTATTTTTTAAGATTTTTTTTTTTTTGGAGAGAGACACAAAGAGAGACAGAGAGAGGAAGAGGCAAACAGAGATAGATGGGTGAGCCAGCAGCCTCTCAGCTGCTGTGAACGAAATCCAGATTCATGCTCCCCCTTGTGGTCAAGTGTAGCATAGCTCCCTTGCATCTGGCTAAACATGAGACCTGGAGATTGGAATCAGTGTTTTTAGGCTTAGGAGGCAGGCACCTTAACCGCTAAGCCATCTCTCCAGCCCTTAAAAAATATTTTTATTTATTTATTTGAGAGAGAGAGAGAAAGAGTGAGCAAGCTAGAGAGCAGGGAGCATGGGCATACCAGGGCCTCCTGCCACTGCAAATGAACTTCTGATGCATGTGCGACTTTGTGCATCTGGCTGTATGTACCCTCTACCACTTTTGATAAGAGTCATACTCTCTTTACCTCATCCCACCTCATGATTTACCATTCTTTGAGATAGATACTAGTATCCTATTCTTTAGTAACTTTAGAACTTTAGTAAGTTCTTTTTTTTTCTTTGAGGTACTTGTTGCAAAGCTTGATAGCCCAGGCTCAATTCCCCAGTACCCATGTAAAGCCAGATACACAAAGTGGCACATGTGTCTGGAGTTCATTTGCAGTGGTAAGGGGTCCTGGCATGCCCATACTCTCTCAAGTAAATAAACAAGAAATATTTTTAATAAATTGGGTATTAATCATCACTTGACACTTTCATAAATGTGTGGCTTTGTCCAAAGTAATGGTGATTAAATAAGATTATGTGGCTGATGTATTAAAGTATTCACTAAACATTCCCTATTATAGGTATTTGTTGTATGGCAAATTTCCTTTGCATTGAAAGGTTTAAACAACTATTGCCAGCTTTATCAAAAGCAGCTGGGTCAACTCATGAGAGATGGAGTGGAACAGGTCATCAGACCTCCCACCTGATATTTAAGTGCCTCCTGTACCAACTCTATACAATAATGCACAAGATCTCATGACCTCCACTGAAGTGGTCTCTCTGGAGTCTTCATGCTCTTGTAAGTCTGCCCTCACAACCACCCCCAAGCTAAGGGAGGAGCATCCGTGGGAGTAATCCTGGTAAAGGGAGCTCCACTGAAGTGCTGTTTTGGGGCCTCATGCTCTGTAAGTAAGCCCTCACCTCAAGGCTGAGGGAGGAGCATCTCTGGGGGAAACCTGGATACAGTGAGCCCCACTGAAGGGCTTCTGTGTGGTCTCATACTCTTGGGCAGGGACAAGGAGTTTCTAGAAGCTTTCACAGGAAAATTGTCATTCAATGTGGAATAAGACTTCTCTGTGGAATGGCTGATCTGAGGTCCTAATGCTCTGTAAGTAATCCCTCATCCTGAAGCTGAGGGATGAGCATCCAAGGAGTAATTTTGACACAGGAATCTCCATCAAAGTGGCTGCTTCGGGGGCCCCACGTTCCTATATGCTCTGTAAGTGACCCCCCTCCAATATACTCAAAATGATATTGGTGTAATTGTACTTTGGTCTGCCATCTGAGCCTTATTTGGGGTGAAGGAATATGTCTGCGTCTCCCCAGGGGAAAAGTTTCCTGTGACAGTATTTTCACTTTAAACTTCAATTTAGCCATGTTAAGACATGAGTGATAGTTATACAATATTTTTTTTCAGACTGAAATTTAACTGAAAGGGTTAAGATTTCAGCAGTAAATGAAAAGTAATGTGCCATCATCCTTTTAATTTAAAAAATTTTAAATATCTATGAAAAGATACTTGTTTATCAACATTTACAACCAAGCTTTGTCCCAAGATGATGGTTCACTTACAGTGCCACAGCTATGATAACAGCAGAGGTTCTTGCCAGTGGTAGTTTTGTCATGTGACCCCCTTCTTTCACTTAACTTACAGTCCATTAACGTTCTTATTATATGGGACTTTCATATCATCTGCCACAATGTTCAGCTCAGAACCCTGACTTCTTCAACTGAGGCTCATGATAATGCACTGAGGCATGGCAGCCTAGGAGTAAGGAGAAAACTTCTTTGCCATTCATTTTGAACCAGATACCAAAAACCTTCAGTTTACCAAATAGGATTCATTCTCGACCTTTCTAAAGAAACCCCATTCTTAGTGCTCTTTTCATGCCTCAAAATTTACATTCTCAGGGCTGGAGAGATGGCTTAGGGGTTAAGGCGCCTGCCTCCTAAGCCTAAGAATGCTGGTTCCAATCTCCAGGTCCCACGTTTAGCCAGATGCAAAGTGACGCAAGGGTGCAATGCCACACTTGACCACAAGGGGGCGCATGCATCTGGATTTCGTTCACAGCAGCTGAGAGGCTGCTGGTGTGCCCATCTCTGTCTGTCTTCCTCTCCCTCTCTCTCTCTCTCTCTCTGTCTCTCTCTCCAAAAATAAACATTAAAAAATTTATATTCTCTAAGGTGGCTTCTCTGACTCCTCTCCTTATAGAAACCTGACCAAAAATCTCAAAATTCTCTCCTTTGCTCACGAGAGAGAAAATAATAATACAAGTTAAATAAGCTGCCACAGAATGCTTTAGAGAAAGACTCCCTCTCTAAGACAAGACACATGGTAGGTCTATATTAATAAAACTTTTTATAAATTTTTGTTTATTTGCAAGCAGAGAAAGAGGGAAGAGAGGGAGACAGAGGGAGAATGGACACACCAGGGCCTCTAGCCACTGCAAATGAACTCCAGATGCATGTACCCCTTGTGCATCTGGCTTACATGGGTCTTGGAGATTCAAACTGGGATCCTTTGGCCTCTCAGGCAAACAGCTTAACAGCTAAGCCATTTCTCTAGCCCCTAGTAACACTTTTTATACACATTTCAGGAATGGTTCCAAATGCTAAAGAGACAAAGAGACCAAAGAAACACACCAGTACTTAATGGTTAACTAGTGAGCCAGTCTAACTCCACATGGACAGTTCTACTATGGGCTCCTAGATATGCCTTTCCTCCAAAGGAACCTTAACTGCTTTGGCCCAACATCTCCCCTTACTATAAGGAAGCAGTAAGAATGACTGTCAACCCTCAGAGCAGTTAGGATAAATTTTGAGAGCATGGAATGAAGCACCCTAGGAGTTAGGTAGATTCCCCTGCTATGTCAATGGATAGGGAGAGATTAAGTAAACAGCTCTATTCTTTTTTTCTTTTTTTTTTTTTTGGGTTTTCAAGGTAGGGTCTCACTCTAGCTCAGGCTGACCTAGAATTCACTATGTAATCTCAGGCTGGCCTCAAACTCAGAGAAATCCTCCTACCTCTGCCTCCTGAGTGCTGGGATTAAAAACATGTGCCACCATGCCTGGCACAACAGCTCTATTCTTTTACTGGTATGTCCCAAGATGGTGACCTAAAATGGTAGAGAACGATGCTCACTTCCTGGTTCTTTTTCCCTGAGAACAAAAAATACATGGGAAAGGTTTTCCACCAGCAGGCTTGCTCTGTGGACTTACCCAGACATGCCTGGACATATCCAGGACCTGCTCAGTACAAGATGCCTGGTGGATCAATCAACACCCTCATCTCTGTTTGAAATGATAAATCAGGACATTGGGGTGGGGAGGCGTCCCTCAACCAATAAAGGTTTGGCTCTTCTGAGGTTGGTGGATTGCCAGCCCTGGATCACCTCCCATAAGGAGTCTGTGTTCTCTCTGTTTCTTTTACTCTCATTTAAAATAAAATTTGCTCTGCTTTACCTCCATTTTAAATCTTTAATTAGTAGAGAAAATTTTTTTAAAACCCTACATACTAACAATCATAGTATTATTAGGACAATGAATGTCAAAAAGCTTATCATTATTGACAGTTTTAGTTTTAGTTGGCATTTTATTATTTTTTATATCATAAAGGACATTTATTAGATTGGTATTTAATATGTACTGGGCTGTCCAATGATGACTGTATGCTGGAAAGACTGAGAACTCAGTACCTTCTGAGTCCATAAGACTAGATGCTTCAGTAGTCGTAATCTGGAGCTGAAGTCCTGGAAGGTTTCTGGAGATCCACTAGTCTTCAGTGTACAGAAAGCTGAATAAACAAGGTTCTGATATCTGCAAGGATTATAGCAACAGGGTAGATGCACTCTCCATCAAGTAGTAAGAGCTACAAAGCAAAGAAGTTGCTTTCCCCCCTGGGATCTCTTCATATATAAGTTGCCATGGGAAGGACTAAATTATATAGTGAAGCACTCCTTTTTCTTCCCACGCCCCTTAATCTTCTGTCTTTATCCTGCCTTGTAACAGTCTAAATGTAACACTGTCTTGAGATTTTCTCCACCAAACATTAGTCCATTTCATTTTTAATCTAGTCTAACTGAAGTGTTGCCAGATTCTTTGCCAAAATGTAAAACTTACCAGTTTTGAGAGCAAAGAAGCCTTTCTCAGGTCTGGATGGGCTTAGTTTAGAGGTCAGAGTTCCAGACACTCAACTGTCACTAAAACTCCTCAAGCCAGTGGCTCTTAAGTTGTTGTCTTACTTGGAGAATGACAGCAAAAGAGCAAGTTAAATGAGGGTTTGTTCAGAAAACAGGAAGTGAAGGTAGAAACAGAACAGTTCCCAAGGAAGGAGCCTGAAAGGGTTGCCCTTACTATTATGATTTTTTAAAATTTATTGACAAATTTCAGGAGCAATGAACAATCAGGGAGGCTGTGTGGAAGCATGCAGGAACACACACTAGTACAGAGATCTGTGCTTTGATTCACCAGTTGCAGAGTGGTGGGATAGTATGTTATAGGAGTAAGTCCCGATGTGAGTTTTTTTCCAAGTAACTTCTCCCAAATCATATATTAGGGTGAATTTTTCTTTGAAAGGGTCTATATAATCATTTTCTAGAAAGGTTTTATAATTAGTGTCTTTACAGATCAAAAGACTACTGTGAAATAAAATTATGGCACCTTCAAAACAGAGAGAGAGGCTGTGACCACCTGGTAAGGATCTATTTATAATCTTATTTTGGTGGTCCTTACTCTCAGGCCAAGATGAGCCTGAGAGAGCTGATTGGACTGGACTCAGGAAGAAGTCAGTATATCTCAGTAGGGGGAGAGAGCTGATTGATGGATCAGTTGCTGAATTCTGTTTCTGGTGAAGCAGGCAGGCTCAGTGCTCTCTTTTTGGGCCCTCTAACTGGCTACATAACTATTTCCTCCTCATTCCCCCTTCTCTTGAAAAGAAACTCTAACTGTTGTCAGAGGAAAGGGGATGGGTGCCTACATTCATAGATCCCAGGCATGGATGGATATGATCAGGTGTAATTATTATGCATCTTTTGCATCCAAGAAGTCACCTTCACACTTCAGGAAACTTATAAGGCAAAAACAAAACAAAACCCCCCAAAACAAAAAACAACCATTCCTAGTAAGACTTCTAATGAGCTCTTAACCATGGATACAATACTTTAAAAAAATTTTATTTTATTTTATTTTATTTTTTGGAGAAAGACAGACAGAGAGAGAGAGAGAGAGAGAGAGAGAGAGAGAGAGAGAGAGAGGAAGACAGAGAATGGGCATGCCAGCATCCTCTCAGCTGCTGAGAATGAACTCCAGATGTGTGCACCCCCTTGTGGCCAAGTGCAGAATTGCGCCCTTGCATCACTTTGTATCTGGCTAAATGTGGCACCTAGAGATTGGAACTGGTGTTCTTAGGCTTAGCAGGCAGGCGCCTTAACTGCTAAGCCATCTCTCCAGCCCTAATTTTTATTTTTTATTGACAACTTCTATACTTACAGAAAATAAATTATGATATTTTCCTTCCCCTCCCCCCACTCCCCTTAAGAACTCCACTCTCCATCATATCCCCTCACTCTCTCCATTAGTCTGTCTTTCAATTTGATGTCATCATCTTTTTCTCCTATTATGAGGGTCTTGTGAAGGTATTGCTAGGCACTGCAATCTACTACTTGTTCACACTGTTAGTGACTTTTAAGCCTAGCAACTCGCATCACACTTTCCAGCATTATGACAGCGAGTAAGCAAGAATCTGGCTTCATTTAACTTGATTTCTCATATTCTGTGACCCCAAGATGGTAGAGTGTTCAGCTATAGGGTCTCGCCATCTAGTTCTGGTGGTTAACTAAGTGCCTTGTTTGGGGGGGCTCGTGGGCCTCCCTGACCAATTGATCACTGTGGGGTGACCCAACTGGTGCTGTGATTTTCTAGCAATAGCACCTGGTATTAGGGTAAAGCTTTCTCCACTCCAGCAAGATATTTCTGCTAAATTATTTTTATCTCTTTTAAAGAGTGTTACATCTTTTAATTAGCTAATGAAGACATAGGTTTCTATAGTACCAATAAATTTCATCTTTAATTTTGTGTATCCCTCGTCTTCCTCCTCTCCCCTCCACTATCATTTCCCTTATCCCCACATACCCCTCCACTCTCTGTGCCTCTGTCCCTCCACTTGCCTGTCAGCTATCTCCACCTCTAATCCCTTCCAGTTTCTCTTCTCTCCATTCTAGATTACTGATTAGTACTACTGATGCTTACTGCAACTTATAAACAAACCAAAACAGTCCATGTTAGGATCTTCACATGAGACAGAATATGTAGCATTTGTCTTTCTGAGCCTCAGTTACCTCACTAAGTATATATTCTTTCCAGGTCCATCCATGTTCCAACAAATTTCAGTTTTCCTTACCACTGAATAGAGTTCCATTGTGTATATTAGTACATTTTAATTATTCATTCATCAATTAATGGGCATCTGGAGCTGATACCATTTCCTAGCTATTGTGAATAAATATCAACAATCATGACTGAACAAATATCCATACAGTAGTGTCTTTAGGCTATATACCAGGAGTGGTATAGCTGCATGAAATGGAAGATCTATTTTTAAGTTTTTGAGAAACCTCAATACCAATTTCTATATTAGCTGTACAAGTTTACACTTCCACCAATAGTGAATGAGGGTTCTTCTTTCATCACAACCTCACCAGCATTTGTTGTCATTTGATATTTTGATGATAGCCATTCTGACTGGAATAAGATGGAATCTCAACGTAGTTACTTTTTTGTTGTTGTTTTGTTTTTCAAGGAAGGGTCTCACTCTAGCCCAGGCTGACCTGGAATTCACTCTGTATTCTCAGGGTGGCCTCAAACTCATGGCAATACTCCTACCTCTGCCTCCCGAGTGCTGGGATTAAAGGCATGCACCAACACACCCAGCTCTTTTTTTTTTTATTATTAGTTATGTAAATAGTGTGTATACAGTCATGCTGGTACCAATTATTAGCCTCATCCCTGTCCTCCCCTCTCTGAAGGGACCCTCCTCATTGGGGAATGTGGGACATGCATTGTGGGGGTGGCCATCAATTATGGGGAAGAGGCAATATCTCTGTGCATAATGTCCCAACTTGTGGCTCTAACAATCTTTCAGCCCCTTCTTCCATGAATTTCCCTGAGCCATGTTGGGATCAGTTTAGGTCTACTTCAGTAATGAGGTCTTTGGAACCTCTGTGTTTCTGAATATCTGGTTTGGTAGGAATTGAGTGTTCTCTGTGTCTATCTCCTTCACCTTTATGTTGATACCAGGTTCACCAAGAAAGCGGCACTCTTGCTCATTAAAATAGTTACTTTTTATGTTATTTATTTATTTATTTGCAAGGAGAGGTTGAGGGAGGGAGGGAAAGAGAGAGAAAGAATGAATGGGCATGCCAGGGCCTATTGCCACTGCAAATATACTCCAGATACATGTGCCCTATCTCTCCAGTCCTCAAAGCAGTTTTATTTTATTTTATTGTTATTAATTGGGAACTTTACTGCATGAACACATTGCCCATTGGTTATATTCCCCTGGGGTTGTATTTTTATGTTCCCTCTGCTTCCATTCCACTAAAGGCCCTCCTTAGGGGAGTAATCCATATTTGCTGTGAGGTCATGAAGGTAACAATCAGTCTCTGGGAGGAGGGTAGTGCTTGAGGATACTTCTTCCCACCCTGTGGCTGTTAAAAACTTTCTTCCTTCTCTTCTGCAATGTTCCCTGAGCCTTGGAGGATGTGTTGTAAGTATCTTTCAGTATTGAGTTCTCAGGAGCCTCTTATTTTCTGCTTTGGTGAGTTTTGAGCCTCCTGAGTGTCTAGTGCCATTTTCCTGGAGAAGATTATTAGGCCAGCAGTTTATTTTTTTTTTTTTAAATGTTAATGAGTTAACTTTTTTAAATTTTACTTTATTTATTTATTTGAGAGAGAGAGAGAGGGAGAGAATGGGTGCACCAGGGCCTCCAGCCCCTGCAAACGAACTCCAGATGCATGCACCCCCTTTTGCATCTGGCTTACATGGGTCCTAGAGAATCGAGCCTCGAACCGGGGTCCTTAGGCTTCATAGGCAAGCGTTTAACCGCTAAGCCATCTCTCCAGCCCCAGCAGTTTATTTTTTAAAAATATTTTTATTCATTTATTTGTGCTAGGGCCTTTTTTATTGACAACTTCCATAATTGTAGACAATAACCCATGGTAATTCCCTCCCTCTCCCACTTTCTCCTTTGAAACTCCACTATCCATAATACCCCTTACCTCTCTCAATCAGTCTCTCTTTTATTTTGAAGTCATCATCTTTTCCTCCTATTATAATGATCTTGTGCAGGTAGTGTTAGGCACTGTGAGGTCATGGATATACAGGACATTTTGTGTCTGGAGGAGCATGTTGTAAGGAGTCCTACCCTTCCTTTGGCTCTTACATTCTTTCCACCACCTCTTTTGCAATGGACCCTGAGCCTTGGAAGATGTGATAGAGATATTTCAGTGATGAGCACTCCTCTGTCACTTCTCAGCACCATGGTGCCTTCTGAGTCATCTCAAGGTCACTGTCATCTGGAAAGAGAAGTTTCTCTAACCAAAAGTAGCACTCATATGTTTGTATGAACATTAAGAGAAATGCTTACTGGACAGTTTGGTGAGCATAGTATATGCATTTAGCCAGATACCAGCATACATTACACCCCTCAGGCTCATGACTACCCTTGTTGTACGTTTTCAGTATCAGGGATGTATGCCCTCCCATGGAGCAGGCACCTCGGCAATGGCCTGTAATGTTTTGGGGGTATCAGTGACCACCATGGCCAACAACTCACTGGAAGGCATCCCATCCCTTGTACCAGGGCCTTTTGCTGCTACAAGTGAACTCCAGTTGCATGTGCCAAATAGTGCATTTGGCTTTACATGGGCACTGGTGAATTGAGCCTAGGCCAGCAGGCTTTGCATGCAAGTGCCTTTAACTTCTGAGCCATTTTCCCAGCCCTCAAAGTAGTTTTTAATTTGCATTTTCCTGATGGCTAAAGATGTTGAATATTTTTTAGATGTTTATTGCCCATTTGTATTTCTTCATCTGAGAACTCCAGAACACTCTGTTCAGTTTCATGTTCTGCTTTTAACTTTGAAAAATATTTTTATTTTTATTTATTTATTAGAGGGAGAAAAAGGGAGAGAGAATGGACATGCCAGGGCAGGGCCTCTAGCCACTGAAAACAAACTCGAAGTACAAGTGCCACCATGTGTATCTGGCTTACATGGGATCTGGGGAATCAAACCTGAGTCCTTAGCCTTCACAGGGGAATGCCTTAACCACTAAACCATTTCTCCAGCCCTGACAGTATATATAATTTTTTTTTTTTTTTTTTTTTTTTTTTCAAGGTAGGGTCTCACTCTAGCTCAGGCTGACCTGGAATTCACTATGTTGTCTCAGAACAGCCTCAAACTCATTGCAGTCCTCCTCCTTCTGCTTCCCAAGTGCTGGGATTAAAGGCATGTGCCACCATGCCTGGCTTGATTGATATTATTACTGCTTCATTATTTGTGTTTTTTTGGTATATTCTAGATATTAAGTCCCAGTTAGATGTATAGCTGGTAAAGATATTCTTCTAGATTGTTTATTGATGTTATTAATAGTTTTCTTAGCTGTACAATAGCTTTTATATTCATGAGATCTCATTGGTTGACTGTCTTGTTCCCTGGGCTACTGGAGTCTTATTCAGAACCTCTTTCCCTATGCTCATACCTTAGAGTGTCCGCTCTACTTTTTCTTCTAGTTATTTTACTGTTTCAGGTCTTGTGTTGAGGTCCTTAATGCGCTTGGGTTGATTTTTGTACATGTTGAGAGAAGAGGCTCTAGATTCATTCTTCCACATGTAGTATCTTTACCACCATTTGTTGAAAATGCTTCATTTTCTCCAGTGTGTGTTTTTGGCATCATTATTCATGGTAAGGTGACAATAGTTACTTGAACTTATAACTGGATCTTCTATTTTATTCCATTGGTATATGTGTCTGTCTTTGTGCCAGTACCATGCTATTTTCATTACAAATGGCTTATAGTATATCTTGAAATCAGGTATGGTGATACCACTGGAAGTGTTAATTTTCTGAGGATATTTTTGGCTATCCAAGGCCTTTTGTGCTTCCATATAAATTTTTAGATTATTTCTTCTATTTATGTGAAGAATAATGCTGGAATTTTGATTGAAATTGCATTGAGTTACTACATCATGTTTGGTAGGAAGGCCATTTTCAGAATATTACTTCCATGAGCACGGTAGATCTTTCCATCTTATCAGGTCTTCCTCAATTTCTTTTTTTTTTTTTTTTAAATATTTTTACTTATTTATTTACAAGCAGAGAGAGAGAGAGAGAGAGAGAGATAAAGAGTTGGCACAATGAGCCTGTTGTCACTGCAAGTGAATTCTAGATGTATGTACACTTTATGCCTTTGACTGCTGAGCCATTTCTCCAGTGCTCTTCCTTAATTTCTTTCTTCAGTGTTATAATCTTCTTATTGTACAGATCTTTCACTTCCTTTGTTAGGGATATTTATTTTTTTGTTTTTTTTTGTTTTGGGTTTTTGAGGTAGGGTCTCGCTCTAGCCCAGGCTGACCTGGAATTCACTATGTAGTCTCAGGGTGGCCTCGAACTCATGGTGATCCTCCTACCTCTGCCTCCCAAGTGCTGGGATTAAAGGCATGCGCCACCACGCCCAGCTATATTAGGGATATTTAAATAATAATTTTTATGGCTATTGTAAATGGGACTGTTCTCCTAATTTCTTTCTCAGCATTTTTTTCCATTGGCATAAATTAAGGTTACTAATTTTGTTTTTGTGTTTGTTTTATTGAGGTAGGGTCTCATGGTAGCCCAGGCTGACCTGGAATTCACTCTGTATTCTCAGGGTGGCCTAGAACTCATGGCGATCCTCCTACCTCTGCCTCCTGAGTGCTGGGATTAAAGGCATGCACCACCACACCCAGCTAGGGTTAGTAATTTTTGTGTGCTAACTTTATATCCTTCCACTTTGCTTGAAAGTGGTTATCAGCTCTAGCAGTCTTTTTTTTTTTTTTTTTTTTTTTTTTGGAAGAGAGACACAGAGAGAGACAGAGAGAAAAGGGAGAGGAAGACAGAGATGGGCGCTCAAGCAGCCTCTCAGCTGCTGAGAATGAAATCGAGATGTGTGCACCCCCTTGTGGTCAAGTGTGGCATGGCACCCTTGTGTCACTTTGCATCTGGCTAAACGTGGGACCTGGAGATTGGAACCACTGGAGATTGGAACCAGCTTAGGCTTAGGAGGAAGGTGCCTTAACCACTAAGCCATCTCTCCAGCCCTGGCAGTCTTTTAAGTACAGAATGATATCATCTGTAAATATGATAGACTGTTTGATTTATTCATTCCAACTTGTATCCCCTTTATTTCTTTTGCTTGTCTTATTGCTTGAGCTAAGACTTTAAGTACTAACTTAAATAACTGTGGGGAGAGTGTCTTTTTTCAGAACTTAGTGAGAATACATCAAGTGTTTCTACATTTAGTATGATATTGACTTAAGGTTTGTTGTATGCTTGTTGTGTATCTCCTTTACTATGTTGAGAGGTGATTCTTCCATACCTAATTTCACCACTGTTTATATCATGAAGAGATATATTTTGTTGAAGACATTTTCTATATCTATTGAGATGATTTCTGCCCTTTAGTCTATTTATATGATGAATTACAGTTACTGATTTTTTTTTTTTTTTTTTTTTTTTTTTCAAGGTAGGGTTTCACTCTAGTCTATGCTGATCCAGAATTCACTATGTAGTCTCAGGGTGGCCTTGAAGTCATGGTGATCCTCCTACATCTGCCTTCCAAGTGCTGGGATTAAAGGCATGTGCCACCATGCCCAGCATAGTTACTGATTTCTATATGTTGAATCATCTCTGCATTCCTAGGATGAAACCTATTTGATCAAAGTGGATGGTAATTTTATGTGTTCTTGGTTTTAATTTTCAAGTATTTTTGCATTAAAGTTCACTAGGATATGGGTCTATAATTTTCTTTGCTGTTGTGTCTTCACCTGGTTTCATAGAAGGAGTTAGAGAGTATTACATTTTGTGAAACAACTTAGGAAGCAGTAGTTTTAGTTTTATAAAGTTTTGGCAGACTTGTTTTATAAAATTCAGTGCATCTGTGTTTGTTTGTTGCATATATGTTTATGGTTATAATATGCTCCTCTTGAATTGTTCCCTTGGTGAGTATAAAGTGACCTGCTTTATCTCTTTTGATTACTTTTAATTTAAAGTCTAGTTTGTCAGATATTAGTATAACTACACCTGCTTCTTTCCCATTTCCATTTGCTTGGAATATCTTCTTCCAACCTTTTATCGTTAAGTGGTATTTATTTTTAATGGCAAGGTGTGTTTTTAAGATGAGATTGGGTGTGTTCAGGGTGGATGGCTGTAGACTAAGGTGGGTTTTTAAAGACAGCAAATGGATGGATCCAGCTTTCTAATCCAGTCTGTTATCCTCTGTTTTAGGACTGGGGTGCTGAGTCCATTGATATTCAGAGTTATCACTGAGAGGTTTGAGTCATGTTGTCACGTTAAAGATTTTGTGGAGTTTCATGCTTTCCTAGTCTTCATTTATTTTTGCAACTGTTCTATTTTTTTTTTTTTTTTTTTTTGCTTTTTGGAGTAGGGTCTCACTCTGGCCCAGGCTGACCTGGAATTCACTATGGAGTCTCAGGGTGGCCTTAAACTCACAATGATTCTCCTACCTCTGCCTCCCAAGTGCTGGCATTAAAGGCGTGCACCACCACGCGGGCTTTTCTTTTGTTTTTTTGAAGTAGGGTCTCACCTGACCTGAATTTACTATGTAGTCTCAGGGTGGCCTCGAACTCATGGCAATCCTCCTACCTCTGCCTCCCAAGTGCTGGGATTAAAGGTGTGTGTCACCGTGCCTGACATGCAACTGTTCTACTTTTGATTATAGTTTTTTCCATCCTGTAGCCTCTTGAGTATGTTTATTCTTCTATTCAGTGTGATGTTTTCCATTCAGTATTATCTGTAGGGTTGGCTTAGTGTTCATACATCCATATAGCCAGCTTTTATCACATTTTTTTTGTTTCTTTTTCTTTTTTTTAATTATTTTTTTTTATTAATTTTTGGAGAGAGAGAGAGAGAGAAATAGACAGAGAGGGAGAGGGAGACAGAGATGGGCGTGCCAGCAGTCTCTCAGCCGCTGTGAACGAAATCCAGATGAGTGCACCCCCTTGTGGGCAAGTGCAGCATTGCGCCCTTGCCTCACTGCATCTGGCTAAAGGTGGGACCTGGACATTGGAACCAGCGTTCTTAGGCTTAGCAGGCAGGCGCCTTAGCTGCTAAGCCATCTCTCCAGCCTTTAATTATTATTTTTTTATTGACAACTTTTATACTTACATACAAAAAAACACCTGATATTTCCCTCCCCTCCCCCCATTCCACTTTAGAACTCCAATCTCCATCATATCCCCTCCCTCTCTCCATTAGTCTCTCTCTTAATTTGATGTCATCATCTTTTTCTTCTATTTTGAGGGTCTTGCGGAGGTATTGCTAGGCACTGCAAGGTCATGGATACTGAGGCCAATTTCTGTCTGGGCAGTTGCATTGTAAGAGGTCATACCCTTCCTTTGGCTCTTCCATTCTATCCGCCCCCTCTTCCGCAATGGTCCCTGAGCCTTGGAGGGTGTGACAGAGGTGTTTCAGTGCTGGGCACTCCTCCATCCCTTCTTCTCAGTACTATGTTGCCTTTTGGGTCATCCCAGTGGTCATTGCCATCTGAAAAGAGAAGCTTCTCTAACCAGAAGTGAGAGTAGCATTAATATGTGAATATGAACATCAAGTGTAGTATTTTCAGGGCAGCTTGGTGGGAATAATATATACATTTAGTCAGACAAGAGCAGGCTTTATACCCCTAAGTCTCATGACCTCACCTCCATAGACTTTTGCTAAGGTTTTTCAGTACCAGGTATGTATTCCCTCCCATAGAGAGGACCTTCAGTCCAATTATGGAGCAGCTGGTTACCCCAAGAGTAGACATGCTACTATTGGATCTGTTCAGTCATTGGGCCTGTCTGGCCAAACTTGAATATTTAGCGTCCACTGTTTTCACTGCTGATGATTTCTGTCTCCCATATGGCTACATGCACTGCAGCTTTTTCCAGCTTTCAGTTGGCTGGTCTACAGGGAGAAGGTTTTCTGCTCCACACCAGCTTGATTTCTCTGTGACCTTGCCTCTCAGGCAAGAGATGTCTTCAGCAATAGGGTCTTACTATCTCTTTCTCAAGGGCAACCAAGGGCTTTGGCAAAAGCCTTTAATGTTTTGGAGGCTACCGGGACCTCCGTGGCCAACAACTCACTGGAAGGTATCCCATCCCAGGTACTGAAAATTTTCTAGTAACAGTCTACAGCTTCTAGATGTGCCATTATTCAAAAAAGTAATTTTACATAAGTCTTATTTACAATATCTTGAATTTAGATTGACCCTCCCCCTGCCCTTCTTTTACACATTCTCTTCCCATGGCCTCGCTTAGGCCATTCCCCTCCCTGTACTCAGTTCTTCTACTTACATATGTGCAATACCATACACTTAAGTTCTTCCCTTTCCTCCCTTCCTTATAGCCTTTTACCAACTTACTGGTTTCTGGTACCTATTTTTGGTTCCAGTTCACACACAAGTCTATACATTTGTAGCTAGAATCCACATATGAGAGACAACATGTGACGTTTGGCTTTCTGAGCCTGGGTTACCTCACTTAATATAATCCTTCCAGATCCATCCATTTCCCTGCAAATTTCATAATTTCATTTTTCTTTACCAATGAGTAGAACTCCATTGTGTAAATGTACCACATCTTTATTATCCATTCATCTGTGGAGGGACATCTAGGCTGCTTCCATTTCCTAGCTATTGTGAATAGTGCAGCAATAAACATGGTTGTACAAGTATCTCTAAGGTAGTGAGAAGAGTCCTCTGGATATATGCCTAGGAGTGCTATAGCTGGATCATATGGTAAATCTATTTATAGCTGTCTCAAGAACCTCCACATGGATTTCCACAATGGCTGCACCAGATTACATTCCCACCAACAGTGTAGAAGTGTTCCTCTTTTTCCGCATCCACGCCAACACTTATTGTCATTTGTTTCCTTGGTGGTAGCCATTCTGACAGGAGTGAAATGGAATCTCAAAGTGGTTTTAATTTGCATCTCCCTGATGGCTAGGGATGTGGAATACTTTTTTAGATGTTTATATGCCATCTGTATTTCATCTTCTGTTAATTCTCTATTTAGTTCCATAGCCCATTTTTTTAACTGGGTTGTTTGAATTCTTATTATTCTGTTTTTTGACTTCTTTGTAAATTCTGGATATTAATCCTCTGTCAGATGTATAGTTGGCAAAGATTTTCTCCCATTCTGTAGGTTGTCTTTTTGCTCTATTCACAGTGTCCTTTGCTGTAAAAAAGCTTTGTAGTTTCATAAGGTCCCAGTGGTTGATTAGTGGTTTTATTCCCTGAGCAATTGGAGCTATATTCAGAAAGTCCTTGCCTATGTCAATGTGTTGAAGGGTTTCCCCTACCTTTTCCTCTAGAAGTTTCAGAGTTTCAGGTCTGATATTAAGGTCCCTGATCCATTTGGACTTGACTCTTGTGCATGGAGAGAGACAAGGATCTATGTTTATCCTTTTACATACAGATGTCCAGTTTTCCCAGCACCACTTGTTAAAGAGGCTATCTTTTCTCCAATGAATATTTTTGGCATTTTTGTCAAAAATCAGGTGGCTGTAGCTGCCTGGATTAATATTTGGGTCTTCTATTCTGTTCCATTGATCTACCCTTTTGTCCTTCTGCCAGTACCATGCTGTTTTTGTTACTATGGCTTTGTAATATAACTTAAAATCAGGTATGGTAATACCACCAGCCTGATTTTTGTTGCGTAAAATTGTTTTGGCTATTCGAGGTTTTTTGTGTTTCCAGATGAATTTTAGGATTGTTTTTTCTATTTCTGTGAAGAATGCTATTGGGATTTTAATGGAGATCACATTAAATGTGTAGATTGCTTTTAGTAAGATTGACATTTTCACAATATTGATTCTTCCAATCCAGGAGCATGGGATATCTTTCCATTTCCTTGTGTCTTCAGCAATTTGATGCTCGAGTTTTTTAAAGTTCTCATTGTAGAGATCCTTCACTTCCTTGGTTAAGTTTATTCCAAGGTATTTTTTTTTTTTTTAGGTAATTGTGAATGGGAGAGATTCCCTGATTTCATCCTCTGCAGTTTGTTGTTAGTGTATAGAAAAGCTACTGATTTCTGTGTGTTTATTTTGTATCCTGTTACATTGCTAAAAGTATTTATCAGCTCTAACAGTTTGCTGGTAGAGTCTTTAGGGTCTGTTATGTACAGAATCATATCGTTTGCAAATAATGATAGTTTGATCTCTTCCTTCTGATTTGTATCCCTTTTATGAGTGTCTCTTGCCTTATTGCTATGGCTAAGACTTCCAGGACTATATTAAATAGTAGTGGGGAAAGTGGACATCCTTGTCTTGTTCCTGAATTTAGAGGAAAAGCTTTAAGTTTTTCCCCATTTAGTATTATGTTGGCTATAGGTTTGTCATAAATAGCTTTTATTATGTTGAGATATGTTCCTTCTATTCCCAGTTTCTGTAATACTTTCACCATGAAGGGGTGTTGGATTTTGTCAAATGCCTTTTCTGCATCTATTGAGATGACCATGTGATTTTTGTCCTTCAGACCATTTAGATGGTGTATTACATTTATGGATTTGCATATGTTGAACCATCCCTGCATCTCTGGGATAAAGCTTATTTGGTCAGGGTGAATAATCTTTCTGATATATTCTTGTATTCTGTTGCCAGCATTTCGTTGAGAATTTTTGCATCTATGTTCATGAGGGAGATTGGTCTGTAATTTTCTTTTTTTGATCTGTCTTTGTCTGGTTTGGGTATCAGGGTGATGCTAGCTTCATAGAAGGATTTCAGTAGAATTCCTTCCTTTTCTATTTTATGGAAAAGTTTGAGAAGCATTGGTGTTAGATCTTCCAGGAATGTCTGGTAAAATTCAGCAGTGAATCCATCTGGGCCTGGGCTTTTTTTAGTTGGGAGACTTTCTATAACTGCTTGGATCTCTGTGGTTGTTATAGGTCTATTTAAATGGTTTATCTCATCTTGATTTAATATTGGTAGGTCATATGAATCAAGAAAATCATCCATTTCTTTCAGGTTTTCAAACTTAGAGGCATATATATTCTTAAAGTATGTCCGTATGATTTTCTGAATTTCTTTGGTATCTGTTGTGATGTTGCCTTTTTCATCTCTAATTTTATCAATTTTTGTCCTTCTTTCTTTCTTTTGGTCAGATTTGCTAAGGGTTTGTCAATCTTGTTTGTCCTTTCAAAGAACCAACTCTTTGTTTCATTGATTTTTTTGATTGTTTTTTTTGTTTCCATTTCATTAATTTCTGCCCTAACCTTTATTATTTCTTCCCGTCTACTGATTTTTGGTTTGCCTTGTTCTTCTCTTTCCAAGGCCTTAAGGTGAAGCATTAAATTGTTTAGTTGTGAACTCTCTAATTTCTTAATATAGGCACTTAGGGTTATAAATTTATTTCATAGGACTGCCTTCATTGTGTCCCAAAGGTTTTGGTATGTTGTATTCTCATCATCATTTGATTCTATGAATTTCTTTTATTATTATTATTATTTTTTTTTTTTGGAGAGAGACACAGAGAGAGAGAGAGAGAGAGAGAGGGAGAGGAAGACAGTGATGGGCATGCCAGCAGTGTCTCAGCTGCTGTGAACAAATCCAGATGTGTGCACCCCCTTGTGGTCAAGTGTGGCATTGCGCCCTTACATCACTTTGCATCTGGCTAAACGTGGGACCTGGAGATTGGAACTGCTGGATATTGGAACCAGTGTTCTTAGGCTTAGGAAGCAGGCGCCTTAACCCCTAAGCCATTTCTCCAACCTGATTCTATGAATTTATTGATTTCCTTTTTAATTTCTTCAATGACCCATACATCATTCAATAATGTACCATTTAGTCTCCATGAATTTCTGTATTCTCTGTAGTTTTTCTTTTTGCTGATTTGCAATTTAATCCCATTGTGGTCAGATAGCATACAAGGGATTATTTCAATTTTCCTGTATTTGTTAAGATTTGACTTGTGTCCTATTATATGGTCTATTTTAGAGAATGTCCTATGTGCTGCCGAGAAGAATGTATATTCTGCAGCATTTGGATGGAATGTTCTGTAAATATCTGTTAGGTCCATTTGTTCCATGATATCATTTAATGCAGATGTTTCTCTGTTCATTTTTTGTTGGGTAGACCTGTCAAGTGATGAGAGCAGGGTATTGAAGTCACCCACTACTATTGCGTTAGGAGTTATCTCTGACCTTAAGTCTAATAGCTTTTGTTTGATGTAATTGGGAGCCCCCATGTTGGGAGCATATATGTTTAGGATTGTGATATCCTCCTGTTGGAGTGTTCCTTTAATCAGTATAAAGTGACCTTCTTTTTCTTTCCTCACTACTGTTGGTTTGAAGTCTATCTTGTCAGAAATTAGGATAGCAACCCCTGCTTGTTTCCCAGGCCCATTTACTTGAAGTACCTTTTCCCAACCTTTCACCCTAAGAAGGTTTCTATCTTTTAATGAGAGGTGAGTTTCCTGGAGGCAACAGATGGTAGGATCCTGGTTTTTAATCCAGTCTGCAAGTCTGTGTCTTTTGGTTGGGGCATTGAGGCCATTGATATTAAGAGTTATTATTGAAAGATATGTATTTGATCTCTCCATTTTTCTTGTTTTGTACTTCTTCCTGGTTTTTGCTTTACTCACTTGTTTTACCTGCTATTTGAGTATGGTTTATTTTTTCCTATTTCCTGCTGTGTGTGTTTTGCTTTCTCTTCAGCATGAATGATTCCTGCAAGTATTTTCTGTAGAGCTGGTTTAGTTGCCATAAATTCCTTTAGCCTGTCTTTGTTGTGGAATGTCCTTATTTCTCCATCAATTTGGATAGATAGCTTTGTAGGATAAAGTAATCTTGGTTGACAGTTTTTATCTTTCAGAACTTGGAATACATCACTCCAGGCCCTTCTGGCTTTTAAAGTTTGTGTTGAGTAATCTGCTGTGATCCTGATAGGTTTCCCTTTAAAGGTCATTTTCTTTTTCTCTCTAACTGCTTTCAATATATTTTCTTTGGTTTGCATGTTTAGTAGTTTAATTATAACATGGCAAGAAGAGGATCTTTCTAGGTTTTGTCTGTTTGGTATTCTAAATGCTTCTTGTATCTGCATTGGCATTTCTCTCCCAATTTGGGGAAATTTTTCTTTTATGATTTTGTGGAAAACACCTACTAAGCCTCTGGATTGAAATTCTTCCCCTTCTGCTATACCTTGAATTCTTATGTTTGATCTTTCCATAGTGTCCCGGATGTCTTGGAGTTCCCATTCATACCTTTCTATTAGCTTGTCTTTCTCTTTGTTGGACTGTGATAGGTCTGCCATCTGGTCTTCTAGTTTAGATATTCTGTCCTCTCCTTCATCCATTCTACTGGTGAGATTTTCCAAAGAGTTTTTTATTTCACTGAATGTGTTCTTCAGAGCTAGGATTTCAGCCTGGTTTTTCTTCAGTATTTCTATTTCCTTATTCATGTCCTGTAATGACCTCTTTATTTCATTAAACTGTTTTTCTGTATTCTCTTTCAAGAGTTTGTTTTCTTTTTTAATTCCTTTGTTTTCTTCTTGGATTGCTTTCATTTCTTCTTTTATTTCTTCTTTCATTTCTTTGAGTATAGATATCATCATTCTTTTGAAATCTTTGTCAGGAATTTCATCTAAAACAGTCTCATTGGTGAACAATTCTGATTGATTTTTAATTTTTGGTGGGATTGCATTGCCTTGATTCTTTGTGTTTCTTGTATTATAGTGTAATGACTTTTGCATCCTGGATTGATTTGATGCTTAAGTTTTCTATTTATCTGCAGTGTTCTTAGGTGTTGTTATCCACCTTTATATAATTTCAGGATATGAGTTTAAGGTGCCAAGTGTAGCACTTGTACCCAAGTCCAACCTCAGAAGTAATCCTAGCTGTTGAATTTGCTTATTAAGCAAGTATTGTAGTGGACTGGTGGAACAAATTAGTAGCAAGTTCTAAACTTCAACAGAGCAAAATACACATTCAATTAACATGAGCACAGAGTATACAAGTGTGCGAATTGAAACAAACAGTCTTATAGGGTCAAAATCCCTAAGGGTGTGTGTTGGTCCACACCCTTAATCCTGCCCTCAATAATAACAGAAGCAAAAGATAAAGGCCCTTTAAATCTAAAAGTATTACAGGCAGCAATATTCAACCCTCATATTCAGCTTATTTGAAAATGGTAAGGCCAACCACAAATATGTAACCCATAACCTTCCCTGACCTGGAAAGAGAGGTTAGCACTTCCAATGCAGGCCTTTGTTACCTTTTGGTGTGGCTTTCAAACTCACCAATGCTGGGTGCCCACCTCGTTCCCTGAGCTGTGGAGCTTGGCTCAGCTATGCTGGGTCCAGTGTTGGCGATGTGGTTCAGAGCTTCTGCTAGTTGCTCGATTCTGCCAATTCGCTGGGGATCTGATGGTTGGGGGGTGGGTGGGCGAGTTCAGGAAGGCTGTAGTAGCTCATGCTGTGTTTCTCTTTCAGTAGCTCCGCAGATTTTTCTTTGATTTCTGGGCTCTGTGAGGAGACTGATGAGGTTGGAAAGTCCCCCTTTTTTTTTGTTTGGGCGGTGGCGGCTGCAGGAGAGGCTCAGCAGAGGCTCAGCTGTTCTGGGCAGTGGCTTGGAGCTGCGAGTTGGAACCGCTGTGGAGCAGGCTGCCGTGGGTCGGGGCCACACTCTCCACAGTGGGTTTCTGGCTGTCTTCTGCTTTTCCGCTATTTCCACTATTTCCCATAGAAAATATTCTGCTCCTTTCCAAAGAAGAGTGTAGTTTTGCTTAATTCCCTCCCTGATCTGGTTTGGTGTGGCTCCTATGCTGCCATCTTACCCGGAAGTGGGCCTTTCTTTTTTGTTGAGATAGGGTCTCCCTCTAGCCCAGGCTGACCTGCAATTCACTATGTAGTGAATTTATCTCTGCCTCTCAACTGCTGGGATTAAAGGCATACACCACCATGCCTGGCTACAATTTTTTTATCTTTCTCTTATGTGGGATATTTTTGTTGGCTATAGTAGTTTGGGTTGGTAGCTGTGGTCTTCCAATATTTGAAATGCTCCATTTTAAGTCCTTCTAGCTTGCAGAGTTTTCATTGAAAACCAGATATAATTCTATTTTTTAATTATTTATTTATTTTCAAGCAGAGAGTGAAAGAGAGGGAATGGGTGTGTCAGGGCCTCTTGCCACTGCAAACAAATTCCAAATGCATATACCACTTTATGCCTCTGGCTTTATGTGGGTACTAGGGAATCAAACTTGGGCCATTAGGCTTTGCCATCAAGTGCCTTTAACCACTAAGTCATCACTCCAATCTAAAAGGTCAGATACAATACTGACTGGCTTACCTTTGTAAGTGACAGTTTTTCTCTTGCAGCTTCATTTTCTCTACTTAGCGTTTGAACTATAATATGACATGGTGAATTTCCTCTGTAATCCTGTTGGTTTGGTTTTCTATGTGCCTATTGTACCTGGATGGGCCATTTTTTCCCCTCAGATTTAGAAAATTTCCTTCTATAATTTTTTAAAAATATTCCCCATACCCCTTCCTATAGTTCCTCCCCTTCTTGTATTCCCATTATTTGAATGTTTGGTATTTTCCACATTTTCCTCATATGCTATTCATATGTTTTATTGAACCTGTTAGTGATTTTGACCTCTCAATCTATGTCCACTGCCTTATCCTTAAGCCCTGATGGTCTGTTATCCATATGATCTATTCTGCTGGTGAGGCTTCCTTTGGAGCCTTTTATTTCATTTTTTATTAACATTACATTTGTCTTAGTATCTCTATCTCTTATATAAAAAGTTTTATTAGCCGGGCATGGTGGTGCACGCCTTTAATCCCAGCACTAGGGAGGCAGAGTTAGGAAGATTGCCGTGAGTTCGAGGCCACCCTGAGAATACACAGTGAACTCCAGGTCATTCTGAACTAGAGTGAGACCCTACCTCGAAAAACAAAAAAAAATTTTTTTATTAACAACTTGCATTTTATTTCATTTTTAATTAATATTACATTTTCTTCAGTATCTCTATCTCTTATATAAAGTTTTTTTTTATTAACAACTTCCATGATTACTGTCAAGAAACTATGGTAATTCCATGTCCCCCCACTTTCTCATTTGTACTCCACCCTCAATCACAGCCCTTACCCCTCTCAGTCAGTCTCTCTTTTATTTGATGTTTTTCTCCTATTATGATGGTCTTGTGTAGGTAGTGTCAGGTACTATGAGGTCACGGATCTCCAGACCTTTTTGTGTCTGGAACAGTGTATTGTAAGGAATCCTACCCTTCCTTTAGCTCATAAATTCTTTCCACCACCTCTTCCACAATGGACCCTGAGCCTTGAAAGGTGTGATAGAAATGTTTCATGCTAAGCATTTCTCTGTCACTTCTTCTCAGAACCATGGTGCCTTCTGAGTCATCCCAAGGTCGCTGTCATCTGAAAAGAGAAGCTTCTCTAACCAAAAGTGAGATTACCATTAATATATGGGTATGAACATTAAGAGAAGTGTTTTTTGAGCAATTTGTAGAGCATAGTATATACATTTAACCAGCCCCCAGCAGATGTTACACCCCTAGGGCTCACTCATGACTTTCCTCATAATAGGTTTTCAGTATCAGGCATGTATTCCCTTCCATGGAGTGGACCTCCAGCCCAATTACAGAATGGTTGGTTTCCCCCATAACAGACACACCACTATTGCAACCATTGGTTCATTTGGCCTGGCTAGCCAAATTTAAGTCCACTGTTGTTTACCTCCACTGGTGTTTTCTTTCTCTCCCATGGAACCACATGCAGCATAGATTTTTCCAGCTTTCTATCACCTGGTCTACAACGAGGAGGTTTTCTGCTCAGCTTCAGCTTGATTTCTCATTGACCCTGCAGCCCAAGTATGGGTCTTACCATATATTACTGCTTGGAAACCAAGAGCCTCAGCAATGGTCTGTAATGTTTTTTTGGGGGGGGCATCAGGGGCCTAACTGGCCAGCAACTCACTGGAAGGTATCCCACCCCTAACACTGAAAATTTTCTAGTAACAATCTATGGCTTCTGGGTGTGCCAATAAAAAAAAAAAAAAAAAAAGGTTTTCATATGACTTATTCATACCCTCTTAGATTTTGCTTAGCTCTCTCCCCATCTTTCCTTTACTCAATCTCTTCCCCTGACTTCACTTAGGCCTTTCAATGCCCTACTCACATATACACAATACCATCCTCTTAAGTACCCCTTCTTGCTCCCTCCCTCTCTCCCTCCCTTTTTATCCCCTTTATATACTCTTTCTAGCTTACTGGCCTCTGCTACTGAGTTTTATTCCAACTCACAAAGAAGTCCAAACATTTGTTGCTAGGATCCACATATGAGGGAGAACATGTTACATTTGGCTTTCTGGACCTGGGTTACCTCACTAAATATAATCCTTTCTAGATGCATCAGTTTCCCTACAAATTTGATAATTTCATTTATCTTTGCTGCTGAATAGAACTCCATTGTATAAATGTACCACATCTTCATTATCCACTCATCAGTTGAGGAACATCCAGGCAGGTTCCATTTCCTAGTTATTGTGAATAGAGCAGCAATAAACATGGTTAAGCAAGCATCCCTAAGGTAGTATGATGAGTTCTTAGGATATATGCCTAGGAATGCTATACCTGGGTCATATGCTAAATCTATTTTTAGCTGTCTCAAGAACCTCCACACTGATTTCCACAATGGCTGGACCAGATTGCATTCCCACCAACTGTGTAGAAGTTCCTCTTTTTCCACATCCTCACCAGCATTTATTGTCATTTGTTTTCTTGATGGTAGTCATTCTGACAGGAGTGAGATGGAATCTCAAAGTAGTTTTAATTTGCATTTCCCTGATGGCTAAGCATGTAGAAAAAAATTTAGATGTTTATATGCCATCTATATTTCTTCTTTTGAGAACTCTCTATTTAGTTCCATAGCCCATTTTTAATTGGGTTGCTTGATTTGTCATTATTTACTTTTTTTAGTTCTTTGTATACTCTGTATATTAATCCTCTGTCAGATGTATAGCTGGCAAAGATTTTCTCCCATTCTATAGGTTGCCTCTTTATTCACAGTGTCTTTTGCTGTACAAAAGCTTTGAAATTGCACAAGGTTAATAGTGGTTTTATTTCCTGAGTAACTGGGTTTTCATTCAGAAAGTCGTTTCTTATGCCAATGTATTGAGAGGTTTCCCCTACTTTCTCCTCTAACAGTTTCAGAGTTTCAGGTCGGATCTTAATAGATCTTTGATCCATTGGACTTAATTCTGGTGCGTAGAGACAGATAAAGATCTATTTTCATCCTTCTACAGATACATATCCAGTTTTCCCAGCACCATTTTTTGAAGAGGCTGTCTTTTCTCCAATGAGTATTTTTGACATTTTTGTCAAAGATCAGGTGGCTGGTTTAGTGTTCAGATATTCCTGCTTTTGTTGTGGAATGTCCTTATTTCTCTGTCTATTTGGATGGATAGCTTTGCAGGATAACATAGTCTTGGTTGACAATTGTTATTTTTCAGAACTTGGAATGTATAATTCCAAGCCTTTCTGGCTTTTAAAGTTTGTGTTGAGTAATCTGCTTCTATCCTGATGGGTTTGCCTTTGTATATGGCTTGATTTTTCTCTCTAACTGCTTTCAGTATACTTTATTTAATTTGTGTGTTTTGTAGTTTAATTATGATATGGCAGTGAGAGGTCCTTTCCTGATTTTGTCTGTTTGGCATTCTATAGGCTTCCTGTATATGTATTGGCATCACTTTCCCTACTTGGGGGAAGTTTTCTTCTATGATTTTGTTGAAAATACCTGTTATGCCTTTGGAGTGAAATTCTTCTCCTTCTACTATGCCCTGAATTCTTTTGTTTGATCTTTTCATAGTGTCCCAAATGCCTTAAAATTCCATTCATACCTTTCTATTAGTTTGTCTTTCTCTTTGTTGGACTGTATCAGGTGTGCCACCTGGTCTTCCAGTTTAGATATTCTGTCCTCTCCTTGATCCATTCTACTGGTGAACTTTATTTTTTTAAAATAATTTTTGTTATTTATTTGAGAGAGGAAAAAGGGAGGGAGAAAGAGAGAGAGAGAGAGAGAGAGAGAGAGAGAGAGAGGGAATGGGTACACCAGGGCCTCCAGCCATTGCAAGCGAACTCCAGACACATGCGCCCCTTGTGCATCTGGCTAATGTGGGTCCTGGGGAATCGAACCTGGGTCCTTTGGCTTTGCAGGCAAATGCCTTAATGACTAAGCCATCCCTCCAGCCCACTGGTGAACTTTCTACAGAGTTTTCTATTTGACTAACTCTGTTTTTCATTTCTGTATTTCTGATTGGTATTTGTTCATAATTTCTATTTCCTTACTCATGTCTTGTATTTTCCTCCTTATTTAATTAAGTTGGCTTCCTGTGTTTTCTTAGGGTTTCTTTAGGAGTTTGTTTTCTTCTTTGATTCCTTTGAACATACACTGACAGAGAAAAACACAGAGAGAGTATGGGCACACCAGAGATCCCTGCTTCTGCAAACAAACTCAAGAACACATAGACCACTTTTGCATCTGACTTCACATGGACACTGGAGACTTGAACCCAGGTTGTGAGGCTTTGCAAGCAAGTACCTTTAACCACTGAGCAATCTGCCCAACACATATTTTGGAATTCTTTGTCTAGATTTCCTCTAAGTAGTTTTCATTGGAGGCTTCCACTATGGGACTAAGCATTTTTGGTGGAGCTATCTTACTTAGTTTCTTGTGTTATTTGTTTTGTGTTGGGGTTTGCTTATCTGGATATAATTCTTTTGTCTTGCTGAGAATTCAGTAGTAATGGCTCCAGTAGGGCCAATACAGATACAGGAAGCCTATAGAATGCCAAACAGACAATAGCTAGGAAATGGAACCTTCCTAGATGTGCCTCAACTGATGAGTGGATAATGTGACATATTTACACAATGGAGTTCTACTCAGCAGTAAATAAAAATGAAATTATGAAATTTGCATGAAAATGGATGGGTCTGGAAAGGATTATGCTTAGTGAGGTAACCCAGGCCCAGAAAGCCAAACATCACATGTTCTCTCTCATACATGGATCCTAGCTACAAATAATTGGACTTTTATGTGAGTGAAAATAAAACTCAGTAGCAGAAGCCAGTAAGCTAGAAAGGGGATATAAAGGGAATAGAAAGGGAGGGAGGGGGTACTTAATAGAATGTTATTATATATATGACAGTAGAAGAACATATTAATGGGGGTGAAAAGGCCTAAGTGAGGTCAGGGGAAGAGATTGAGTAAAGGAAAGGTGGAGGGAGGGCTAATCAAAATCTAAGAAGATATAAATAAGTCATATGGAAACCTACTTTTCTGGACAATGGAACAGTCAGAAGCCATAGATTGTTACCAGAAAATTTTCAGTGTCAGGGATGGGATACAGGGATGGGTGGTTTGATTCAGGTGTCCCCCATAAACTTAAGTGTTGTGAATGCTAGTCTCCCCAGCTGATGGTAATTGGAAATTAAAGCCTCCTGGAGGTGGTGTATTGTTGGGGGTGGGCTTATGGGTATTATATCAAGCTTCCCCTTGCCAGTGTTTGGCACACTCTTCTGTTGCTATGGTCCACCTTATGTTGGCCAGGGGTTGATGTCCACCCTCTGCTCATGCCATCTTTTCCTCTGCCATCATGGAGCTTCCCCCTTGAGCCTATAAGCCAAAATAAACCTATTTTTTCCCACAAGATGCTCTTGGTCGGGTGATTTCTACCAGCAATGTGAACCTGACTGCAACAGTAAAGTGGTACCGAGGAGTGGGATTGCTGCTAGACACCTGACTGTGTGGCTTTGGCCTTTTGGAGCTGATTTCAAGAGGAATCCAGAAGGATTTGAAACCTAGGCCTAAGAGATGCCTTGCAGTGTTGTAAGTACAGCTTGATGGACTATTCTGGTCAAAGTTGAAAGGGCTGAATGCAGTAAGAACTATGGACTGTGAGGTTTGGCTTATGAGGGTGAGAAAGAGCTTTACTTGGACTAGGCTAGCAGTTTGTGTGAGAAGCTTGCTGTTATGCCCATGTCCTGAGAAGTTGTGCAGGGTTCCTTTGCATAGAAATGAACTGGTGTGAGCAGAGGGATATGGCACTGAAAAAATGAAATCTTTGGGCCTAAACTGCTGCCCGTCACCTGCAAATTGAGAGATTACAACCATTGAGATTGGATCAACTGACCCACACTGGGACAACAGGAAGAATGTAAACTCTTTTGAAGGGGCCTGAATGCTCAAGGAGTGTCCTGCTCTTCAAAGTCTGCTTTATTCCCCCCTGGATTAACAAATTGGCACCCTACCTGGTATTGAGGACTATAAGAAATGCAGGAAAGAGAGGGTCATTGAGTTTGTAATGAGGTCTTGTGTTTTGGAAATGGCCATGGGCAGTGTGAAGCAGGTTTGCTGAATGCCTGCATGGAGATCCCATGGGACCATGAGGATGGACCTTGGGTTGCAGTGGAGACCCAGTGGAAATGCCGGGACCACGAGATGGCTGCTGAGGAAAGCTGCTGGCCCCAGATGAAGTTTTCTAAGACTGTGAGTAGCCTAGCTGGAGGGGAGGAATTGGAACTCCAGAGACTTGTTGCTAGTTAGAATTATCAGACTTGGAGATTTGTCACTGACTAGAGTTGTTGGACTTGGAATTACAAAGGTTAATGTTTGCCCTGGTTGTTTTAAATCTTGTATTGGTTGAATATTTCTTTGCTTTGCCCAATACCATCCTTTGCAGTGTGAATGTTTATTCAGTGTCGTTTTGGGTTTTGGGGGGGATTTTTTTGGTATTATGGCTCAGTTAAAAGACCTTGCATTATGGGGATGTATGAACATCATTGGAATTGATACAAACTATGGAGACTTTTAAAGTTGCATGAATGCATTGTATTTTACATCATGTATGGTTATCAGTTTATGGGGGCCACGGGCGGAATGTGGTGGTTTGATTCAGGTGTCCCCCATAAACTTAAGTGTCCCCCATAAACTTAAGTGTCCCCCATAAACTTAAGTGTCCCCCATAAACTTAAGTCTCCCCAGCTGATGGCAATTGGAAATTAAAGCCTCCTGGAGGTGGTGTATTGTTGGGGGTGGGCTTATGTGTATTATAGCCAGCTTCCCTTTGCCAGTGTTTGGCATACTTTTCTGTTGCTATGGTCCACCTTATGTTGGCCAGGGGGTGATGTCCACCCTCTGCTCATGCCATCTCTAGGCTAGCAGTTTGTGTGAGAAGCTTGCTGTTATGCCCATGTCCTGAGAACCTGTGCAGGGTTCCTTTGCATAGAAATGAACTGGTGTGAGCAGAGGGATATGGCACTGAAAAAATGAAATCTTTGGGCCTAAACTGCTGCCCATTCACCTGCAAATTGAGAGATTACAACCATTGAGATTGGATCAACTGACCCACACTGGGACAACAGGAAGAATGTAAACTCTTTTGAAGGGGCCTGAATGCTCAAGGAGTGTCCTGCTCTTCAAAGTCTGCTTTATTCCCCTGGATTAACAAATTGGCACCCTACCTGGTATTGAGGACTATAAGAAATGCAGGAAAGAGAGGGTCATTGAGTTTGTAATGAGGTCTTGTGTTTTGGAAATGGCCATGGGCAGTGTGAAGCAGGTTTGCTGAATGCCTGCATGGAGATCCCATGGGACCATGAGGATGGACCTTGGGTTGCAGTGGAGACCCAGTGGAAATGCCGGACCACGAGATGGCTGCTGAGGAAAGCTGCTGGCCCCAGATGAAGTTTTCTAAGACTGTGAGTAGCCTAGCTGGAGGGGAGGAATTGGAACTCCAGAGACTTGTTGCTAGTTAGAATTATCAGACTTGGAGATTTGTCACTGACTAGAGTTGTTGGACTTGGAATTACAAAGGTTAATGTTTGCCCTGGTTGTTTTAAATCTTGTATTGGTTGAATATTTCTTTGCTTTGCCCAATACCATCCTTTGCAGTGTGAATGTTTATTCAGTGTCGTTTTGGGTTTTGGGGGGGATTTTTTTGGTATTATGGCTCAGTTAAAAGACCTTGCATTATGGGGATGTATGAACATCATTGGAATTGATACAAACTATGGAGACTTTTAAAGTTGCATGAATGCATTGTATTTTACATCATGTATGGTTATCAGTTTATGGGGGCATAGGGCTATATGTGGTGGTTTGATTCAGGTGTCCCCCATAAACTTAAGTGTCCCCCATAAACTTAAGTGTCCCCCATAAACTTAAGTCTCCCCAGCTGATGGCAATTGGAAATTAAAGCCTCCTGGAGGTGGTGTATTGTTGGGGGTGGGCTTATGTGTATTATAGCCAGCTTCCCTTTGCCAGTGTTTGGCATACTTTTCTGTTGCTATGGTCCACCTTATGTTGGCCAGGGGGTGATGTCCACCCTCTGCTCATGCCATCTTTTTCCCTGCCATCATGGAGTTTCCCCCTTGAGCCTGTAAGCCAAAATAAACCTCTTTTTTCCCATAAGCTGCTCTTGGTAGGGTGATTTCTACCAGCAATGCGAACCTGACTGCAACAGATACCTTCCATTGAGTTGTTGGCCAGGGAGGTCACTGATACCCCCAAAACATTACAGGTCATTGCCACGGCTCTTGGTTTTCTACCATGAATAGATGGTAAGAGCCTATTGCTGAAGATTCCACATACTTGGGCTGCAAGGTCACTGAGAAATCCTGCTGGAGCTGAGCTGAAAACCTCCTCCATGTAGACCAGCTGAAAGAAATCTGGAAAAGCTACACTGCCTGCAGTTCAATGGGAGAGAGAGAAATCACCAGTGGAGATACTTAACAGTGGACACTACAAGCCTTAAATATGGCTAGCCAGGCAAAATGAGCCAATGGGTGCAATAGTGGCATGTCTGTTATAGGGGAAACCAGCAGCTCTCTAGTTGGACTGGAGGCCCACTCCATGGGAGGGAATACATCCCTGATACTGAAAACCTACAACAGGGGTAGTCATGAGCCCTAGGGTTGTAACATCTGCTGGCATCTGGCTAAATATATATACTATGCTCACCAAACTGCCTGGTAAGCACTTGTTTTAATGTTCATACTCATATATTAATGGTACTCTCACTTTTGGTTGGAGAAGCTTCTCTTTTCAGATGGCAGTGACCTTGGGATGACTCAGAAGGCACCATGGTGCTGAGAAGAGACAGAGGAGTGCTCCAGGAGGCTTTAATTCCCAATTGCCATCAGCTGGGGAGACTTAAGTTTATGGGGGACACTTAAGTTTATGGGGGACACTTAAGTTTATGGGGGACACCTGAATCAAACCACCACATTCCGCCCGTGGCCCCCATAAACTGATAACCATACATGATGTAAAATACAATGCATTCATGCAACTTTAAAAGTCTCCATAGAGCACTGAAATATCGCTATCACATCTTCCAAGGCTCAGGGTCCATTGTGGAAGAGGTGGCAGGAAGAATGTAAAGAGCCAAAGGAAATGTAGGGCTCCTTATAATGCACTCTTCCACACACAAAGTGGCCTGGATAGTCATGACCTCACAGTGCCTGACACTATCTACACAAGACCATCATAATAGCATGAAAAGATCATGACATCAAAATAAAAGAGAGACTGATTGAGAGGGGGAGGCAATATGAATGGAGAGTGGAGTTTCAAAGGGGAAAGTGGGGGGAGGGAGGGAATTACCATGGGTTATTGTCTACAATTATGGAAGTTGTCAATAAAAATAAATTAATTTAATGAAAAAATGTATTTTGGAAGACAGATTTTGCTCAGTTGGTAAAGTACCTGCCTAGTATATATGAAGCCCTGATTTTCATCCCTGTATATATCCCTATATAAGTCAGATATGAGGCACATACTTGTAATCCCAGCACTCAGGAAGTAGATGCAAGCGAATCAGAAATTTAAGATCATCTTCCACCACATAGTTAGTTGAAGGCAGCCTGAGATACATAAAACTCTGCTAAAAATTATTCTAAAAAAATATGATTGTGTTAAAATACACATAAACTAAAATTTACAACTTCAACTACTTTTTTTCAGTGGCATTAGGTACATTCACATTCTTTTGCAACTATCACTGCTGTCCTACTCCAGAACTTTTTCATTTTACAACCCTGAAACTGTATCCACTAAAGAGTAACTTCTTCTTGTCTGACTAAATGTATATATTATTCCCACCAAGCTGCCCTGAAAGCACTACACTTAATGTTCATATTCACATATTAACACTACTCTCACTTCTGGTTAGAGAAGCTTCTCTTTTCAGATGGCAATGACCACTGGGATGACCCAAAAGGCAACATAGTGCTGAGAAGAAGGGATGGAGGAGTGCCCAGCACTGAAACACCTCTGTCACACCCTCCAAGGCTCAGGGACCATTGCAGAAGAGGGGGCGGATAGAATGGAAGAGCCAGAGGAAGGGTATGACTTCTTACAATGCAACTGCCCAGACAGAAATTGGCCTCGATATCCATGACCTTGCAGTGCCTAGCAATACCTTCGCAAGACCCTCAAAATAGAAGAAAAAGATAATGACATCAAATTAAAAGAGATACTGGAGAGAGGGAGGGGATATGATGGAGATTGGAGTTCTAAAGTGGAATGGGGGAGGAGAGGGAATATCATGTGTTTTTGTATGTAAGTATAGAAGTTGTCAATAAAATAATAATAATAATAATTAAAGAGTAACTTCTACCATCTTTCTGAGCTCTGGCAACAACCCTTCCATTCTGTCTCTTTGAGCTTCACTACTCTATGCAAGTGGAGTCACATGGTGAAGCAACTTAGGGTTATCAGGACTCATGAAAGTAAACTAAAAGTGGCTGAAAGTGAGAAATGTCCTTGATCCTGTAAGGGGCAATTTGGTTCTTCCTTAATTTCTTCTTCCTTAAAGGAATTTCCCATTCACTAGAAACCAGGCTTAAGAACTGCAAGGCACTTAGACACCTGGCATGGGAGCTGAACTGACCAGCTCAAGTCCCATTCAGTGGATTCCATTAATGGCCACGTGGTAGTTTGAATGTGATTCTTTGAATGTATGGCCCCATACACTCAGGTACTTTATTAAAACTGAACTTCCTACTTAAGTCCCCAGCAGGCAGATCCCTGCTTAGGGGGTATGTCAATGGGGAGGTGGATCTTGAAGCCCAGCCACATTAGATGTGTTCAGAGTAGTTGGAACTCTGGCAGTTAGTGCTTGCTGGTATTGGTATTTGCTTGCTACAGTTGTGTCTCTCTGCTTAAACCTATGAAAGGAAGCCAGCTTCTTCCACCATTGATGGTGTTCCCCTGGATTTTGAAAGCCTGAAATCAACCCCCTTCCTCCCATATGTTGTAAGCTGTGTCTGGTTGGATGTTTGTCTAACAATGTTGAGCTAATTGGAACAGTAATTTGGTACCAGAAGTAGGTTGTTACTGTGATGAATCTAACCATGTGGATTTTGGTCTTTTGGGACTTGTGTGCTGGAGGAATTTTCATGGGCTTGGTACTTGGGACTACAGAAGCCTTAAAGAGCAGTAAGCCAAATTTTATGGGCTAATCTGGTGAGAGTTTGAAAATGCTAAGTGCAGAGAGAATTATAGACTGTGAAGACTTGCTTGGCTTTTCAAAGAGGAAGGAGAGATAGCAGAAAACTTTGTTGGGATTGAGCTACTGACATAAGGGCTGGTTGCATTCTGCCAAAGCCCTAAGATTTTAAAGTTGAATTTAAAAGTAATGGACTGGGGCTGGAGAGATGGCTTAGGGTTTAAGGTGCCTGCCTCCTAAGCCTAAGAACGCTGGTTCCAATCTCCAGTGGTTCCAATCTCCAGGTCCCATGTTTAGCCAGATACAAAGTGACACAAGGGCGCAATGCCACACTTGACCACAAGGGGGCGCACGCATCAGGATTTCGTTCTCAGCAGCTGAGACACTGCTGGCGCGCCCATCTCTGTCTTCCTCTTTCTTTCTCTCTCTCTCTCTCTGTCTTTCTCTCTTTCTCTGTGTCTCTCTCCAAAAAAAATAATAATAATAAATAAAGGTAATGGACTGGTGTGCTTGGCAGAAAATAGAGAACTGAAAGCTGTGCTATTCATCACAGGGAAAATCCAAGCAAGTTCAAAGTTACAGACACAGAAACTGGTTTTGGCAATTGTTAAGCAGATCCCTGCTTTACATTGAACCAATAGAAAAAAATGTCCTTGGGTGAAATCCACCCAGGAAAGGCTCAATAAATAAAAATACAAATTCTTTTGAAAGGAGGTGACTTAAAGGAAGAACTCTTTCCTGTTCTTCAAAGTCAAGATTTATTTCTTCCCTGGATTAACAAAATGGTAGTGCTGCTGTACCCCTACTAATGGTTTTGGAAGAATGAAAAATACAGAAAAGTGGGTCATAAAGTGCACACTAGGAGCCACTGTTGAGATGCGGTATGTGAAATAGGGTGATGTCCCTGTGTAGAGCTTAATGAGACCATTATCTGAAGTTAAATCAGGAGCTGCTGCTGAGGTGCAGCATTGTGAAGCAGGGCAATATCTCTATATTTAGGAATAAAAAAAGCCATTGTACAGAGCTGAGGATGGACTGGGTTTTGCAGTGGAGACCTGAAGATGTTTTGTATTACTGGGACTATTACAACAGCTACCATGGAGATCCAGTAACTCAGTACAAAAGTTTTCCCCTGGATACTCAGCCCACCTGGAGAGGCAGAATTAGAAAGTCCAAGGACTGTAGTCACTGGTTATGGATGTTTGACTTGAAATGCAGATGTTTGATGTTTACCTGATGGTTATTGATTTTGAATTGGTCCAGTTTCTCCTTGTTATGCCTTTTTGCAATAGAAATGTTTACTCTGTTCCATTATGTGTTGGGAGTGTGTAACTTGATTTTACAGGACTCATAATTAAAAGTCTTAAATCTCAGATGAGTCTTGGGTCTTTGGAACAGTCATGAAGTTGGACTGAATAAAATTTACAGTTTTATATGGCCATGAGTTTACAGGGCCAAGGGTGGAGTGTGGTAGTTTGAATGTGATAGTTTCAATGTATGGCCCACAGTCTCAGGTGTTTTACTAAAATTGAACTTCTTACTTAAGTCCCCAGCAAGCAAATCCCTGTTTAAGTGGTATGAATGTATGTAAGGGGTTTGAATGTATGTCTCCCATAGATTCAGATTTTTGTTGTTGTTTTTTGAGGTAAGGTCTCACTCTAGCTCAGGCTGACCTAGAATTCACTCTGTAGTCTCATTATAATGAGCATAGAACTCCCGGCAATCCTCCTGCCCTACCTCCCCAGTGCTGGGATTAAAAGTATGTTCCACCATGTCCAGCTCAGTTGTTTTATTGAAACTTGTAACTTGGATCTCCAGCTGCCTGGCTGGAGGAGATGTCACTGGGGGGCGGGGGGGGAATGGATCCTGGGGTCCAGCTCAAAGGTATGTTTGGTGGCAGTTCTAAATTCCTGCCCAAAAGCATGCAGAGAGGCTTGAACTCTTGGGGTCCTGCTTGCTTCCAGTTTATGCTTGTTACTTTTTGGTGTTTGTTGGCTGCTGGTGGTTTCTTTCTCTGCTTGGATTTATGAAAGGGAGCCAGCTTCTTCCATCATTGATGGAACTTCCCCTAGATCTGTAAGGTTGAAGTAAATCCCGTCCTCCCATAAAACTGTATTTGGTTGAATACTTGTCATAGGAATGTTGTAGCTGACTACAACTGGGGCATGACAATGGGGTACAGATCTTGAAGTCTAGCCTTACTATGTGTGTTCAGTGTACTTGGAGCTCTGACAGTTAGTGCTTGCTAGTGTTGGTGTTTACTTGCTACAGTTATGTCTCTCTGCTTTCATCTATGAAAGAGATCCAGCTCCTTCCACCATTGATGGTATTCCCCTGGATTTTGTAAGTCTGAAATAAACCCCTTTTCTCACATAAGCGGTGTCTGGTTGGATATAGAAACGTGAAGCTGAGTGCAACAGATCCTAATCAGGGTCATCAGACCAGCTTTCCCACTTCTGGGGATCATTTCCTCTTATCCATGAGCTCTACCTTCTTTCCTTCTCTTAAGTTCTATAATAAAATCTTTCTAAGCTTTATCCTCCATCATCTGTGGATTTCATTTGTTGAATTTATAATGCAAGAACCTGTAGGTCACTGACTCAGTGGAAGTTTTGCATGAACATGGCCATCTGGCACCCTAATTCTTGAGCTAAAGCCCAACCAAGAGGTGAGAATGGCTCTCAAAGACATTCCAAACTCCCATAGCAATAGTATCTATTCTTTTGAGTCTGGCTTATTTTATCTAGCATGATATTCTCATGCTTCATTTATGTTGTAACATGTGTCAGAATATCCTTCCTTCCTTTTCAGGGTTGAGAATTAATATCACAGTGTGAATATACTACATTTTCTTTTTCTTTTCTATTTTATTTATTATTTGTGTGCATCTGTGCGTATGCATATGTGTATGTACAGACAAGTGTGTGCTATGGCACATGTATGGAGATTATAGTATAAACTTAAGACATCTACATTCTACTTTCAGTGAGAAAGGGTCTCTTGCGGCATATGAGCTTTTGATTCTCCTGACTTTGTCAGGCACATTGGCACATTGGGATCATGCCTAAATTCACCTAAACTTACTTCTGGCTTCATGGGTATGCTGGGAAAAATAAAATGAGCCAACAGGCTTTGCAAGCAAGTGCCTTTATCTATTGAGCCATCTTCCAAGCCCCTCCCCTACTTCCAAGCCCCTCCCCCACATTTTCTTTAGCCACTCTTCTATGGTGCTCCTGGTGACTGAATAATGCTGCCTTGACTGTGAGTGGTAAAACTTAATTTCCTTTCACAGATCTGGACCCCAGTGAGCCTGGCCCCCTGGGAGGTGCATACAAATGCAAACTTGTGAATCTGTCAGTCAGATATGTCTCCATACTGCAAGCATCTTCTCCATCTGTTCAGTGGACTCTGGGACCCCACTCATTTGTCCTGACCATGGAATAACAACAATCTGAACCTAACATCATGAGATATCCTTAATCAGTACACCAACTGGAGTGTCTTCTCCATTGCACTGAGGGAAAACAGGCTGAGAAAGCAACTTATCAGAATTTATTCAGCTATCATGGGACAGACTTGGGTCTATGCCTTCATGGTTTCAAAGTCTAGGGCTTTAAACATTTATGACTCTTCTTTTCTTTAAAAAAATATTTTGTGAAATCTTATGGTTGGTTATTTTTTTTTTTAAGATTGAGCAGGCCTCAAGGTCTGAGAATGCAAATTATCCACTGCCACCTTCCTTCTGAGAACAACCCAGTGACATGATAAACAGTGGAACTTGGACTGGGGAGGTAGCTCAGTGGTAGAGCACTTGCCTAGAGGACAAAGAGAGCCTAGGCATTAGGTTCCATCTCACAAAAACAAAAACCCAAACAAAACAAAACAAAATATGGCAGTGGCTGAAAGTGACAAACAGGTGTCCTAGGTTGTACCTTGTTGCCACTTCAAGTGTTGTTAGCTTAGAAGTTTTTTTAAAAAAAAAAGAAAGAAAAGAGTAGGTGCATTCTTGAAATAAATGAGTCATCTCTATTCTCGGTGAAAAAACACATGGGTTTGTGGGTAATGGGCGAGTACAGACCTTTCCTTGAAGAGGCCATACCTTTGCCTGGCCCAAACCTTTCAAGAATTCCTTTTGGAACTGTGAGACCAAAGAAATTTCTTTGAAAAAAAATCCTTGGATTTTTTTCCTTTGGGTAGATTTTAAAACAAAAACTGATTTTTGCTTTCCCTACTAAAAATGGTAATAAAACTCATAAATGGCTCTAATTTTTAAGATTCTAATAGCAGCACAAATGGATATGTTCATTTTCCAGCTGCTGTCTCTGCAAGCACCTACAAATGAAATTGAGGTGGCAGCTCCTAGAGGTGTGTGGGTACCTCAGCCACCTGACTTCTGACATATCTGCTCCTTTGTCTTCCCAGTACCCTGATTCGCTTCCCTAATAAATTTTAAAGTAAATGAAGATAAGAAAAAGAAAAGGATAAAGCCATGTTTTGGCCCTCTAAATATTTATGTTTATGCTCATATATTAATGCTGCTCACTTTTGGTTAGAGAAGTTTATTTTTTCGTATGTTGGTGACTGCTAAGGTGACTCAAAACTTAAGTGAGGGTTGGAGAGATGCTCAGCGGTTAAGGTGCTTGCATGCAAAGCATAACAACCTGGGATTGATTCTCTAGTATCCATATAAAGCCAGGTGCACAAAGTGACACATGCATCTGGAGTACATTTGCATTGGCTAGATACCCTGGCAAATAAATAAATAAATAAATAAATTTATAAATAAAATATTTTTAAAAACTTCAAGTAAGAAGTGATACTTGAGTGGTACACACACACACACACACACATACACACACTAACCATAGCTGAAAAGGTGGCAGAAAAAATATAAGAACAAGCCGGGCATGGTGGCACACACCTTTAATCCCAGCACTCGGAAGGCACAGGTAGGAGGATCACCATGAGTTCAAGGCCACCCTGAGACTACATAGTGAATTCCAGGTCAGCCTGGGCTAAAGTGAGACCCTACCTCAAAAAATAAAATAAAATAAATATATATATAAGAACTAAAGGATTGTGAGGAGTGCTTTAGAATGCTGTCTTCCAGAGAAAAAGTGGTCTTCACATTCATGCCTTCACAGCAGCTGTCATTACCTGCATAAGATTTGCATATTATTGGGTGTAGCAATAAAAGACATCAAAATAGAAGAATTTGGAAAGAAGAAGGGATTCAGTAGAGGTGAGTGAGAGAGGGGTACAAAGGAGGGTGGTTGGAGAGAATTATGTAATTAAAAATATTTTATTTATTTGTACAGATCGAGAAAGAGAGAAAGAGAGAAAATGGGCACACCAGGGCCTCTAGTCATCGCAAACAAACTCTAGATCCACATGCCACTTTGTGCGTATGGCTTTATGTAGGTACTGGGGAATCAAACTCTGGGTCCTCAGGCTTTGCAGACACGTGCCTTAACTGCTGAGCCATCTCTCTAGCCCCACATAAATTTTATTTTATTATTTTTTCTTTTTAAAGCTTTTACATTTTTTAATGAGAGAGAGAAAGAGAGAGAGAGTGAGAGAAAGAGAGAGAAAGAGAAAGGCAGAGAGAGAGAATAGGTGTACCAGGGTAGTCAGCTGTAGCAAATGAACTCCAGATGCATGTACCACCTTGTGCATCTGGCTTATGTGGGTCCTGGGGAATAGAACCTGGGTCCTTTGGCTTTGCAGACAAGCGCCTTAACTGCTAAGCCATCTCTCCAGCCCATAAATTTTATTTTTAAATATTTTATTTTATTTATTAGAAAGAAAGAGGCAGATATATTAATAGATGATTGATTGATAGATTAGATAGATGATGATAGATAGATGATAGATTAGATAGATAGATAGATGATAGATAGATAGATAGATGATAGATACATAGATAGATAGATGATAGATAGGGAGAATGGGTGTGACAGGGCCTCTAGCCACTGCAAGTCAATTCCAGATGCAAGCGCCCCTTTAAAAATGTTTTTTAAGATTTTATTTTTATTTATTCATTCATTTATTTATTAGAAGCAGAGAGAGGGGGAGAGAGAGTGAGAATGGGCATGCCAGGGCCTCTAGCCACTGCAAACAAACTCCAGATACATGCGTCACCATGTACATTTGGCTTATGTGAGACCTGGATAATCAAACCGGGGACCTTAGGCTTCAAGGCAAATTCCCTAACTGCTAAGCCATCTCTCCAGCCCTTACATTTTTTTTTATTAAAAATTTTATTTAAAATTTTACACAGGGGGCTAGAGAGATGGCTTGCTAAGGTTCAGGCACTTGCCTGCGAAGCCAAAGGACCTAGGTTCAATTCCCCAACAACCACATAAGCCAGATCACAAGGTGGCGCATGCATCTGGACTATTTGCAGAGGCTGAAGGCTCTAGGCATGCCCATTCCCTACCACATCTCTCTGCCTCATTCTCTCTCTCAAACAAATAAAATAATAAAATAACAATAAATCTTTAAAATAATTAAAAAATAGAATGACTATTTTGTTTCTTGCTCTGGGTGTGTTCAAATTCATCATGCTGTGTGTTTAGGAATTGCACCATTTTGTATTTATACTTAAAATGGTTTTACTTTTGAATTTATATATTTTAAGGTAAAAGACATATGAAATTTACTATTTTAACCACTTTAAAGTATATAGTTGAGTAGTATGAAGTACACACACAATATTTTACATCATTACCACGATCTACCTCTGGATCTTTTTTAAAGATTTTTAAAAATTGTCATTTATTTATTTATTTATTTATTTATTTATTTATTTGAGACCAAGAGAGAAAGACAGAGAGAGAGAGAGAAAGAGAGTGAAAATAGGCATGCCAGGGACTCCAGCCACTGTAAACGAACTTCAGATGCATGTGCCACCATGTGTATATGGTTTACGTGGGACCTGGAGAATTGAACACGGGTCCTTACACTTCACAGGCATGTGCCTTAACTCCTAAGCCATCTCTCTAGCCCTGGATCTTTTTTTAAAATTTATTTATTCATTTGAGAGAGACAGACAAACAGACAGAATGGGCACACAAGGGCCTCCAACCACTGCAAACAAATTCCATATGCATGTGCCACCTTATGCATCTGGCTTATGTGGGTCCTGGGGAATCGAACCATCCAAGTTATCGTAAGAGGGGGCTGGGAGGGATGAGGTTTGAAGAGCCAGTTTCAATTCCTCCTTAAAGCTTTCACTATGGGCAGAAATGACTTCCTCCATGGAGGAGCCTTTAAGGCTGGCAATTATGGCAAGAAGGATAGGAAAGAATGGGGCGGGTGTGTGTGTGTCCATCATGAGCCTCGCGTTTACTCACAAGGAAGAGAACCCCGGGACCAAATGGAAGTGTCCTAGATGTTCTCAGAACTAATACATTGGGCTAAAACAAGAGTTTCATCCCCAAAGCCATGGAGGTCCTTTTGTTTCACTTTTAAGCCACATTGCAGGAGAAGGGCCTGCAATTGCAGTGTCTTCTGATGGGGAGGGAGGTTGCCCATTACGGCATGGTGGTGTTTGAGGGTGGGACTAGGCTGTAACACTTCTGAATCAAGGAGAGTGAGAATATGATAACCCAGATCAAAAATGATAGCCCAAAGAATAATCAGGCAAACCATGACACCTATTGCTGGGGCCAGCTGATACATACAGATAGAATGTTTAGGACCCAAGTATCTTGTGCTTAGTGGGGGACTTATGTGGGTCATTACTCCACAGCCATATGCCCACACAGTGTCTCTGGGGAAGCTCAGCCAACAGCCTCGTCTTGGTTCTGAAATCGGGTGGGTCAGACCCTTATGTGATTTCACCAGGGCTAACCAAGAGTGGAGGGGCAGCACAGGCTTTGGGACTGTGCAGTGATGTGTGCCTTCCTGCCCAGGGAAAAGGACAAACAAAAGGAAAAGGGGGGAAGAGGGGGTTGCCCGCTCACCCTCGGGCAGTCGTCAGCACACAGAACAGAAAGGGGCCTACTCACCAACGATCAAGGAGGGGGCGTCTTGCCAATGCCAAGGGGGCAGAGGGTCCCAGATGTTGGGGTTCCCCCTAGGGCCATCCCAGGAGGGGATGCAGGGTCTCTGCCAGGTAGGGGGTGAGAGGCGTGGAGTCATGACACAGACACCAGGATTTGGGTGGAAGCAGGCAGAGGGTGAGCTGCTGCAAACTCCTTTATTCAAGGAAGTGTAGGGGTTTTTAAGGGTTTGGCTGGCCAATCGTTGTGTGGGGTGGTTCCCTTCTTGTGACCAATGCCAGCCTGTCTCTGGGCAGATCTTCTTACAGAAGGTTGCTCAGGGGCATGGGGCTGTAGCTGTTGTCACGCCAGGCCTGTTGGATGCCACATCCACAGAAGCCACTTCCTGGTTTCTTCTAGCAGGTGGCCTGGCTAGGGCCCGACCTGCATTGTGCCATACATACTAGCAGGCCATACATACTAGCAGGCAGCCTGGTAGGGCCCAACCTGCATTGTGCCATACAATGAACAACATTTGTTACAGTAGAACTTCAAGAACTCAGGAAGTCCTCACATCTACTTGTGAATTGTACTTTTCCTCTTGGGTGACTGCTAGTGCATTTTCTGAAAGGACCAAAGGGTTTTTATCAGAATGCCCTTAGCACCAGGATTTTCTTGAAGCCCGTTTCTCTGGATAGCTAATTCCTGCTGCCCTAATCTTCTGCACTGCTAAACTAGATGTTTTGCATCTAGAATGACCCTGAATACACACATGACCAGAAGAAATGAGAAAAATCATTCAGATAATTTTCTTTTATAAAAAAAATTATTTGGGCTGGAGAGATGACTTAGTGGTTAAAGCACTTGCCTGCAAAACCAAAGGACAGGTTCAATTACCCAGGACTCAAGTGTGGTAGTTTGAATATATGGCCCCCAATATATTCAGTGTTTTATTAGTTTATAGTTTGCATCTGCAGCCACCTTGCTAGAGGCAATGTCACTGGGGGAGGATCTTAAGGTGTGGTGATGGGTTTGAGATTCCATTGTAAAGATATGCAAAGTGTGCCTAATAGGAGTTCCTGAAGTGTGCTGTAGCTTTTGGCTATAGTTTTGCTCTGTGTGCTGTGTGCCTGGTTGGATTTTTTCTCTCTCTTGCCTGGTCCTGTGAGAGCAGGCCCCTTCTTCTGCCATTATGGAACTTCCCCTGGATCTGTAAGCTTCAATAAATAATATCCCTTCCTCCATAACTGTGCCTGGTCTGGAAGTTCATCTCAGCGAACCTGAAGCTGTCTGCTACACCAAGTAAGCCACATGCATCTGAAGTTTGTTTGCAGTGGCTGAAGACCTTGGCATGCCTACTCTTTCTCTTTCTATCTGCCTCTTTTTCTCTCTCAAATAAATAAAATAAATAGTTTTTAAAAATATTTATTTATTTGCAAGCAGAGAGAGACTGATATCACACACACAGACAGAAATATGAATGATAATGGGCACACCAGGGCCTCTAGTCTCTGCAAATGAACCCTAGATGCATGCATCACTTTGTGTTTCTGGCTTTATGTGGGTAATGGCGAATCAAACCTGGGTTGTTAGGCTTTGCAGGCAAGTGCCGTGACCACTTAGCCATCTCTCCAGCCCCATTCAAATAATTTTCTAAAGGGCTTACCTGCATTGCAGGCTGTGTATAGAAAGCATATTTTAGACCTTCATGATTATCCAGCATATTCTATAGTAAGCAGAACACACTCATTGACTGTGTATTTGTATACATTGAGTTAAGCTCTGGAAGTCACCCTCCATCATTGTTGGTGAATCACCCTTTACCATATGAAACAGACAACATGCTGTGGGGTGTGGCCCCAAATGAATTATCAGGAAATTAACATAGCCAGGTGTGGCACTCATGCCTGTAATCTCAGCACACTTAGTAGGCTGAGATAGGAGGATCACTGTGACTTTGAGGTCACCCTGGGTTACATATATATAGTGAGTTCCTGGTCAGTCTCTGGTAAAGTGAGCTTCCTTAAAAAATGAACTAAATGAGAAAATGAATGACTTCTTACTTATAAGGACTAACTATAATCAGTGAAAGTTAGTGGTGAAGAGTGGAGGCAGGCTCAACATGGTCATTGCTCATAGATTTATAAACAAATGGTGAGTGAGATCCTACAGCAGTGTTTGCTGTAGGGAAAATTTTTCTATCCTTCAACTAAGCCCACACACATAGATAGTCTCCCTGCAAGCAACTCTCACGTGCGGGAAAACAGAACAGACACCCCACAATCAGCCACATGCTCTTATACGTTTATTTATACTTTAGAAAGCAAACAGACTCTCGACAAAGAATGGTTAGGAAACTTGAAGTGTTTTATTTTGTACTGATTTCCTTTTTTAGAAAAAAGTGTAAGTCATCACTGATTCATCTGTATAAATAGTTTTCCTAGCAATAGTAATTAACTTTTAACTTCCCATTCAAAAACTCCACAACTTCAAGTATTTGAAATGCACTTAAAATTTCCCCTGGTTTTATTATATATAATACATTCTCATAATGATTAGCTGACTTAAAAGTTGAAGAATTTCTTTTAAAACAAAGTTCAAAATCTTTGCTAGTATATGTAAAGATAAATTGGCATCCTCTTGGTCAGTATCCATTTCAACAGTGATATTTTTCCTGAAATACAGAACATGGTGGGGGAGGGGGAATGCACATACCGGTACCATTCAGATCAAAGCACAAAATGTCATTTAAAAAAGAAATACCTAAGTCATACCTGACACACTTCCATGTCAATTCCCTAGCTGCTGAAAAGTGGCTCTCAAGCATCTCTGACTCTCCACTTGTCCCATACCAGTAATCTTTATGGCCCTGTCCCACGGAACCCACCTCTGGAGGGTAGCTGCTCTGTGTCACTTGTCACGCAATCTGCAGTTGGATATCCTGGGCTTCACATGCAATTCCAGAAACTCAAATGACACTACATGGACTCCCTCTAAATCTTTTTTAAAATACAGTTTGGCAAATATCCCAAATGAAATAATTAACTCTAAGTTAAAAGTATCAAGCAGAGATAGAGCTAAGTGCAACTGTGACTCTGGGCTGCCTAGGGGTTCTGGAGAACTTAGGAATGGAAAACCCAATTGTCTCAGGCTAAAGGGTTGCAGACAGAATAGTTTCTGCAGAGATGCAAGAGCCCAACAGCCTCCGGGCTGCTGGGAGTATCTTAAAAGACCATAATTCCTGCCCCTTCCCAATCTCAGAAACACTATAACCCACGGTGTCAACAGCAAGCATTAAACCCAGACACCTGTTCCATCGTTTCCCTCCGGGGACTCAAGCGCTTTCAATGTCAGGTTTTCATTTCCTGCTTATTTGAACTGCACTTTGGTTTTGGTTTCTAGCAAAAAGGGTTTTATAAAGAAACCACAGCTAGACGGCCAAGTCACCTGGTCTGGCCCGCCCCTTACTGGCCTTACTGGACCTCCCAGGGTCCAGAAGAAGCAATGGAGGACTGTGCATTTCCACTGTGGTGGCTACCGCCTGCTCCTCTTCCTCCTCGGGTGTTACTGCCAAGGCACTCTCCTCCAAGCTGCCGCCACTACCATCTCCTGGAGTGTCCTCACCACCCAAAGGGCTGAACGCTGCAGGGGAGGCCTTGCTGCCCAGAGTCTGCTGTTCAGCCTCTGGGCTGGCCCAGTTCTGCTCCGTCATCAGCAGGTTGTGCTTGCCAGGGTGACCTTCACCTTGTGCCTCCTTCATGGATACCACTGTAAAGTCTGCTGCTGGTGGTGGGGTTCCAGGATACCTAGCAGCCCTTGCCTGTCCCGGGGAGCAAGCAGGGTGTGTGCAGTAAGGCAGAAATCCAATGGAGACGCTGGGTGGGCCAGGGTGTGACGCCCGTGGTAGGGGGTCCAAGGCCATGCTCCTGGCTTCTGAGGCTTCTGGACTGAAGTGGTTGGTCACACCCTGCTTGAGCTTCTTCCAGCCTAGGTGATAGATCTCCAGCATGTTAAGCACCAGCGATGCACAGGCCACAGCCAGCATGAAGATGACAAAAATGGTCTTCTCTGTAGGCCTGGAGATAAAGCAGTCCACAGTGTTGGGGCAGGGCCAGCGGTCGCAGCGGTACAGAGGCTGAAGTTGGAAGCCATACAGAAAATACTGACCCGCAATGAAGCCCACCTCAAAGAGTGTCTTGAAGATTATATTGAAGACGTATGTCCTCAGTAGCGCCCCCCTGATGCGCACCTTGCCCCTGTCATCGCGCACAGGTATGGCCCCTATGCGAAGAGGTTCATGGCTGTGCTGCGGGTTCTCTTCCCTCTCTCTCTTCTTCTCCTCCATGCGCACGATGTGCAACACGTGGCCCAGGTAGATGAGGGTGGGCGTGGACACAAAGATGATCTGTAGTGCCCAGAAGCGGATGTGGGAGATGGGGAACGCGCGGTCGTAGCAGACGTTCTCGCAACCGGGCTGCTGTGTGTTGCAAGTGAAGTCTGACTGTTCATCACCCCACACTTCCTCAGCCGCTGCCCCCAGCACCAGGATGCGGAAGATGAACAGCACCGTCAGCCACACTTTACCAATCACAGTGGAGTGCTCCTGCGCGTTCTCCAGCAGACGTCCCAGAAAACTCCAGTCGCCCATCGCTCCCAAAGGCTAACCTGCAAGGAACATTGCGTTACCACCAGAGCAAGCAGGGGATGCAGGCTGACCCTCCCCCTCTCCCCTTGGCAATGGAGGGTGTCTGTATTCACTCTGCCTCGGGTGGGCGGAGCATGGTCTGCCCTCCATGGTGGGGAGGGGCTGTATCCGTCTTGTATATGTATAGTTTTGCTTGTCATTATTCCCTAAACAGTACAGCGACTATTTCCATCACATTTACACTGTATTAGCTATTTTAAGTCATCTACAGATACATTGAAAGATGTGATAGGTTCTATGCAAATACTTTGCCATTTTATATGAGGGACCAGAGTATCAGTGAAATTTTGATACCTGCTATCCATGGATACTGAGGGAAAATGATATATTTCTCATTTCCTTGCCAAGCAGATTAAATAAATGCTTATAGCACTAGGCATTGATCCTACTGAGTGGTTGTCACATGAGGCAACTGTTGGCTTGAGATAATCACACACTGAACCTCATTCCAGGGATGAGGAAAGCATCTCTAGATCAAGGAATGACATGTCCACATGGTAACTCCTCATGCTCTTCTACCCAGCACAAGTTTGCATGGATCTGGTGGACCTGGACCAATTCCTAATCTCTACCTCTCTGTTCTTGAGGAATTACAGAACCTTCTCCAAACTGATGCCTTTCCTGGAGCATCTTTATAATTTCCAACATGTTGATCTACTATCTAACCTATTGTAGTGGTTTTAATGTGAAATGTCTCCCATAGCCTCATGTGTTTGAGTATTTAATTCCTAGTTGGTAGTGCTGTTTGACAAGGTTGTAAAGCCTTTGGAAGTTGGAGTCTTGCTGTGCAAAGTGTATCACTGTGGATGGGCCTAGCCTTGTTTGCCACACTCAGCTAGAAGTATCTCTGTCTGACTGCCCCCCTTCTTCCTCCTTGCTGATGTGAAGATGTGATGCCTGGCTGTCTGCTTGTGCCATGTTTTCCCTGCCATGATAAAACTGTAAGCTGTAAATAAACCCTTTCTATTCATAAGCCACTTCTGGTTGGATGTTTTGCCCCAGCAATGAGAAAGTAACTGCAAAACCTATTATTTACTTTCTTTTTCTTCTTATCAACTTTCTTTTTATTTATTTGTGCATGTGTGTGCCAGGGTCTCTTGCAGAGTGCATTTGACTTTACATGGGTGCTGAGGAATCAAACCCAAGCCAGCAGGCTTTGTGAGCACACACCTTTAACCACTGAGCAATCTCTTTACGCCCAGCTTTATTTTTAATGTTTAATCTTAAATAGCAAAATTTCCATCAGTACTTTAAATTAAAAATAAGCACCAAATACCAGAAATGGATGGTAGCTTAAGACTAAAAGCATTGCCAGCACTGAAAAGGCCAGAGGACACTTCCACAATTGAGGCCAGTCTGGTTTACTTAGAAAATTCCAGGCCAGCCAGGGTTACATAGCACCAGTCTCAAAACAAACAAACAAACAAGCACACATACACACATCAATAACAATAAAGCTGATACATTTTACTTGATGATATTGTTTTCCAAAATCTAGAAGTATAAACTCTTTGAAGGAGGGAAATTAAGGTTCAACAGAGAAAGAACTAGAGAGGTGTTAAACATAAGCAATCGTTTCCTTGATAGGTAAAGATGATTGGCTTTAGGCTCCTGTGAAGATATTAAAATCCTTAAGTGAATTAAGTTCCTGATATAAAATGGTATAGGATTTGCATAGAATTTTTTTTTTTTGCACAACCATCTGGGTACTTAAAATAATGTCTTGATGATATATAATAACCAAAAGAGTATAATGCTCTGTATATAGCTATGTCATGGCACATTTTGTTGACTAGATTTAGAGAAACTGGTGAGGCCCATTTCTAAGTGTGTCTGTGAGTGTGTTTCTAAAGAGAATTGACTGAGGGAGGGTGTGGTAGTTTGAATGTGTATCACCCAATAGATTCGGGTACTTTATTAAGATTTGAATTTCCAGCCATGTGCCTGGAAGAGGTGTCACTGGGGGCAGATCTGATTTCTAAGCCTAAAGGTGTGCAGAGAAGTCTGAGCTCTGCCTGGGTCTCTGATGTCTGCTGGGTTTGTGGTGCTGGCTATGTGGTTGTGTCTCTCTGCTTGGATCTGTGAAAGGGAGCTAGCTTTGACAGAACTTCCTCTTGGATCCATAAGCTGAAATAAACACTTTCTCCCACAAACTATATCTGTTTAGAAGTTTATCCCAGCAATGTGGAGGTGACTAGAACAGAGGGAAACCCCACCCTGAATGGAAGTGGTATCATCCCATGGGCTCAGGGCTGGACAGAATAAAATAGAAAAGGAGGAATCCGGCTGAGCACTAGTTATGATATAAGCTGCTCTGTTCTGCCATGCCTTTTCCGACATGATGGATTGAATCCTCTGAAAATGTGAGCCAACCTCTTTCCTCCTTTGAACTGCTTTCTCGAGTATTTTGTTAGTGATGAAAAAGGTAATTAATAGAGTTGCTATACTATGTTCCTTTAGGAATCATGGCAAGAAAAAAAAATCTCTGTACATGTTCAGTTCAGACACATTTTTTCCAAATGCTTTTATTACTTGGTTGATTCAGTCTGCAGAGGGGAAGAAGTGACTATACTAGTATCAAACTGAGACCTTCTCCAAGACCACCATGAGGAAGGAAATAAAAAATAAAAGATCAATTTTCTAACCATATCAATACCACCTAAAATCATCTCACTTATCATGTTAGATCTCTGTGATCCCCACAGAAATCTAATCTAGACACTTGGATGGGACATACACTGGCAGAGACTCAGTGAGACCATGATGCTTCTGGGTACTTGGGGATGTCTAGCCATAGTCACCCTGAAAGGACCAGGGCTCCAATCCAACAGAGTAAGGTCTGGAGCAACTGGTTACTCAACAGTACTAACAAATACTCAGAATGTCCCCAGCACTGTGCTATGACCTGGGGAATCACACATCTAGCTGCAATTTGGATACCAATGAACAAAGTTAAAGAGATGGAGGAGAGTCAACAGGGCCTTAGATTCTGGTAGAATGTAGGGCTTGGGCAAGGCTTACATCTTACAGGGGCAGCTATACCTGAGGAGTTGCCTAGTCTGGGAAGCAATTCTATAAGGTCCACCCTGCCAAGTGTGGTGTCAAGGTCCCTGAGCAGGAGGTTTCCTTTCTTTGAGCCTAGGCACAGAGGGATAACAGTTTTTCATGGTCATATATATGGACAAGGGAAGAAGGACATAAGCCCTCTTTGAGATGGCAGTAACCTGTGCAGACACAGAGAATAGAGATTAGGTGTTCCATGTTGCTGAAAGGATATCCTCAAAGGGAACTGTGGGACCTCAGTCTGTCTCTGTCACTGACTTCTTGTTTGGTGATAGAAGAGCATGTGCATGCACAGGTATAAACAACACACAAGCACATATCTACCATGATTACATCAGGGAGAGAGCAGGAAACAGGAGGAGAATAGGAGTTGACTAGAACTGAGCCCATGCTAGTTCTTGCCCTTGAGCCTCCAACACTGTTAGCTACATAAATTCTTCATATACAGTGGTGTCAGGTTCTGTGTCACAGTGATGAAAAGCTCATTAATACGGTGTCTCTAACTTTGTTCTTCCCTTCCTGTGATCTGCTGAGACCCTGTGACATATAGATAAGCCTGTGGGCAGTACTACATAGGGCAAAGCTGTGGTAACATTCACAACCCACTGACTCCTGGCCCTATCCACAAGCACACTAAATTCTTATAGTCCCCCAAATGCCAGTTAGGTATGTATGTGATTTTTCTAGTCCAAAACCTAGCCTCAATCCAGGGCCCTAACCTGTGGACCTGTCCTTACCTCCTGTCCCCTCAAGCATGGTCAGCACAGGTCCACACCTCTCTCCTTGCTGGTCCAAAACCTATAGTCTCCAGAGATACATAATGACATGGCAGGCTCTATCCTCTACTCTTGAGGGTGGAGCTAGTATACATACCTTTCCTTCCTGATGTCTGGATACCTATAAGAGAATGGAGTGTGTACTCCTGCAGGTATCAGAGAAGAGGCCAACACACATGTCTAACATCTCTTCCAGATGTCCATCTCTCTCATATGTGCAGATGGTTCTGCATGTGTGCTGCAGCTTCCCTTGCTTGAACTCCAGGTTGTGCTAGAACCAGGAGCCTGGGGGCTTCTGACATGAGGTTGGTGGCACACAGGGAGATAGGGGCTTTTCTGCTTGGCACTGACTGGAAAGTGCTTCCAGCATTTCCCTGCAGACCAGGGAGGTCAAATATCCCCTGATATTTGTTTTAGTTGACCTCATAGTAAGGAACTGTCCCACCTCAAATGCCCATAGTGTATACCTTTTGAAGAACATGAATATCTCAGTGACTATTTCTTCTACTTGGAAATCAGTGGAGGATGGTAGAGTGGGGGTGCTGGCTCTACTGTCTCATCATTAATTCTAAGCTGTTTGGCCTTCTCCTTCTCCAGAAGATCAGCCCCAGGATCTTACAACAAACCAATATGTGCTTTAGTATGACCTGCAAAAATGGTGGCATGCTACCATCAAGTGATCTAGCAGTAGATGGAACTCATCAAGTCCTAGTGACAGGAGAAGTAAGCACCTGTCTGAAATGCCTCTCAAATTCTCCTGGTAGTGCACAATGGTAGGGTTTTGATGAAAGGGAATTTGGTAACATGTATAAGAGATGCAAAATCAAAATACCTGTGAGGTTAATGACCAAAAAAAAAAAAAAGCTGGAAACATGGGGTTGGAGAGATGGCTTAGTTGCAAAGTAATAGTCTTATAAGCATGAAGATCTGAATTTTATATCCAGTATCCACATAAAAAGAAGGGCAAGGGAGCCTGGCATGGTGGCGCACACCTTTAATCCCAGCACTCAGGAGGCAGAGGTAGGAGGATCGCCGCAAGTTCGAGGCCACCCTGAGACTACAGAGTGAATTCCAAGTCAGCCTGGACAAGAGTGAGACCCTACCTCAAAAAAAGGGGGGGGGCAAGGGAGCTGGGAAAATAGCTCATTGGGCAAAGGTGATTGTTTACAAAGCCCACGGGGCTGGGTTTAATTCTCAAGCCATACATATAAGTGGGATCCCAAAAGTGGCTATGTGTCTGGTGTTCATTTGCAGAATCAAGAGGTTCTAGTATGCCTTTGTTTGCAGGACACTGGGAAATCAAGTTAGAGCTGAGTTGGAAGTTTCTTCCCTGTGGAAAGTTCTATGTAAACTTGTTTGGGGGTAGAGAATCATCACCTGTCTTAACCAGAAGTGGACCTTGAAAGCTATATGGCTTGCCAGCCAGGCAAAATATGCCAACTAGTGCAATGGTGGCATGTCTTATTGGATTTCAGGCCCATTTCACAGAAGGGAATTTATGTCTGATACTGAAAGCCTAGTCAAAAGCCTATGTTAGCCAGGCATGGTGGTGCACGCCTTTAATCCCAGCACTCGGGAGGCAGAGGTAGGAGGATCGCCATGAGTTCAAGGCCACCCTGAGACTACATAGTGAATTTCAGGTCAACCTGGACCAGACTGAGACCCTACCTCGAAAAACCAAAAAAGAAAAAAAAAATTTTTTTAAGCCTATGGTTAGGGAGGTCATAGAGAAGGTACTACTGTTGTTGAGATAAATTGAGATATTATGAAATGAAATTGCCATCTAAGTATTTACGTTTGTGTCCATATGTTAATGCTACTCTTACTTTTGGTCAAGAAGCTTCTCTTTTCAGATGCTGGTGACTACTGGGGAGACTCAAAATTCACTGAACTTACAAGAAGAGACAGTAGAGTAGTTGGCACTAAGCAAAACATCTATCACACTGTCTAAGGTTGCTGAAGAAGTAGCAGAAAAAATGTAAGAGCCAAAGGATAGAGAGGAGTGATTTGGAATGCTGTCTTCTAGACCTAAATTTGTCATCACATTCATAACCTCACAGTGGCTGACACAACCTACCCAAGACCTGCACAATAGGAGGGAAAAAATGATGACATCAAAATAGAAGGGAGACTAGCTGGAAAGAAGAGTGGTTTCAGTGGTGTAGGATTTTGTTTTGTTTGTTTTGGTTTTAAGTAGGGTCTTGCTACATTTCCATCACACCTGTTGAAAAGTTTTTTCTTTTATATATATACATATATGGCTTTGGAAGCCAGGTATGGTGATGCATGCCTTTAATCCCAGCACTCTGGAGGCAGAGATAGGAGGAACACCATGAGTTCGAGGCCACCCTGAGACTACATAGTGAATTCCGGGTCAGCCTAGGCTAGGAGTGAAACCCTACCTCAAAAAATCAAAAAAGAAGAAGAAAGGAGGAGGAGGGAGAAGAAGAAAGAAAAAGAAGAGGAGGAGGAGAAGAAGAAGAGGAAGGGGAGGAAGAAGAAGAAAGAAGAAGAAGAGGAGGAGGAGGGAGGAGGAGAAGAAGAAGGAGAAGAAAAGAAAGGAAAGGAAAAGAAAAGAAAAGAAAACAAAAGAAAAGAAAAGAAAAGAAAAGAAAAAAGGCTTTGGCATGGCCATGCACCTCTCCCTGCCCCCACATATCCCATATATGCAAACAAGTAAATAATTTTTTAAATATTTTATTTATTTATTTATTTATTTATTTATTTATTTATTTATTTTGGGGGGGAGAGAGAAAGAGGCAGATAGAGAGAAAGAGAGAATGGGCACACCAGGGCCTCCAGCCACTGTAAACGAACTCCAGACACATGTGGCCCCTTGTAGATCTGTCTTATGTGAGTCTTGGGGAATCAAACCGGGGTCCTTAGGCTGCACAGGCAAACGCCTTAACTGCTAAGCCATTTCCCCAGCCCATAAATAATTTTTTTTAACAAGCCAGTTATATTGGTGCATGCTTGTTATTCTAGCATTGGGGACATGGAGACAGGTGGATCCTGGAGACTTGCTAACCTACTTGTCGAACTCCAGGCCAAAAAAAGACAGTGCCTAAAAGTAGTACAGCCATTGTGGAAATCAGCGTTGAAGTTCCCAACATAGCTAAAAATAGATTTATCACATGATCCAGCTATACCACTCCTTAACATATACCCTAAGCATTCTACTCTTATCATAGAGATGCTTGTTCATCCATGTTCATTATGGTTCTATTCACAATAGCTAGGAAATGGAATCAGCCTAGATGCCCTTCAACTGATGAATGGGCAATTAAGATGTGGTCCATTTAAACAAAGGAGTTGTATTTGGTGGTAAATAAAAATTAAATTATGAAATTTTCAGGGGAATGGATGATTCTGGAAAAGATTACTAAGTGAGGTAACCCAGGCTCAAAAGGTCAAATGCTGCATATAATGTGTCCAGAGCCAGAGATTATTATTAGAAAAAGTTCAGTGCCAGGGATGGGATACCTTCCGGTGAGTTGTTGGCCAGGGAGGCCCCTGATGCCCCCAAAACATTACAGGTGATTGCCAAGGCTCTTGATTGCCCACCAGAACTAGAGGGCAAAACTCTATTGCTGAAGACTCCACATACTTAGGCTGCAGGTCACTGAGAGATCAAGCTGGAGCTGAGCTTCTCCCTGTTGACTAGCTGTCAGGATGCTGGAAAGAGCTATGCAGAATGCAGCCTTTTGGGGGAGAAAAGTCATCAATGGTACTAACCAGCAGTGGACCTTGCAAGCTTTACAGCCATCTACCAACTGGTACAATGGTGGCATATCTGTTATGGGGAAAACAACTACTTTGATTGAACTTGAGGCCAGCTCAACAGGAATGAATTCATGACTAAAATCATACTCAAAAGTTTATGTCTGGGGAGGCCATAAATCCTAGTGGGGAAATAACTACTGCTGTTTTGCTAAAATGCATATATTATACCCACCAAACTGCTCTCCAAACACTTATGATTTATACCCACATATTAATGCTATTCTCACTTTTGATTAGAGAAGCTTATCTTTTCAGATGGTGGTGACCACTGGGATGACTCAAAACACAAATACAGTGCTGAAAAGTGACAGTGGATTGTCAGCACTAACTGAAACATCTCTATTGCTTAGGGACCATTGTGGAAGAGGTGGTGGGAAGAATGTAAGAGCCAAAGGAGGAAGAGGAGTGCTTACAAAGCTGTCTTCTAGAAACAAAGTGGCCTTAAGACTTATGACCACAAGTGGCTACCTACACAAGACCTGTATAATAGGAGGAAAAAATTATATCAAATAGAAGATGGGGGTGGGGGCAGGAGATGGCTTAGTAGTTAAAGTGTTTGCCTGCGAAACCAAAGGACCTCAGTTCAATTCCCCAGGACCTACGTAAGCCAGATGCACAAAGTAAAAGGTGGTGCATGCATCTAGAGTTCATTTGGAGTGGCTGGAGGCCCTGATGCACTCATTCTCTCTCCCTTTCTCTTTCTCTCCTCTCAAATAAATAAAATTTTAAAACTTTCTAAAAAAATAGAAGACAGAGCTGAAGAGATGGCTTAATGGTTAAGGTGCTTGCCTGTGAAGCCTAAGGAATCATGTCCATTCTCTCTCCATACCCCACGTGAGCCAGATGTACATGATACACATGTGTACATGATACACATGCAAGGTCACACATGCACACTAGGTGGCACAAATGTCTGGAGTTTGATTGCATTGGCTGAGGCCCTGGTGTGCCAATTCTATTTCTCACTCTCGCTCTCTTTACAAAAATATAGAAGACAGACTAGTTAAAAAGAAGGGATACAGTAAAGGGAGGATTTGGAAGAGAGAAAGTAGGATGGTGGGAGGGGAGTATGATCAAGATATATTGTCTATATTTATGGAAGTTGCAATAAAATGTTTAAAAAGAAAAGACAGTGCCTGGGAGAACTATAACCAAGGCCTTCATGTGTGTGTGCATGCACATGTATGTGTGCTCCCATACGCACATATTCACCAGCACATACATAAATATCCATTTACCCACATGTGCGTGAGCATGCATGCACAGAGAGAGAGAGAGACAGAGAGACAGAGAGAGACAGAGATGGAAACAGATGCCCACTAACACATGACAAATGGACAAATCTTGATGACTGTTGTGACTGATGAATAGAACCAGAAAGGCAGGCTTGCTTAATGGTTAAGGCGCTTGCTTGCAAAGCCTACAGACCCATGTTTGACTCTCCAGATACCACATTAGCCAGATGCACAAAGGTGAGGCAAGCACAAGGTTGTACATGCCCACTAGGTGGCACAAGCATCTGGAATTCAATTGTAGTGGCTGAGGCCCTGGCACGCCAATTCTCTCTCTTCTCTCTCTGTCTCTGACTCTCTCTTGCTCTCTTTAAAGAACTAGAAAGGTGTATATATTTGGAGAGAGACACAGAGACAGCGAGAGGGAGAGGAAGACAGATAGAGAATGGGTGCGCCAGTAGCCTCTCAGCTGCTGCGAACGAAATCCAGATGTGTGTACCCCCTTGTGGGCAAGTGCAGCATTGCGCCCTTGTGTCACTCTGCATCTGGCTAAACGTGGGACCTGGAGATTGGAACTGACGTTCTTAGGCTTAGTGGGCAGGCGCCTTAACCGCTAAGCCATCTCTCCAGCCTTAGAAAGGGATATTTTTACTCTCTGTCCTTTCTTTTGGGTGGAGGTGAGTAAAAAGTTTGTCTGGTGAAGTGTAATAATTCTGTGTAAAACTTGTAGGAAATCTTGGGTCTCATAAGAAAGGGCAAATGCCCCTTTTGCTGCCCCTTCCAAATTGAGTACATATGTCATGTCTGGATCTTGTAGCCACTTCCCAAGCATAAGTCAGTAAGCTTGAGGGAAGTCAAGAAAGCCCAAAGGTCATCTTCTGTCACATGGTTGAGCTGTCAAATCCCTACTATTTTCATATGTTTTAATTGTTCATCTGCTACTACTAAAAAGAAAGAATAATTCATAACTACTTTATATTAAACATAACCTTAAGCATAATAATTACACAAGGAAATACTGAGGCTATAATCATAAGTGACAAGAGTCTTATGCAACACTAGAGTTTATAGAAGCTACTCTGTATATACTTACACATGTACACAGAAAAAGAAAGAACAATATTAACTGTTCTTTGCAATGTTTCTGAGAATGAGGTAATTTTTTCCTCTTTATTGACATTTCTGGATTTTCTATAACAGTACATCACATTTATCATCATAAAAGATTCATTGGGCTGGAGAGATGGCTTAGCAATTAAGGCACTTGCCTGCAAAGCCTAAGAACCCTGGTTCAAGTCTCCAGTACCCACATATGCTATATGTACTAGGGGATACATGCGTGTGGAGTTCGTTTGCAATGGCTGAAGGCCCTGGCACACCCATTCTCCTTCTCTATATGCCTCTTTCTCTCTCAAATGAATAAATAAAAATAAAATATTTTTTAAAAAAGATTCATGACCACAGGTAGTAATGGTAGCATGGGCCTATAGTCCTAGTCCATAGGACACTCATGAATTCAAGGCTATTGATTATGTACTGAGACTCTCTCTCAACTTACAAACAAACAACAACAATACAAGCAAAAACACAAACAGGCATGGTAGCTCATGCACTTGGGAAGTTGAGGTGGGAGGATTGCCATAAGTTTGAGGCCAGTTTGGGCTACATAGTGAGATCCAGGCCAGCCAGGGGTACAGAGTGGAGACCTGTTTCAAAACAAAACAAAACAACAACAACAATAAAAAAAAAAAAACAAAGATTTACGCATGACTATAGCTTCCATTTTCTAGAGCTCTAGTTTTTGGGAAAAAAAATCCTTTCTGCTGTTTAATCATGTCTATAGTAAGCACATGAAGGACTAATACAATGCACCCTGCACAATTAGCTTGATGATGAGATAGGGTTTTGGAGGTGCACCACCAGCTTGGACAGTGGCTGTGAATGGTGACTCAGAGTTCAATGTGGATTCCACTGTCTCACATGGGCAATTTTGGGAAAGCAGTTTCCCAACCATCATGTGTCCTGGCCTAACCCTGCTAAGGAGTGAGGGTTTGGTTTTGTTTGGCAAAAAAATGTATGGAAGAAAACAGATGGCTAGCCATATGTTTCAAAGAATAGAAGTCTAGGTAAGAGCCAAACAAAAGCCTCCAAAGAAGTGGCCTCCATCTCCTTTACCATGTCATCCTTCAAGTGGCCAGAGATGGCACATAAAAGGTCTGAAAGCACCTTATCCACACCATTTTTAAATTTATTTAATTATAAAATAAATATTTTATTTATTTATTTGAAAGGGAAGAGGGGGGAAGAAAGAAAGAAAGAAAGAAAGAAAGAAAGAAAGAAAGAAAGAAAGAAAGAAGGAAGGAAGGAAGGAAGGAAGGAAGGAAGGAAGGAAGGAAGGAAGGAAGGGGGGAGGGAAGGAGGATGTCAGGGCCTCTAGCCACGGCAACTAAATTTCAGATGCATGCACCACTTTATGTATCTGGCTTTACATGGGTACTAGGTAATCAAACCTAGGCTTTGCAGGCAAGTACCTTAATCACTGAGCCATCTCTCCAGCCCCCGATACCACTTTTTAACTGTACCCATAACATGAGTTAGCTGGCAAAATCAGTAGAGACATGCTGTGGTGTAGCTGGCCCAGGAAAACTCTGGGGTGCAAAGAGCTGGGTGGCCTATGGTGGGCTGAATTCAGTGGTGCAAACATCCTTGAGTTCTTTATCAGAGAGAGAAAGAGAGAGAGATTGAGAGAATGGGCACGTCAGGGCCTCCAGCCACTGTAATCGAAATCCAGACTGGTGTACCATCTTGTGCACATGTGTGACCTTGCATACTTATATCACATTGTGTGTCTGGCTTATGTGGGACCTGGAGAGTCAAACATGAGTCCTTAGGCTTCACAGGCAAGCACCTTAACCACTTAAGCCATCTTTCCAGCCCTTAAATACTATTATTTATTTATTTATTTATTTATTTATTTATTTATTTATTTATGAGAGAGAGAATGGGCACATCACATGCCAGGGCTTCTAGCCACTGTAAACAAACTCCATATGCATGTGCCACCTTGTGCATCTGGCTTTACATGGGTCCTGAGGAATTGACCCTGGTCCTTTGCCTTTGTTGGCAAGCACCTTAACCACTACGCCATCTCTCCAGCCCTCAAAGTTTTTATATAGCTTAACAGTTTATGTTCCTTTCAACAGTTACATAGTTTTCACTTTGGGGTATGTTGTGTTTTTCTTTCAGATCAATCAGTGCTTATTTACTATAACAGCAACAGTGTAGTAGTGCTCACGTTGGAGCCACAAAGTTTGTTGGATACAGTGAAAGTTTAAGATAGTCTTTAAAATATTTTTATTTATTTATTTATTTTCAAGCAAAGAGGAGGGAGGGAGGGAGGGAGGAGAGACAGAGAGAATGGACACACCAGGGCCTCTAGCCACTGCAAATGAACTCCAGATGCATGCACTACTTTGTGCATCTGGCTTTATGTGGGTACTGGGGAATCAAACCCAGGTCATTAGGCTTTACAGGCAAATACCTTAACCACTAAGCAATCTCTCCAGCCCAACATAGTCTTTCTTTAAAAATCTGTTTGGGTTTATATATTAAATATGTCCATACCTAATAAAAAAAGCCATCTAAAATATCTGTTTGGGGGCTGGAAAGAGGGCTTAACAGTTAAGGAGCTTGCCTGTAAAGCCTAAGGACCCATAATTCAACTCCCCAGATCCCATGTAAGCAAGATGTACAAGGTGACACATGCGCAAGGTTGCACATGCGCACATGATGGAGCATGTGCCTGGGGTTCAACTGGAGTGGCTGGAGGCCCTAGCATGCCAATTCTCTCTCTCTCATAAAAATATAAAATTAAAATATAAGTCTGTTTGGGGGCTGGAGAGATGACTTAGCAGTTAAGGTGTTTGCCTGCAAAGCCAGAGAACCCAGGTTTATTCACCAAGACCCACATAAGCCAGATACACAAGGTGGCACATGCATCTTAAGTTTGTGTGTAGTGACTGAAGTCCCTAGCACACCATTTTCTCTCTCTCTCTCTCTCTCTACCTCTTCCACCCTCTCTCAAATAAATAAAATAAAATAAAATTTCAAATAATCTGTTTGGGGCTGGAGAGATGTCTTAGCAGTTAAGGCACTTGCCTGTAAAGCCAAAGGACCCAGATTTGATTCCCCAGGGCCCGTATGAGCCAGATGCACAAGGTGGCACATGTATCTGGAGTTAATATGCAGTGGCTAGATGCCTTGGTGTACCCATTCTCTCCCTCTCTCTGCCTCTTTCTCTCTCAAATAAATAAATAAAAATATTTTTAAAAATCTGTTTGGGACAGGTATGGTGGTGCATGTCTGTAATCCCAACATTCAGGATGCTGAGGCAGCAAGATCAAAAGCAAACAAGATAGACTAGGGAGACAGTTCAGTCAGCCAAGTGCTTGAGTTTTATTCCTAGAACCCACATAAAAAGGTTAGGTTGGGCTGGAGATAGCTCAACGATTAAGGCACTTGACTGCAAAGTCTAATGACGCTGGTTCGATTCCCCAGTACCCATGTAAAGCCAGATGCACAGAGTGCCACATGCATCTGGAGTTCATTCACAGTGGCAAGAGACCCTAGCATGACCATTCTCTCTTCCTGTCTCTCTTCTCTCTGTCCACTTTTAAATAATTTTTTTCTTTTCTTTTCTTTTCCTTTTTTTTTTTTTTTTTTTTAGGTAGGGTCTCACTCTAGCCCAGGCTGACCTGGAATTCACTATGTAGTCTCAGGGTGGCCTTGAACTCATGGCACTCCTCCTACCTCTGCATCCCGAGCGCTGGGATTAAAGGCATGCGCCACCACACCCGGCTTAAAAAACATTTTTTAAAAATGTTAAGTATGGTGACGTGTACTTGTAATCCTAGTTCTGCGGAGGTGAAAACTGGCAGAATCCCAGGAATTGCTGACCAGGCAGTCTAGCCTAATTGGAGACTTCTTGGCCTGGTAACAAGGTTTGATTTTATCCCCAGAGTTGTAAATAGAATAGAAATCTAAAATGGGAATGCATAACTTCTAAATAAATGAATGAATGAATATATAAAGAGGAAATGGTTGCCTAGAGTCTGTATGAAAAGTGTACTTGAAGCTGGGCGTGGTGGCACACGCCTTTAATCCCAGCACTCAGGAGGCAGAGGTAGGAGGATCGCCATGAGTTCGAGGCCACCCTGAGAATACATAGTGAATTCCAGGTCAGCCTGAGCTAGAGTAAGACCCTACCTCAAAAAAACCAAAAAAAAAAAAAAAAAAGAAAGAAAGAAAAAAAAAAAAGAAAGAAAAGAGAGAGAGAAAGAAGAAAGAAAGAAAGAAAGAAAGAAAGAAAGAAAAAGAAAAGAGTACTTGAAATGAATGTGTGTATATGAGTATGTATGTGGCTCACAGCCCTAAGGCTGCAGAATGATTTCTGTTCTGAGCAGTACCATTTCATTGTGAGGGATGTTTTCCACCAAGCTCACTATACTAGATGGCATAACCAACTTTTACTGTTGAATGCCCCCCCAGAAGGAACAATTAAGATCACAGGCAAAAAAAAAAAAATAAGCAACATTCTCCTACTCTTAAAGAGTTGTAAAATGGCAGGATCAAAAAGCTTCTTTGTAGCCTAAGGAAAGTCCAAAAACCCTCCCTGGAATTAAAAAAAAAATCTATCTATTTATCTGTCTATCTATCTATATCTAGCTTCCCTGCTTGTACAGCCAGGGGCCTGCAAGCACAGGGAATCTCAAGATCCTGGCCCCCACCATAATGGGTGAATGCCAAGTTGCTGTGATTAGATGGGGACTTCTTATAAGAATTTGCAACTGTTTTAAGTTTACTTTATCTCTCTATGCTTCTTGGGACTACTAACAGAAAAACGTTTACCAGAGTACCACAGGCAGAATTATAGAGTTGATTAAGGTTTCAGTAGTTATAGACTGTGTCATGAAATTTTGTGTATGATTTATGTACGATTTAAAGATTGAATTTCTTTCTGGCTCAGTAGTTACAAAGCCAGATGCACATAGTGGAGCATGCATTTGGAGACTGCAATGGCAAATGGTCCTGGCATGCCCATTCCCTCTCTTTTCCATGAGATTTGTCTCCTTTTTCATTAGATCATGGCAATTTAGTCCAGTTCCTTTATTCTTTAGGTTATTAGATATAGCTGAATTTAACTTCAAAAACTGACTTACAGATTAAATAGACATTTTATTTAGCCTTTTAACCCTGCCTTACTGATATTCCCCTCTTTGATGACAGTCAAGGTGTGCCCCTTTGCCTGTCCAGCTCCAAGCCAACCAGAGCTGAATGCCTCCTCAATATTTCCATAACTAGGACCACTTGTATCAAGACACCCACTCTCCTTTGGTGCGAAGGGATAACAGCTCTGGACATGAATGTTTTCTCTCTCACTTATTGTTCCCCAATTTTGATTGTTCCACAGGTGTATCTCTACAAGGAAGAAGCAGCAACTTACAAGCTCAAACTCTGCCCACGTCAACATCCCAGTAGGGATGAACCCCCTACTGGTGGGCCTTGGTGTGACCCTGTCCCTGAGGGCCTCTGGTGCTGTGGGAGCCACCCTAGACCAAACAAACCACCTCGCAGGGGACTTCCAAAACAAGCTTGACCAGGCCATGATATTCACTACCAACAGCCTAGAATCTCTCCAGAGACAATTGAACTCTCTCATGGGTGTGGTACTCCAAAACTGTAGAGCCTTAGACCTCATTTCTGCTGAACATGGGGGGACATGTGCGGTCTTGGGAGAAGAATGTTGTTTTTTTGTTAATGAATCAAATATTGATGAACAAAATATTAAAACTCTCAAAAACCTCCATAAGGAACTGCTTGACTGCTACAAGTCTGAGGACCCCACCACCTGGTTCTCGAACCCTTTAGTCACTTGGCTTCTCCCCTTCCTTAGCCCCATCCTTGCTATAGGAACCCTACTACTTATAGTCCCCTGCCTCATCAAATTTCTCAGACAACAAATAACTAATATTGCTAAGGTTGCTACTAATCAGGTCCTCCTGCACCATCTAGCTCTATCTGAACCTATGATAGACTATAAAGATCTCACTCAATATGATGACACTGCCCCATTATAAAAACAAAGGGAGAGCTGTCGAACTCAGGCCTAAGCTATCTGACACAACTAGGGCCCCAGGCTATGGAGAGGTCACAGCAGCCTGGACCCTGGGAAAAACTTGGGTCCCAGACCAGCAGGAGTAAGGCCTTCCCCCAGACAAATCTCAGGACCCCAAGACTGGCAGGAGGAGGGCTGCTCCCTCCCCCCACCCCACCCCAGGGTGCCTAGTTGTCCTGATAAGACTTAGGCTTTGCTCAGCCCTGATCTTTGGCCAGTTACCTAGGAAACTCCTTTACCAACAGCCTTTACACAGCCCCATCCTCTATACTTCTTCCCGCCGCTATGTAGATCACCTGACCCTCTCCCTATGTGCTGGAATGAACGTCCCTATATGCCAACTAGGCATCGGCAAACAACCTTTGAACCCACTTATCCCCTTTGGATACTCTTCCCGCTCTCTCTCTTAACTGCTTATAAAAACACAGTTCTGGGCGGGGGAGATGGCTTCGTAGTTAAGGAACTTGTCTGCAAAGCCAAAGGACCCAGGTTCAATTCCCAAGGACCAATGTAAGCCAGATGCACAAGGTGGCATCTAGAGTGTCTGGAGTTTGATTACAGTGGCTGGAGGTCCTGGCAGGCCCGTTCTTTCTCTCTCCCTTTCTGTGTCTTTCTCTCTCAAGTAAATAAATAAATAAATAATTAAAAAAAAAAAAAAAAAAAAAAACAGTTCCTTGTTGAATAAACAAGAGCTGTTCCCTGAAGCTGTCTCTCCGGTGTTTCTTCCCATCTCATTCATTGATGCTCAAGACCCCACCTGGACATCCCCAGGGAACTACAGCCCCAGAGGCCCCAGGATCCACAAGCATGCATATCTGCACAAGCATGTGTAAACACCCACAAGCATCACATATATTATAGACACAGCAAAATAAAAAGTCATGGTTGAAGAGGCAAGTTGTCATGCATAGTAGTGGAGTGATTACTTCACTCTGTAAGGTGGTGTGCTCTAGTTCCACATTACTAAGCACTTTTCACACAGTCATGCACTGCATAACATTTCAGGCAACATAGACTGAAAAGAGGGCAGGGATCCTAGAAGACTGAACCACCATAATGTTTGGCCAACCAATGACATGCAAAGAACAAAGATCTTATTTTTTTTGCAGCAGAAATACCAGCAAAAAAAGATGATGAATAAGAGGAGAAATGCCTATGACCTGTGTGCATAAATGTAGCACTTTTGGGAAGGGTCTTGAAGTTGGGCAATGTGAGAATGGCAAACTGAGTGGTATAGGTACCAATGTCTTGGTGTGAGATAGGTGAGCCTCCCCAGTGAAGTCATTACATTGTTTTCTTTTTTTGTTGTTTTTTGATGTTGTTGTTTTTTTTGATGTTGTTGTTTTTGTTGTGGTTGTTTTCAGGGTAGGGTCTCACTCTAGCCCAGGCTGACCTGGAATTCACCATGTAGTCTCAGGGTAGCCTTGAACTCATGGCAATCGTTCTACTTCTGCCTCCTCCTGAGTTCTGGGATTAAAGATGTGCACCACTATGACCATCATTATTTTTTTTATTTGAGAGAAACAGAGAGAGAGAGAGAGAGAAAAAGAGAGAGAGAGAGAGAGGGAGAATGGGTGCACCAGAGGCCTCTCAGCTGCTGTGAACAAACTCCAGACAAGTGCGCCCCCTTGTGGGAAAGTGTGGCATCGCGCCCTTGCATCACTTTTTCCTTCTGACTAAATGTGGGACCTGGAGATCAAATGGGCATTCTTAGGCTTGGAAGAACCACCAAGCCATCTCTCCAGCCCCATCATTACATTTTAATTGTATTATGTTCTTGGAATTTGTGCTCTGATAAATTATTTCTTATTCTTCCATATTTAAAAAAATTGTTGAAAATTTTTATACATGGCTATAATGTATTTTGATCACACTCACCTCCTATTACCTTCTCACTTTCCTCCCACAGAATCCCTTCTTCTTCTGAACCTGTCCCACTTCTTTTTATGTGACCCACTGAGTTTAATTAAGGTTACTTGCATGAGCATAGTGAAAGGTTAAAGATAACGGGCAATTTACCAGTGGTTACACCACTGAAGAAAATGTCTCCTCTTTTCTCAGTAACCATGAACTTCCAATAACTCCTCAGAGGTGGGCAGAAACTTTAAGAACTCTCCATTATCCATGACAGAATGTAGATGGGCCCAATCTTGTGCATGTCATGTATAGGTATGTCATGTCCTAAAGGCAGTCTTAGCTTTGCAGGAAAGTTACTTTGGAAACTTTGGAAACAGGGTCTCACTGTGTAGTTCAGGCTGGCCTCAACTCACAATCTTCCTGTCTCAGTGCTAGGATTATAGGGGTGAACCAGCACTCCAGACATTTTATGTCTTTTTTTATTTTGAGGTAGGGTCTTCCTCTAGCCAAGGCTGACCTGGAATTCACTATGTAGTCTCAGGGTGACCTCGAACTCATGGTGATCCTCCTCCCTCTGCCTCCCAAGTGCTGGGATTAAAGGTGTGTGCCACCATACCTGGCTTTGTTTCTTTTTTAATGAGTCTGAATCTCTACTATGTTGTCCAGGTTGTCTTTGAACTTCTAAGCTGAAGGGATCTTCAACCTCCTGAGTAGCTAGGAAGTTCAGAACTTATCATCTTAGAAGAAGTCAGGTATCTCCTGCAGCATATAAAGTCAACAGGGACCAGAAGGTATAAGACGACTTGGGAAGAGCTTAAGGGTAAAAGAACACTGAAGACGGGGCACCTGAGAATGCCACTCTCACTTCAGAAGCCAGCATGGCACTGAGAGCCACTTGAGGACTTTGAAGAGGAGTGTGTCAGCATTCTTCAGAGCATTCAAGAAAGATAAAAGGCCATTTGATCTCAGAAAAAGGAGGCCACTGATGGTACTAAAATGATCAGTCTGATAGGAGCATAGGAACACAAAGTCTAGGTGAGGGCTTGGATGATAGTGGATGGGGATAAACAGAGGCAGTGGTATAGAGCACTTTTTAAATAAATCTATAGTTAGTCATAGCTTGGTCAAAGGCAAGTGTGGGACCCAATAGAGGTACTTGCAAGAGGGGAAATTATGGATGTAGGAGAGCAGAGGGTGAAATCACAAGTGTGGTTGTTTGAATGGATGGCCCCCAATATAGTCAAGATTTTCTTAAAGTTTGTAATTTAGAACTGCAGCCACATAGCTGAAGGAGGTGTCACTGTGGGTAGATCCTAGGGTCCAGCCCTAAGGCATGAGGGGGGATTTGGAATTCCAGTCTAAAGATATGCAAAATACCTGAGCTTTGCCTGGAATTCTTCAAGTGTGCTTGCTTGTGCTGGTGGATTTCTGGGCTTCTCTCTCTGTCTGGGTCTGTGAAAGTGGGCCACCTTCTTCTGCCATTATGGAACTTCCCTGCTATTTTCAATAAATTTCCTGTGTCTGGTCTGGAGGTTCATCCCAGTGACTTGAGACTGATTGCTACAAGATGGATCAAGGAAAATGGGACGACAGGAAGCCTCTTTCTTCAACATCAGACATGGGAAGAAACTTCCCTGAAGTGTTGACAAAACTCTTGTCACCAAGGTCAAGAAGGAGGTCATCTCAGGACAGAGCAAGTCTCTGGTCCTCAAGAAAATAAGAACGTCTACTGAGAAGGGGACAGAGGACTTTTCTGCCCTCTCAGCATAGGCAGCCCACTGTAATCATGAATAGCATACAGCAATTAAGAAAGGCCTGCAACAGGCTGCTTTGCTAAGTAGCTTCTTGAGATGAGGACTTTTTGCTGGACATACTCCAGATTAGTGAGACACAACACAAATCAAGTCAGACTGCTAGGTGACTTCTATGCTGTGGAGACACAGCAAACAGGAATGGGGAACAAAGGGCCAGGTAGCCTGAGAGCAGAGGGAAGCTTTGTGGGTCAGGGTACATAGGTGTCAAAACCAAGCACGGAGCCTCAACAGCAAAGCAGAGAGCTCAGGGCAGTGAGGGCTTCCAATAGGGAATGGCTCTGCCAGAAATAGTGCATGGCAAGCTAGCAGGAGCCAGGCTGCACCAGGAGGAAAAAGTATCTGGTTCTGGCACACGGAAAATCTAAGCAGGTTTAAACAATGGCTCTGGATACTCATAGGACCCTCCACTGTTGTGTTCAGAATGGTATAGAGGGATAGGCAGGCGCTCATAAGTTCCTAAAGCCTATAACAAGGAGGCCTGCTGCCATCCAAAGAGGCCACACCCAATAGGTCAGGTGACAAGAGACAACTGAACCTGCTTCATTGTAATGATGAGCCATTACAATGGGATGGAATGGGCAGGATCAGAGAGGAGCTGGGGACAGTGGTGCTCATGGCTCCAAAGGGAGGAATGAAACTGCCTTTTCCTAAGACAGGGACAACAGAAAAGGGACAGGTGTGGGAGTGCATGGCAATCCTGAGCTCAATTTTGGATATGTGAAACTTAAAATGCCTGAGATGTACAAGTGTCCAGGCTGGAGGTCCCATCTGAGAGTTGTCATGAAATATGTGGAAGTCAAAACACTCGGGCTGGGTGTGGTGGTGTTGCAGTTTTGCACTGCTAGCAGAAAACACCTGAACAAGAGCAGCTTATGGAAAAAAGGGTTTATTTTGGCTTACAGACTCAAGGGAAAGCTCCATGAGGGCAGGGGAAAATGATGATATGAGTAGAGGGTGGACATTCCCTCCTGGCCAATATCAGATGGACAACAGCAACAGGAGAGTGTGCCAAACACTTGCAAGAGGAAGCTGGCTATAACACCCATAACCCCCAACAATACAATGCCTCCAGGAGGCTTTAATTCCCAAATTGCCATCAGCTGGGGACCTAGCATTCAGAACACCTAAGTTTATGGGGGACACCTGAATCAAATCATCATCGGTGGTGCACACCTATAATCCCAGAACTCCTGAGGCTGAGGCAAGAGGATTGAGAGTTCTGGGTTACCTTGGGCTACATGGTGAGATCCCGCTTCAAACACTGACCCCCTAAAGGTAAACATAAATAAACAAACAAACAAACAAACAAACAAATAAATAAATAAATAAAATCTTCAGAAGGCATGAGATCATGTAAAGGAAGAGGAGGAGGAAAAGGTCTGGAATCAGAGCCTTAGGCACACTGATGTTTGCACAGTACAAAGCAACTGCTGAGCTGGGTGTGGCAGCACACACGTTTAATCCCAGCACTCAGGAGGCAGAGGTAGGAGGATCACTGTATGAGGCCAACCTGGGACCACAGAGTGATTTCCAGGTCAGCCTGGGCTAGAGTGAGACCCTATCTCAAATAAACAAAAAAAATGGGGCTGGAGAGATTGTTTAGTGGTTAAGGTGCCTGCCTGCTAAGCCTAAGAACCCAGTACCAATCTCCAGGTCCCACGTTTAGCCAGATACAAAGTGACGCAAGGGCGCAATGCTGCACTTGCCCACAAGGGGGTGCACACATCTGGATTTCGTTCACAGCAGCTGAGAGACTGCTGGCACGCCCATCTCTGTCTGTCTCCCTCCCAAAAATAAATAATAATAATAATTTAAAAAATTTAAAAAAACAAAAAAATTAATTAGAGATAATCTAATGTGTGACGGGGCTAAAGAAATTAATTTCGATGAAGAATGTGCAATTGCCTGAACACTGCTAAGTGGAATTCTGAGTCATAGGTAGTTTTATCCAGAGATCTGATTTTTTATACTAAACAAATATGTTTAGTTATTGGTATGTGTGTGGTGTATGCACATGTATGTGTATCCCACATGCAAATGTGTAGAAGCCAGAGGAGAACATAAGGTGTCTACTGGGTATCCTTTTCTATTGCTCTTCTGCCTTATTTCCTTGACAGGGTATCTCTCACTGACCCTGGAGCTGCTAGGGTGGGTGTGTATGTATGTATGTATGTATACACATACATACATATTTAATTGTTGTTGTTATTGTTAAACTGGCTGACCAGGAGGCCCTATGATTCTCCTGCTTCAACACTGAGGTTAGAGGTATATGTGGCCATGACAGCTTTTTACTTGGGTGCTCAGGATAGATCTCAGGACCTCACAGGGCTAAGGAGAGGTTCAGCAGTTAAAGGCACTTGTTTGCAAAGCCTGCCAGTCCAGGTTCATTCCCTGGTATCTTTAGTACCCATGTAAATCCATATTAACAAAGTGGCATATGTATGCTCATGCTTACTCTCTCTCATAAATAAATAAAAATATTTTTAAAAAAGAACTCAGGTCCTCATGCTTGCACAGAAAGTGTTTTTGCTCACTGAGGTCCCAGCCCAATGAAAGAAATCTCCAAATTTATCTCAACAATTTTTGGTCTTTAATTTCTTCCATATGAAATCTGAATATAGTATGTCAGTTCAACAAAAAATCCAAAATACAATTTTGATTGGAAACATATTAAACTCAAAGTGAACCAAATACACCCCTTCATAACCTAGTTCTCTCTCAATGAGCACAACTGTTTTCCTGACACAAAAATTCTTTAACTACCTTTAGGCAAGCTCCTTAACTGCTGAGCCATATCTTCATCCCCTCTAACTACCTTCAAATGTGTTTTGAATCTTGACGCTGAAAGCTATATATATATTGTTAGGTTTATTTCTAGATATTCTAAAATGTCCTACATATTTTGTTCATAATAGCTTTTAAAAGTTCCTGATCATAATTATTAGTGAACATTATTGTTGGTTCATTTTTGGCAGTGCCAGAGGTGCAACCTCAATCATATTTAGCAAGAGCTCTTACCACTGAGCCACATCCCAGCTGTGACATTTTTGTTATACACTAATCTTGAATCCAGCAACCTGACCTTACTAATTGTAGGAGAAGACAATGGTTTAAAAAAAAATTTAGAATTTTTTTTTGGGAGGGATGGATTTTTTTTTTAATTATTTATTTGAGAGAGAGTGAGAGAGGAAGAGGCACAGAGAGAGAATGGATGCACCAGGGCCTCCAGCAACTGCAAATGAATTCTAGATGCATGTGCCCCCTTGTGCATCTGGCTTACGTGGGTCCTGGGGAATCAAACTGGGGTCCTTAGGCTTTGATTCAATTGAACCAGGATCCTTAGGCTTCGCAGGTAAACACCTTAACTGCTAAGCCATTTCCCCAGCCCCAAATTTTTATATATTTATGTGTAAGAGAGAGAGATGGAGAGATTGGGTGTACCAGGGCCTTCAGCTGCTACAAACTCCAGATACATGCACCACTTTGTGCATCTGTCTTACATGGGTTCTGGGGAATCGAACCTGGGTCCTTGAGCTTTGCAAGCAAGTGCCTTAAACCACTAAGCCATCTCCCCAGTTCCCACATTGGGTTTTCTATGTACATGTGCAATCATATCATCTGCTTATTAAGTACAAATTGGTTTCTTTCTTTCCTAATTTTACTTCCTTTTTTTTTTTTTCTTTTTGAGACAAAGTCTCACTCTTTAGCCAAGCCTAGACTGGAATTTGTGATCTACCTGCCTCAGTCTCCCAAGTGCTGGCATTACAGGTGTGAGCCTTGATGTCTGCCTTCTCGTTACTTCTTTCTCATATTTAACTGTACCAGCTAGACAATATAGTATGGTGACATCTTTTCTTCTTGACGTTTTTTTGTTTGTTTCTTGTAGTAGGGTCTCACTCCAGCCCAGGCTGACCTGGAGTTCACTGTGTAGTCTCAGGGTGGCCTCAAACTCACAGTGATCCTCTCACCTCTGCCTCCGGAGTGCTTGTTGACTTTTAACACAAATGCTTCTAAAGTTTTACTATTGGACATAATATTTTAACATTTTAGCCAGCTGTGGTGGTGCACACCTTTAATCCTAGCACTTGGGAGGCAGAGGTAGGAGGATCGCTGTGAGTTCAAGGCCACCCTGAGACTACACAGTGAATTACAGGTCAGCCTGGGCTAGAGGGAGACCCTACTTCAGAAAAAAAGAAAATTAACTTTTTAGTAGCCATTTCTTTTCTTGAGACAGGGTGGTCAAGTAGCCCAACTGACTCGAACTCCTGATCTGCCTGTGTCCATCTCCCAAGTATTGGGATTATAGGATGGTGCCTCTATGTCTAGCTCATTTCTATTTTAAGTTTCTTAATGTGCTGGGTGTGGTGGCACATATCTTTAATTTCAGCACTTGGGAGGCAGAGGTAGGAGGATTGCCATGAGTTTGAGGCCACCCTGAGACTACACAGTGAATTACAGGTCAGAGTGGGCTGGAGTGAAACCCTACCTCAAAAAAATTTTTTTATCATGCTAAGAAAGTTTTCTTTGAGTCTTAGATGGTTATAGACTCTGTGGTGCTTTTTTCTATACCATAATTATGTCCTTGAGTTAATACAGCAATGCCCCCCCCCCCGCATCTAGCAAGAATACATTCTCTTTGTCATGATTTGCTTCTTTTTCTTTCTTTCTCTCTCTCTCTCTTTTTTTTTTTAGAGAAAGTAAGAGGGGCGTGGGAAGAATTGGCATGCCAGGGCCTCAGCCACTGCAATCGAAACTCCAAATCCTTGCGCCACCTAGTGGGCATGTGCGACCTCACGCTTGCCTCACCTTTGTGTATCTGGCTTATGTGGAGATCCGGAGATCCAATATCGGTCCTTAGGCTTCGCAGGCAAGCACCTTAACTGCTAAGCCATCTCTCCAGCCAAATTTGCTTCTTTAAGAAATAACTGTGTGTGTGCATGTGTCTCTCTGTGTGTGTGTGTGTGTGTGTGTGCGCGCGCGCGCGCACGCTAGACCCTCTGCTGCTGCAAATGAATGCCAGATGCACAGGCCATATTTGGGGACTAGTTTAACGTGAATGGTAGGAATTGAACCCAGACCGGCAAGCTTTACAAGAAAGCACCTTTAATGGCTGAGCTATCTCCACAGTCCAATGATTTGCTAGAGCATTCAATTTCCTGTTTATTGCTTTTTTGGATTCCTGTTTATTCACATCTAAGGTTGATTTAAAATTAAACTTTTATACTATCATCATATTTTGTCATGCAAGTTATTTAAACCTGAAATACTTAAAATTCTCTGAATTATCTCATACAAGAATCTCCTTTAAGAGTTTGGGGTAGAAGAGATAGGGCAAAAGAGGATAACCTAAAGGGAATATAACCAAATTTGTAGTATGTTCATATATTAAACTTCCCAAAAAATTTTATTAAAAAAGATTGGAGTCGGGTGTGGTGGTGCACGCCTTTTAATCCCAGCACTTGGGAGGCAGAATTAGGAGGCTAATCATGAGTTTGAAGCCACACTGAGATTACACAGTGACTTCCAGGGCAGCCTGGGTTATAGTGAGACCCTAAACAACAACAACAAAAAATATTTGGAATTAATGTCTTCTATTTTTAAGGGGGATGGAAGGCTAGATTACAAGTTGTTTCATTAGCTGCCACTAACATATGTGAGATTGCTATTTCTTGAGTCATTTTTGATCATTAGTATCTTTTAGAAAAATCTTCACATCATTTATGTTTCAAGTTTTATTGACATGAATTTATTTCATAGCATTTTCTTATGATTTTTTAACTCTGTGGTATTTGTACTTAAATTTTCTTGGTTACAGATATTGCTTATCTGAAGCTTTAAAAATGCTAAATGGAAGGCTGGAGAGATGGCTCAGTGGTTAAGATGCTTGTCAGCAAAGCCAAAGGACCCAAGTTCAATCCCTCAGTATCCATGTAAAGCATCTGGAGTTCATTTGCAGTGGCTAGAGACCCTGGTGTGCTGGTTCTCTCCCTCTCTCTCTATCTGCCCACCTTCTCTCTCTCAAATAAATAAAATACTTTAAAAAATGCTAAATGGAGAGGAGGGCATGGGTAGAGGGTTAATGAAAACTAAAGATGTTATAAATAAACCATATAGAAACCTACCTTTTGTTAGCTAGTTAAAAATATAATTTAGGCCGGGCGTGTGGCACACACCTTTAATCCCAGCACTTGGGAGGCAGAGGTAGGAGGATTGCAGAGAGTTCAAGGCCACCCTGAGACTACAAAGTAAATTCCAGATCAGCCTGAGCCAGAGTGAGACCCTACCTCAAAAAACCAAATAAATAAATAAATAAATAAATAAATAAATAAATAAATAAATAAATGTGTGTGTGTGTGTATATATATATATATATATACATAATTTAAAAAGGGAGAGTGTTTGGGCATAAGTACCCTATGAATAATGCTTTGCCAGAAGCCATAGGTTGTTACAGGAAAATCCCAGTGCCAGGGTGGGATACTTTCTAGTGACATGTTGGTCAGGCAGGCTCCTGAGGGCCCCCCAAACAATACAGGCTATTGCCAATGCTTCTGGTTGCCCACCACCAGAACTAGATGGTAAGACTGTATTAATGAAAACACCACATACTTCCTTTGCAGGACACTGAAAATTCAAGTTAGAACTAAGCTGGAAGCCTCCTTCCTCCCTGCTGACTAACTGTCATGTATGGTGCTGGAAAGTGTTAGACAACCTGTTGGGGGAGAAAAGTTACCAACAGCCTTAACCAGCAGTGGACCCTGTAAGGTACACAACTGGCCCACCAAACAAGATGGTCCATCTTGTGTAATGGTGGCATGTCTGTTATGGGGGAAACCAATTGCTCTGATTGGATTTAAGGCCCACTCCATAGGAAGAAATTCATGTTTAAGTACTTAAAACCTAGTCAAGCCGGGCTTAGTGGCACATGCCTTTAATCCCAGCACTTGGGAGGCAGAGGTAGGAGGATTGCCATGAATTCAAGGCCACCCTGAGACTACATAGTTAATTCCTGGTCAGCCTGAGCCAGAGTGAGACCCTACCTCAAAAAAAAAAAAAAAAAAAAAAAAAAAAAAAAAAAGGGCTGGAGAGATGACTTAGTGGTTAAGGCGCCTGCCTGCTAAGCCTAAGAACCCGGTTCCAATCTCCAGGTTCCACGTTTAGCCAGATGCAAAGTGATGCAAGGGTGCAATGCCGCACTTGCCCACAAGGGTGCCATGCATCTGGATTTCGTTCACAGCAGCTGAGAAACTGCTGGCGCGTGCCCATCTCTATCTGTCTCCCTCTCCCTCTCTCTCTGTCTCTTTCTGTGTCTCTCTCCAAAAATAAAAAGAAAATTAAATTAAATAAATAAAAAAAAAAGAGCCGGGCGTGGTGGGGCACACCTTTAATCCCAGCACTTGGGAGGCAGAGGTAGGAGGATTGCCGTGAGTTTGAGGCCACCCTGAGACTACATAGTTAATTCCAGGTCAGCCTGGACCAGAGTGAAACCCTACCTCAAAAAACCAAAACCAAAACAAAACCAAAAAAAACCTAGTCAAAAACCTATGGCTGGCAAGGTCATAAGGCCTATAGAGTAAGCTACTAAAATGGATAAATTATGCCCACTCTAAATATATGCTTATTTATGTGTGTTACTCTTCTGGCTAGAGAAGTTTCTCTTTTCAGATGTGGGTAACTATTAGGAAGACTCAAAACTCATCAATGTACTGAGAAGTGACAACTGAATATTCAACATTAAATGAATCACCTCTATCACATCCTCCAAGGCTCAGGAACCATAGCAGAAGAGGTAAGAGCCAAAGGATGGGGAGGAGAGTTCTGGAATGCTGTTATCCAAATACAAAGTGTCAGTGGCATTCATGACCTCACAGCAGCTGTTCTTACCTGCATAATACCTGTATAATATTGGGCCCATCAACATATTGTTATGGGTGCTAGAAAAGGGCAAAAAAAAATGACATCAAAATAGAAGAGGGACTAATTTGAAAGAAGAAGGGATTCAGGGAATGGGGAGAAGGGATAAAAGAAGATAATGGGAGAGGATTATGATCAAAATACATTATGTGTGTGTGTAAATGTACTCAATAAAAAGGATATAGATTTGGTATGCTTTTAAAAATAAGTTTACCTTTTTTTTATTTGGGGGAGGTTTTCAAGGTAGAGTCTCACTCTAGCCCAAGCTGGCCTGGAATTCACTATGTAGTCTCAGGCTGGCCTTGAACTCACAGTAATCCTTATACCTCTGCCTCCCAAGTGCTGGGATTAAAGGCATGCGTCACCACACCTGGCCAACAGCTTATTTTTTCTAATGTCTTACCATATATATTTGGGGGATAGAAAAATAAGTCTACAACAAACCTAATAAATCTTTTAAATATTTAAATACATGCCAATTTTAGTATTTGCCAGTATTACTATAAAATACAAAATTAAGGAAATCTTTTACCTAAAATTATCCCTAGTTTTAAATGAAAAAAATCATGTTCCTTTACTTTTAAAATATTTACTTATTTACATGTGTTGTGTATGGGTGTACCAGGTCCTCTTATCCCTACAAAAGAATGCTAGGCAGGCTGGAGAGATGGCTTAGTGGTTAAGGTGCCTGCCTCCTAAGCCTAAGCATGCCGGTTCCAATCTCCAGGTCCCACGTTTAGCCAGATGCAAAGTAATGCAAGGGCACAATGCCACACTTGACCACAAGGGGTACACACATCTGGATTTCATTTGCAGCAGCTGAGAGACTGCTGGCTCACCCATCTCTATCTGTCTCCCTGTCCCTCTTTCTATCTCTCTCTCTGTCTCTCTCTCTCTAAAAAAAAAAAAAAAAAAAAAAAAAAAGAATGCTAGGCATATGCACCACTTTTTTCCATCTGACTTTATGAGGGTGATTGTGGACTTTAATCCACATTGGCAGGCTTTGCAAACAAGCGTCTTTAACCACTGAGATATCTCTCCAGCTCCCTATTTATGTTTTTTTGATACAAAATCATGTTATATAGCCTAGACTGGCCAAACTTGTGGTTATCCTCCTGCCTTAGCATCCTAGGTGCTATGATTATAGTGTATGCCAACAATTTGTATTACCATTTTGTATGTATGTGTTTACATGTGTGGATACACATGCATGCGCAGGTGCATGTTCAAGTGGAGACCAGAGGTTGATATCAGGTGTCTTGTTTGATTGCTTTTGACCTTATTTATTGAGAAGGGTCTCTCGCTTGAACTCAGCTTGCCAATTTGGCTAAGTCTAGATAGTTTGCTTTGGGGAATCCCCCTTCTCTGCTTCCTGAGTGCTGGGATTACAAATGGACTGCCACGCTTGTTTGGCATTTATGTGGGTGGTGGGAAGTCCAAATTGAGGAACTCACATTTCCATGACAAGAGCTGACTAGGCCATCTTCCCAGCCCAGTCCTTAATGTTTAAATGTTATGCTCTGGAGGGAAAAATATTGTTCAGGCTAGCTTTGAACCTGCGTGGTGGTGCAGTCCTCTGCCTCAGCCCACAGGTATACTACCACACTGCCTTACTACATTCAGAGCCAATTTTAACTTGGAAAGAATTAAAACACATATTCATTTGAAAACAAAGGTTTTCAATGTTTCATACTTAAGAAGAGGAAAATTAACAATGCACTTAAAATTTTATCTATTCTTCTTGAGATACATAAGCAAAATAAATACTGTACCAGGAAATCAGCATTGACTCACCATTTCCTCTGAGTTTTACATTATACTAGAAAACTAACAGCTAGTCATACTTCATTTCAATTGATAGGAAGATGGTAACAGCTGGAGTGTGATCAGAAACACAGTTGTTTCTAAGATCATGTACCCTCCCTCTTCCAGTCTGGCCAGCTCCATATTTTTCTGCCAGTTACTAAATGTCACTACAAATCAAAAAGATTATAAAAATGACTTCTGTGAAAGGCCTATGAACTGCACTAGAAGTGCCACTTAGCCAAGCATTTTACTTCAATATATGTTAAATTTAATGTATTTACTTCAATGTTAGTCCTCCAAATTTGAATAACTGAATAATGAAAATCCATCTCTACTTTCAAGTGAAATGGAACTTACTAGTATACTCCTTTCCAAGAGTTGAATTATGAAAAGGATAGATAGCACTAAAGGAAAAAAAGGCACTTTAACATGCCAGACAGACTCTTGTTATATCTAAAACACCAAAGAGAGGTAGTCTAGTGGTATGTCTAGAACTGACCCCATAAACACAGTTGGAAGTTTAAATTTCCGTTATTAATTCCAATGATATCATCAAGAGTCTAACTCAAAGTGTAGAGAAGAAATATGGAATCACAACCCTGTGGTGTTGAAAACCTTGCAAGTGGTCAAGTTTATATTCCTACTTACACAGTGGAAAGTAGAGACACAAAGAGGACTTAATATTTGCCTAGTGCTATCTCCAGCAAGTAAAATCCCCACTTGTACCTCCTAGATCAACTCAACTTCCTCTTCTACATGTGTTCTCTGGGTTATACAGCAGGTAAGTTATTCAGGCTATAGCAATGGCCTCTTGCATTATATCATATTCTATTTATATTTAATTTTTCATTTATTTACAAACATAGAGACATAGAAGAGAGACAGAGAAATGGCATGCCAGGGCCTCCAGCCACTGCAAATGGACCCCAAATGCATGCATCACTTTGTGCATCTGTACTAGGGAAAACTGAACTCAGATTGTTAGGCTGTGCAGGCAAGTGCCTTAACTGTTAAGCCATCTTGCCAGCCTCATTCTAACACACTTCAACACATATGTTTAGAAACATAGGCTAGAGTGTATTTAAACTTTTAATTTTCCTGTTTAAAGATGCACTTTTAGCTTTTGTAAAAATTCCTGGGATGGAAAATGCTATGTAGCCTTCTGGGGAAAAAAAGTCACCAACAGTCTTAACCAGAAGTGGCCCCTGCAAGCTACACAATTGGCCAGCCAGGCAAAATGTGCTAACTAGTGCAATGGTGGCAAGCCTACTATGGAGGAAACCAAAACCTCTTTGGATTTGAGACCTGCTTTGTGCAAGAGAATTCCTGTGTGGTACTGAAAATCAAAAGCCTATGGTTGGGAAGGTCATAAACCCTGTTGTTTGACTGACTGAATATGCTACCCACCAATTTTCCCTGTAAATACTTATGTTTATTTATATATATTAATATAACTCTTACTTTTGGCTTAAAAAAGCTTCTTTTCAAATAAGGGTGATTATTGGAGAGACTCAAAACCCATCAACGTGCTGAGAAGAAGAGACATTACAGTGTTCAGCACTAAGTGAAACATCTCTATCACACCTTCCAAGGTTCAGGGGCTAAGTAGGAAGAGGTGGCAGAAAGAATGTAAGAGTCAAAGGATAGGAAGAGTGCTATGGAAAGCTGTCATCCAGACACAAAGTGGCCATTGCATTCATGAACTCATATAGGTAGTGGCTTTCACCACCTATACAAGAACTGCAAAAAAAAAAAAAAAATGACATCAAAATAGAAGAGGAACTAGCTTGAAAGAAGGGACTCAGTGAAGGGGATGGAGGAGGGGAAACAAAAAGGGTGGTTAGAGGAGATTATGATCAGGGTACATTGTATATATGTATGGAGGTTGTAAATAAAAAGTTAAAAGAAATTCTAGGCTAGGGAGAAGGGTCAGTGGATTAGAGCATTTGTGCAAGCAAAAAAAAAAAAATGAATTCAATCTCAGAACCCACGTAAAAAGTGGGTATGGCTGCACGTACCTGTAATTCCAGTGCTGAGGGGTGGAGACATGGGGATCACTGGGGTCAGCTGGTCAGCCAATCTATCTAAAAAATAGGGAGTTCCAGGTTCAGTGAGAGAGACAGTCTCTGGGAAATATAATAAAAGTGTGAGGATATAGTATGTCTTTCTTTGAACTCTTTAACATGCACACAGGGTATACATATATACATACATATTGCACACAGAAAAATAATTAAAATTTGGGGCTGAAGAGATGTTTTAGTAGTTAAGGCTCTTGCCTCTGAAGCCTAAGGACCCAGGTTTGATTCACCAGTACCCAAGTCAGCCAGATGCACAAGGCGGTGCATATGTCTGGAGTTTGCAGTGGCTGGAAGCCATAGTATGCCCATTCACTCTCTCTCTTCAAGTTTTTTTTCCAGGTAGGGGCTAACTCTAGCTCAAGCCAACCTGGAATTCACTATTGTAGTATCAGGCCTCAAACTCGTGGAGCTCTTCCTACCTCTGCCTCCCAAGTGCTGGGATTAAAGGTGTGCACCACCATGCCTGGTGCCCATTCTCTTTCTATCTGCCTCTTTCTTTCTCTATCTAATAAATAAAATTTTTAAAAAAATTTAAAAAATAATTAAAAATTTTAAATTCTTAAATATTTTTGTAAATATAATAAATACCATATCAACTGGAATCAGCACATTACAGTAAACTCAGATATTTTACTCTTGGTGAATAAAACCCCCCACAACTTGATAATTATAGTATTTTATCATTCCATTTACATTACTGATACAAAATGCAAGTCAAAATAATGTTTTTTAATCTTTCTCTCTCTGCCCTCCCATACCTTAGCTGGTCTAGAAGTCACTATGTAACCTAGGCTGGCTACATGGTAGTTCACTTACCTCAGTCCCCCAAATGCTGGGATTACAGATCATAAGCCACTGTATTTAGCTAAAAGATTCATTTTTAAAGCTAGCAGAAAATGGATTTTCATGAATAGATGAGCAAATAATTTATGAAAGACGAGCAAGAATTTGTAGTGTACAAAAAGACGCATGATTTTATACTCAGTATAATTAGTTGTTAATAGCAAGTTTGAACCACTAATTTTTCAAAAGAAAAAAATGTAAGAGCACAGAAAAGTCTTAAAGCAACCATTACTACTAAGTCACACATTTGGAGATGTAGTGTAATTTTTGAAACACAAGCCATAGACTACTAATCTAGTTATCATGATAAACATTTTCCACCATAGTTAAAATTTGATGAAACTATTTATTTGTTCATTGTCTATAGGCATTATACTAAAATTACAAAAGAGACTTATTTTTATAGATATAGATGTGCTGTTATAGTCCCATGTACAATACTGGATGTTTTCCCCTCTACTAAACATTAAACTTCTCCCCTGTGTATGGCACTAAGCATACATTCTGTATATTAAAATAACAAGAATATGGTCCTTGGCCTCAGGAGATTCAGTCACAGCCTATAGAGGAGGCAGACTTGTGCTGGAGAGGTGGCTTAGCAGTTAAGGTGCTTGCCTTTGAAGCCTAAGGACCCAGCTTGGATTCCCCAGGACCCATGTAAGCCAGATGCACAAGGCAGATACATGCATCTGGAGTTCATTTGCAGTGGCTGAGGCCCTGGCATGCCCATTCTCTCTCTCTCTCTTAAATTAATAAATAAATAAATAAATAAATAATAAATAAATAAAAACATTTTTAAAAAAGAGGCAGAGTTGCAAAAATGGGTCAAAATACAAACTCTGACCACCTCTCCTGGGAAGAGGCATGACAATGAGATGAGTAAAGTCACCAGCTAAGTTTGGCTGAGTTTCTATGAAACTGGATCCTGGATGCAGGCTTTCTGCAGTCATATGCTCTACCATAGAGCTATACTTTCTGGACCCAGGCTTTCTGCACTGGTAAAAGGCTTCTCAAAGGCCTTTCAACTTTCTGGAATGTCCTCAATCCATATAAGTACATTACAACAAACCCAATGTATGAATTAATATAGGTGAGATGCTGAAGTATGATCCTGAAAAAGTCATGTGTTCTCATTTACTATTAGGTATATGTTCAAGTCATAGCATACAAAGACTATAGCTAAAATTCTCCATATGCAAGCTTCAAACCTATTGTGTAAGCTATTTAAGAAAACTGAACACAATAACTTAAATAGTATTATTAAAGGAAATTGGCCAAAATTCGTTTTCTTTAAATATATATTATTTATTTATTTGAGAGAGGAGGAGAGAATGGGCACGCCAGGGCCTCCAGCCACTGCAGATGAACTCCAGATGCACATGCCCCCTTATGCATCTGGCTTATGTAGGTCCTGGAGAAATGAACTAGGATCCTTTGGCTTCACAGGCTAACACCTTAACTGCTAAGCCATCTCTCCAGCCCCCAAAATTCTTTTCTTACTGGCAAAAAATAAAATTTTGTTATCTGCCTTTTTTTTTTTTTTTTTGAGGTAGGCTCTTGCTCTAGCCCAGACTGACTTGGGATTCACCATGTAGTCTGAGGGTAGCCTTGAACTCACCATCCCCCAATTTTGTTTTTAAAGACAGACCACTTCCAGTCATGTGCTGGTTAATATCACTGTCTAATCTGTTTCCCACAGTTCTGTTTTGTGAATTACTTCACACTATAGGGACACGTGCATTGCCCTTATTTGATGCTTATCTCATCAGGAACCAAGTGCTGAGCCAGTGGAATCTGTACCAAATTAGCTGATGTTTACTTTGAACACACTGACATTTGGAAAAGACCCCCTACCTTGTTCCACTTTAATCTTTCCATGTTTGTTTTGCAGTGTATTTCACAGCACCACAGGAAGTGAATGAAGTGATGTGCAAATTACAAATTGCAGGGTTTTGAATTTTTTGGTGAAAGCCAGTACAGTTTGTACACAAACATTATTTTGGAGACATCTTGATAAAAATTAAAACTGGAGTTTAAAGTCCCAGTCACAAATATTAACGGAAAGAGTGCTCTCTTCAGGAGGATAATTCTGTTCACTAGCATGTGAAGCAGGTAGAAAGCAAACAGCCTCAGAATTACTGCAATTTACTATCACTTCATGTTGTTTCTTTTTTTTTTAATTTTATTTATTTATTTGCAAGCAGAGAGAGAGAGAGAGAGAGAGAGAGAAGAGAAGAGAAGAGAAGAGAAGAGAAGAGAAGAGAAGAGAGACAGACACAGAGAGAGAATGGGCACGCCAGGGTCTCTAGCCACTGCAAACAAATTTCAGATGCATGTGCCCCTTGTGCATCTGGCTTGCATGAGTCCTGGGGAATCGAACCTGGGTCCTTTGGCTTCACAGGCAAATGCCTTAACTGCTAAGCCATTTATCCAGCCCTATGTTGTATCTTAATAGAAAGGATTACTGTACAAGGTAAATGATTTTTCACTCTTCTGTACGTGCACATTCCACACACATATGCATTATCAGTTGTTTACAGAACAAGAAGTTAGGTCACAGCACTAACAAAGTTTTCTTAAAGAAGAAACAAATTCTTCAAAGCTTCTCAACAGAATGTAGGCGAGTCTGCTTCCTTTCTAACCAACTCCAATCCAGTTTGACCATGGCGATGCGAATGCCCGCAGGCACTTGCACACCACTGTCAGTAGCTTTAGGAATCCCTGTGGTTCTAGGGCGCCCCAGCTTCCCGAGCCCCAGGCACATCTTCAGGAAAACAACCAGGAGGCCACTCGCCAAAGAACAGGCTCTCCGTCCAGACCTCCAGAAGTGCAGAAGGTCGGTCAGTAATTCCTAAGTTTCTCAAAGTTTCCCAAGGCTCATTCAGCCCCGGGGCGCCCCACAACTCTCTCAAGGTTCGCCAAAACATTCCAGGGGGACTGGAGCCTCAAAAGCTGTCTTCAAAGGCATCGCCACCCGCCCGACCTCCCTTCCGTGGGCTCCTGCTCGGCGCGTCTGGGACGCCCAGCCCGTCCTACCCCTCTCCGCCGCGGCGGAACCCGGCGCTCCTCGCCAAGCCAGGTTCGGGTTGCTTTTCAAAGGAAGCTCCGTCTCACACGTGCGGTGCTCTTTCACACTTGCGCCCAGTGCCAGGGCCCGACCTCCCTGCCAGGGCCTCCATCCCTGCAGAGGACCGCGCCGGACAGTTCTCTAAGCTGCAGCCCGGGCCAACGCGCCCCGCCCCTCGCCCTGGCCCTGGCCCTGGCCCGGCCCTTGTCCTCTTAGACCAGTAGCGTGGGGCGGTGCCACTCCGCACCTATCCCGTGCGCGTGTTACGCGCCTGCGTGTGCCCTCCCCGATGTGTCTCCTCCTTGGGTATCCTTGCATCTGCACCCTAAGCGGGCGCTCTTAACAAGCGCCAGCCGCCTCCGGCCGCACCTGTGCTCCTGGCAGCATCACGCACACACACGCGCGCCTCGGCCCAGCGCCCACAGCACCACAGACCCACTAAGTATTTGGGACAGGTCTCTAGGCCACTTGCACCCCAGGGCCAGATAACGTTGGGCTGGAGCGGAGAACTGGGGTTCACATGTGCTCCGGCCCGTTTGTGTTGGACTTCGCAGTGTGGCTTCCTTGCAGTCCTTCACGTGGGTGTAGCGGCGCGCTGGGGACGCGGCCCTGCTAAACCGTCGGAGCGCGGGCGGGACTGGGGCGGTGTGCGCAGCCAGCCTGGCCTGGGGCAACGAGGGGGTGACGAGGAGGCGCCCCCTGCTAGTAGCAAGCTATAAATAGCGGCCACCAGCCTGCTTCCTGTCACACATACTTAATTTAGTCAGTAGTCATATAGATTCTCATTTTTAAAAATAATTTGTTCCAATGTGCTTGTGACAGCCTGACCTGAAGATGTCCCTGAGGGCCACTCTATTCCAGTCTGCTCCAGGGACTACATACCAAGGCACACAGCCTAACCAGCTTGCTCGCTCTGGAGTGAGGGTTTTAATGTCTGTAACCCTCAAGATTAGATTTGCTCGCCCTGGAGACATCTACTATGGAAGGCCACTTAGCAGGACAGAATAGCATCCTTGTCTGTTGTCTCAACTCAGTGTCCACAGAACTTGTGCTCCCCAGGGTCTAACATGGGCACTGGACAGCAGAAGATATATAATAAATAATAGTTGGCTAACTTTAAAAGATGATATTAAAAGTCCCTTTATGAGTGCTGGATTTATTTCAGGATAGAGGCAAACTTGGGTCTGTAGTTGTTTTGCAATTTCTCTGCTGCCCTACTAAAGTTTGGATCTGCTTGCATTGGCGATTTACTGGCCACAAATAATCTACTTGTTCTATTCAGGTCAGAATTTAAGCTTATCCCAAAGAGAAAACAAAGCTTGTAAGTACACATCAAGTATCTTTCCTCTGGATCTTTGAAATGAAAGTGTGTAGTATCTACTAGTTGTGTAGACACAGGGATGTTTTTGTGTTTGTTTTGTTTTTTTGAGGCAAGGTCACATATAGCCCAGTGTGGTGATTTGGATCATATGTTCCCCATAAATTTGTGTGTTTTGAATGCTTGGTCCACAGTTAGTGGCACTTTGGGAGGTGGATCCTTGCTGGAGGAGGTTGTTTTGTTGGGGGTGGGTTTAGGGGAATTGTAGCCAGCTCTCCCTTGCTAGAACTCTGCTCACTCTCCTGCTGCTGTTTCACCTGTTGTGGCAGAGGTGATGTCCAGCCTCTGCTAATGCCATCCTTCCTATCCACCCCAGCATTATGGAATTTCCACTCAAGACTGTAAACCAAAATAAAAAACTTTCCATCAGCTGCTTTTGGTTGAGTGCTTTGTCCCAGTAATGAGAAGGGTAACATCCAGACTGGCATTGAATTTGATTCTTCTGTCAACATCTTCTGAGTGCTATACCACCACATCTGCCTTAGTTCACTTTAAATTGAGAACGATTACTCTATAAGTTTTAAAATACTTTAATATTTTCTCTAGTTTTTATTCTCCAAGAGAAGCACAGGAATAGTTTTTGTTTTCTTCACCAGAAACACTTAGTTTGTTTTGGAGGCAGGGTCTTACTCTAGCTCAGGCTGCCTGGAACTTACTTGGTAGCCCAGGTTGCCTTCCAACTAACAATGATCATTGTACCTCAGCCTCTAAGAATGCTGGGATTAAAGGCATGAGCCACCACATCCAGCTGAAAGTTCTTAATATGTGTTGTCTCTTTGGCAAACACTATTACTGTATTCTATTGGTTAAAAATAGAAATATAATATTGTGATGTCTTACAACTTTTCATTAGAAGTTTTCATTAGGGCTGGAGAGATGGCTTAGTGGTTAAGGTGCTTGCTGGCAAAGCCCAAGGACCCAGGTTCAATTCCCCAAGACCCAGGTAAAGCCAGATACACAAAGTGGTGCATGCATCTGGAGTTCGTTTGCAGTGGATATAGACCACTCATTCTCTCTGTCTGTCTCTCTATGTCAAATGAATAAATAAGTAATATTTTTTAAAAGTATAGATTTAAAATATGCCACTTCAACAAACATTTTCATAACATTCAATTACCAAAAGGTGGAAGTAACCCTAGTGTCCCTGGATGAATGAATGGATGCACAAAATATGGCCTATACATGTAGTGGAATATGTTTTGGGTTTAAAAAGGAAGGAACATGGGCTGGAGAGATGGCTTAGGGGTTAAGGCGCTTGCCTTCTAAGCCTAAGAACACTGGTTCCAATCTCCAGCAGTTCCAATCTCCAGGTCCCACGTTTAGCCAGATGCAAAGTGACGCAATGCCGCACTTGACCACAAGGGGGCGCACACATCTGGATTTCGTTCACAGCAGCTGAGACACTGCTGGCGCACCCATCTCTGTCTTCCTCTCCCTCTCCCTCTCTCTCTCTCTGTCTGTCTCTCTCTCTCCAAAAAAATAATAAAAAAGAAAAAAGAAAAAGAAAAAGAAAAGGAAGGAACATGGATGTACAATATGGGTGAACATTGACAACAAGCTAAATGAAGCAGACCACCAACAAATATTTCATTCACTTTATAAAAGGTATGTAGATTTGTCTAATTAAAACCAGGTGGGATGGGCCATACCTATAATCCCAATATTTGAGAAGCTGAGGAAGGATTGATGAGATTGAAGGATTGATTGGGCTATAGTGTAAGACCTTGTTTAACAAAAACAAAAGGCCCAGCATGGTAGTGATGGTCTGTATAATACTTGGGAGGTGGAGGCAGGAGGATCAGAAGTTTAGCCTGGGCAACATGAAAATCTTAACTTTATAAACAAATGAATAGGGTGTTGGAGGATGGCTCAATACCTACATAAAAAGCTGGGCATGGCTGCACTTGCCTGTAACCCCAGTGCAAAGGGGGAGCAGGACAAACTCTGAGGCTCACACCCAGTCTAAAAAAAAATAGTGAGCTCCAGATTTAATGAGATACCTTGTCCTAAGGAAATAAGGCAGAAAAGCAATAAAGGAGGACATCCAACATCCTTGTCTGGTCTCCATAAGCATGTGCAAGAGGTGTGAGCATTTATCTGTACACATATGTATACACTACATATACTACCACCACCGACAGGGAGCTGGAGAGTTATCTCAGTGGGTAAAGTGGTTGTATGAGCATGAGGACCTGAATTTAGATCACCAGCACTCATGGTAGCACATGCCTGTGATTCCAGTGCTGGGGAGGCAGAGACAGAAGAATTCCTGGAGCTCTCTGGCTAGCTAGTCTAATTAAATCAGTGATCATGGAGAGTGATCAAGGGAGACACTGGTCATCTATCTCTAGCCACATGCAGCTGCACACACCTGTCTACCCACGCACATACACATCACATGAAAACACACACACACAAAACAAAACAAAAAATTGTGGCAAATTTGTGGGCAGAAAGTAAAATGATAGATGCCAGGGGCTGAGGGAGTGGGGAATGGTTAATTAGTAGCAGTTATGGAGCTTCAACTTTAGGAGATGAAAAACGTTCTGGAGTCAGATGGGGAGACAGATTAATATGCTTCATGCCACAAAAATCACATGCTTAAACTAATAAAGATGATATATTATAAGTTATACATATTTTATGCCATTAATATTTTAAATGATAATGGTAAAGAGGACAGTGGTTCCTTGTATCTGTCATATTATATATTTTCTAAGGTTCAACTAACCATGTGGTTTGATTTGTAGTTGTAAAAGTTTGGTTCTTGTTTGATTTCAAAAGATTGTGTTTAGGAAAATTTCATGAAGAAATATATGTTCATATATTCATATGTCAAACTGACTAGAATAGAATTCTCAATTGGGTCACATTTCCATGTTCTAGTAACATTCCTAGTACAGAAGGTACTCTGAAAGTGCCTCCCAGGGTATGAAGAGAAACTCTCTCTGCTTTCACTGGAGCTAAGATGAGCTTGTGTTGGGTGTCCCCTGGTGGTAAAGCTAGCAACTGCCTCCCAGGGCTGCGACCCATCTGAATGGATCTGTGCTTTGTATGTGCAATGGAAGTCTAACAAATGTTTGTTGAATATATCTGCCCTTCCTCAATGTGGCAGTCCAAAGCAAACACAGTAATCTTGTGTGTGGTCATAACAGAACATAATTTAATGTTTTTTTTTAAATTTTCAATTAACTTACTGAAGATCTGCAGTGATATGGGCAACACAAATTATTACAGATGCTAAGAGGTTCATTAGCAAAGATACATAGAAAAACATATATAGAAAAGATTCAACAAATGCTTATTTCATAAGAGACACTGCATAAGGTTGGGGATACAAAGATAAAGAAAAAATTGCATCTTTAAGGACTTTCATTCAAGGTGAGTTGGCCATATGCTGAAATAGATCCAGAGTGTTGTTGATATTTGTGTTAATTTGGAGTAAGTGTGGCATGCACCAAAGATGGTAATAATGAAGCTTTCAAAAATGAAAGGACTAGCTGGGCATGAATGGTGGCATACACCTGTAATCCCAACATTCAGAAGGCAGAGGTAGGAAGATCATTGCGAGTTCTAGGCAAGCCTGGCTAGAGTTAAGACCATACTTCAAAAAAATAAAATAAAATAAAACAGAAACAAACAAACAAACAAAAAAACCCCACCAAACTCAAACAAAAGAACAGTGGAGACAGGTAAATGATTCAATGGCAAGATAAAAGCTCTGGTTCTTAATGGCACACCCAGAAGCCATAGTTTGTTACTAGAAAATATTTAGTGCCAGGGATGGAATACCTTCCAGTGAGTTGTTAGCCAGGGAGGTTCCTGATGCCCCCCAAACATTACAGGTTATTGCCAATGCTCTTGGTTTTCCACTAGAAATAGATGGTGAGACTCTATTGCTGAATACTCCACATGCTTTGGCTGCAAAGTCACTGAAAAATCAAGCTGGAGCTGAGCTGAAAACCTCCTCCCTATAGACCAGCTGATAAAAAGCTGGAAAAAGCTATGCTGCATGCAGCCTTATGGGAGAGAGAAGTCATCAGCAGTAATAAACAACAGTGGACACTGCAAGCCTTAAGTTTGGCCAGCTAGGCCAAATGACCTAACAGGTGCAATAGTGGCATATCTATTATGGGGGAAACTAACTGCTCTCTAATTGGGCTGGAGGCCCACTCTACAGAAGGGAATACATGCCTTGTACCAAAAACCTAGTCAAGTCTATGGTGGGGGAGGTCACAAGCCCTAGGAGTGTAAAGTTGAACCCATGATGCAAAGAAGAGACCACCGACTCAAATATTTGGCCAAATTGAAACAAGCTATATTGTGCACTTGGGAGCTAGCCCAGCAACTGTCTCACCCAAAGGCAGGGTTTAAGAGAGCAGTCCTGAACACAAAGTGAGACTTTTATGAGTCAAGGCATGGTCAGGGTGGGAAGTAACTCAGATTCCAGGAAGGGCCAGGGAATAACCAGGGTGTGGGGAATTCCAGGCAGGTTCAAGGTATGGTCAGGCCAAACAGAAACTTAGGTTTTACAGTAAACAGTAATGAACTTATTTTGACCTGGCAACAAGATGGCTCCTAATTCTAAGATGGAGTCAGACTGGTTCATCATTCCCCTCTAGTCTTATGTGCCCCTTTCAAATCATTGATAGGAAATGGTTAGTTCTGTCGGTTGTGTAGGCTGATAAAGCTGGCAGAGAGAAAATATTTTAACACATCATAAAACAAGGTCCAATTGTGAGTAACATCAGGAAGTATTAAGGGAACTGCAGCAGCCAAAATAAGAGTAGTTAGCCAGGGGGACCAGTTGAATAGTGATTGGTACCAATTGTTGTTGTTGGTGGTGGTCAAAATATTTGGTTTTAAGATTCTTACCATAGCTAGGGTTTTTCTAATTATGCCTGATTGGTTGGCATAGAAGCAGCAGGTTTCTCCAAGGCCACACATAGCCCTCCTTGCTTCATGAAGAGCAAGTTGAAGCCTCTGCTATTTGTAACACTACTTCGGCCAAGGAGTCTACATGTTGTTTCTACCTAAACACTGAGTTTTTGTAAAAATTTAAATCTTGTTTAATTTGAGAATTTAGGGTTTTGAACTCTTGGTCTTGCAGGACTAGTGTGAATGTTCCTAAGGCTGTCAATTCTGTTATTCCTGCACCCACTAACAGCAGAACTAGAATAGGAACCCACTTGAGTCAGGGGTGGTCTGATGTTATATCTAAATGTAAGTGGCCTGTGTCCCCATCATAAACATAAACTTGAGGAAGAATGTGAGTGAGGATAGAGAACAGTGGATTTGTTCCATGTACAATACAGGAGCCTGAGAGCCTCCATGTAATACAATTATTGCAAGCCCACCAGGTATCAGAAGGGGCAGGAAGGAACAATTTTTTTTAAATATATATTTTTTATTTATATTATTCTGATTTTACATTCATAGTTTTGGTTCCATTGTCCTCTTCCCTGTCCTCCCACTTTCATCAATGGGGAATGTGGGTCATGCATTGTGAGGTTAGTCAAGAGTTCTGGGGGGTAGGCCCCAGTCTCTGTGCATAATGCCCCAACTTGTGACTCTAACAATCTTTCCGCCCCCTCTTCCGCGAGTTTCCCTGAGCCACATTGGGGTCATTTTAGTTCTGTTTCAGTGATGAGGTTTTGGGAGCCTCCATGTCTCTGGATATCTGGCTTAGTTGGAGTTGGATGTTCTCTGTGTTTATCTCCTTCAGCCCTTTTCTGGTGTCGTGATCGCCATGAACACTGAACTCTTGCCCTTCCCCTGTGTTGTTCTGTGGTTTCAGCTGGGGCCCTGGTGAGGTGTGGTTAGCTGATCCTCCCTTCAGGTTCGTTGTCCACCTGAAAAAAGATAAGCAAATTCTCCAACGGAGAGAGAAGTTAGTGCTAGATAGAAGGGATGACCATCTATGTTTTGGAGGGAATTTTATATGTGTTGGCTCTCTTCTAGCCCACATTTGGTGGTATCTTGCTCTTGGAGACTGAGCTCATTTTTTGTACCTGGTTTTGACTTATTTCCCAGTTCCAGCAATGAGTTCCATTCCACTGAGTGGATCTATTAGCCAAATCAAGAGCAGTTGGTTACCCACCATGGCTGTTTGCCACTACTGCACTTGTATGAGCATTATGTCAAGTTGTTTCCTGCTGGGTATCTTAGACTGCAAGTTGTTTGGACCAATGTCGGACATTTCCCCTCAGTTGCTCGTGTAGCACCATCTGGTACTAGACTAGCTAACTGTCTGGGGACTGACCTTCTTCCAGATACTGGCCAGGTCTCTCTGTGTTTGATCTCACACATGTATGCTATCTTCGACAGTAGGGTCTTACCATTAACCTTTGGTGGGTCACCAAGAACTCTGACAGAAGTCTTTTTTTGCGGGGGGGGGGAGACCTTGTAGGTGTCTCGGATCAAGAGTTCATTGTGGAGTTTAACCCCGTGCTGGCTCTGGGAGTTTTAAGTGTGCACCTAGAAAGGTGAGGGAAGAAAAAGATAGATAATATTATAGAGGAAGTGAGTATAGAGAGGAGAGGTAGGAAGAGAGAGTGAGAGGGAGAGAGAGAAAAGCAGGACAAGATTAGGGTTAGCCCTCATGATGGTCTCTCCAGATTCCTGTGGTTTGGGTGTTCCCTCTGCGGGCCTGCTGAAGGATCAATGTTTTAGCCTGTTATTCAGAGTAAAGGTGTTTATAGCATCTTTTCCTTTTGGGTCCCAATTGTATCCCCGCCCCTTGTCCTTCCCCCCACCCTCTCGTTCCCTCCCACCCTTACCTTCCCCCCATCCCACCCTCCCTCTTGTCTGGTCCTCAGAGTGTTTGTTAAGTTTAGCTGTACGTCATGTAGATTCAGGTTAGGATGCACAGATAAACAAGACCATGCGACCATTATCTTTTTGTTCTTGGGTGAGCTCACCGAGGATGATCTGTTCCGTGTTTGACCTTTTTTTTTTTTTTTTTTTTTTTTTTCAAATTTCCTTTGTCATCTTTCCTTACTGCTATGTAGAATTCCATAGTGTAGATATACCACATCTTTGTTATCCATTCAACTAGTGATGGACACCTGGGTTGATTCCAGCTTTGTGCTATTATGAATTGAGCAGCTATAAACATGGTTGAGCAAATGTCTCTGGTCTGAGGTTTGGAGCCTTTAGGGTAAATGCCCAATAAGGGAATAACTGGATCCATTGGTAGGTCTATGGTCATCCTTTTCAGGAGTCTCCATATAGCTGTCCATAATGGTTGAACCATTTTACATTCCCACCAGCAGTGAAAACTTGTTCCTATTTCTCCACAACCTTGCCAGCATTTGTTTTCATTTTTTTTTTTTTAATGTTAACCATCCTTACTGGGGTAAGGTGGAATCTCATTGTTGTTTTAATTTGCATTTCCCTGATGATTAGGGATGTTGAGCATTTTCTTAAATGTGCATTTGATATTTGTATTTCTTCCTCTGAGAACTGCCTGTGCAGTTCTCTGCCCCACTTTGTGAGTGGGTTGTTTGGCGGTTTATTGTTTAGGTTTTGGAGTTCTTTGTAGATTCTACAAATCAGGCCTCTGTCAGTTGTATAGCTGGTGAAAATATTCTCCCATCTGTGGGTAATCTGCTGGCTTTGGTTATAGTATGTTTGTCAGTGAAAAAGCTGTTCAGCTCCATGAGATCCCAATGGTTGAGTGATTGTTTAATTTCCTGAGCTGCTGCGGTTTTCTTCAGGAAATCTTTTCCCACTCCTATGTCATGGAAAGTTCCTCCTATTTTTTTTTCCAGTACATGCAGTGTTTCTACTTTTATATTAAGGTCTTTGATCCATTTGGACTTAATTTTTGTGCATGGAGAGATGTGCAGGTCGAGTTTCATTTTCCTACATATGGTTGTCCAGTTTGTCCAGCACCATTTGTTGAAGATGCTGTCTTTTCTCCATTCTGCATTGGAAGGGCCTTTGTCAAATATCAAGTAGCTATAGTTATTTGACCTGAAATCTGGGTCTTCAATTCTGTTCCATTGGTCTATATTCTTGTTTTTATGCCAGTACCATGTTGTTCTTATTACAATGGCTTTGTAGTATAGCTTTAGATCAGGTCTGGTGATGCCTCCAGAGGTATTTCTTTTGCTGAGGATGAGCTTTGATATCAGAGGCCTTCTGCCTTTCCATATAAATTTTGAGATAGTTTTTTCTATCTCATTGAAGAAGTAAGTTGGGATTTTTATCGGCATTGCATTGAATCTATAGAGTGCTTTTGGTAAGATTGCCATTTTCACAATGTTAATTCTTCCAATCCAGGAGCATGGGAGGTCTTTCCATTTTTGTAAGACCTCCTCAATTTCTTTTTTGAGAGTTTTTATGTTTTCATTGTATAGATCTTTCACTTCCTTAGTCAATGTTATTCCAAGGTATTTTATTTTCTTTTTTGCAATTGAAAATGGGACGATGTTAGTTATTTCTTTTTCTGTCTCTTTGTCCTTTGCATACAGAAAGGCTATTGATTTCTGTGCATTGATTTTATATCCTGCTACTTTGCTGAAGGCGCTAATCACTTTTAAGAGTTCTGAGATGGAAGTTCTAAGGTCACTTATGTATAGAATCATGTCATCAGCAAATAGGGCTAACTTAACTTCTTCCTTTCCAATTTGTATCCCTTTGATTTTTCTCCTGTCTTATTGTTTGAGCTAATACTTCTAGCACTATGTTGAAGAGCAGAGGTGAGAGTGGACACCCCTGTCTTGTTCCTTACCTCAATGGGAATTCCTTCAGTCTCTCCCCATTTAGAAATACTTGGGCTTCAGGTGCTTTATATATAGCCTTTATTATGTTGAGATGTGGGCCGTCTATGCCTATTCTCTCCAGTGTTTTGATCATAAAGTGATGTTGTATTTTGTCAAAGGCCTTCTCTGCATCTATCGAAATAATCATGTGGTTTTGTGTTTTAGCTTGTTTATGTGGTGTATTACATTGATAGATTTCCGTGTGTTGAACCATCCCTGCGTTCCAGGGATAAAGCCTACTTGATCAAGGTGGATAATGCTTTTGATGTACTGTTGAATTCGGTTTGCAAGAATTTTGTTCAGGATCTTTGCGTCTATGTTCATCAGAGAAATGGGCCTATAATTTTCCTTTCTTGTGGCATCTCTGCCTGGTTTTGGAATTAGGGTGATACTAGCTTCATAAAAGGAGTTGAGGATCTCTCCCTGGTCTCCAATTGTGTGGCACAGTTTGAGAAGAATTGATTTCAGTTCTTCCATGAAGGTTTGGTAGAATTCCGCTGAGAAACCGTCTGGTCCTGGACTCTTCTTTTTGGGGAGGTGTTTTATTACCTCTTCAATCTCAAAGGGTGTGATGGGTCTGTTTAGGAAATTAATCTGCTCTGGGCTTAGCTTTGGTAGGTGGTATGTGTCTAGGGATTTATCCATTTCTTCCATATTCTCCTGTTTTATGTAGTAGAGGTTTTTGAAGTAAGTCCTAATTACTCTCCCTATTTCACTCGTGTCTGTTGTGATCTCTCCTTTTTCATTTCTAATTTTGTTGATTTGAAGTGTTTCTTTTCTCTGCTTGATCAAATTGGCCAGGGGTGTATCAATCTTGTTAATTTTTTCAAAGAACCAGCTCTTTGTTTCATCAATTTTCTTAATTGTCCTCTTAGTTTCCAATTCATTAATTTCTTCTCTCATCTTAATTATTTCTTTCTGTCTGGAGCTTTTTGGTTGGCTCCTTCTAGCTTTTCCAATGCCTTTAGATGGATGGTTAGGTTATTGATTTGGGATCTCTCTGTTTTTGTTATGAAGGCATTTAGTGCTATGATTTTTCCCCTAAGGACTGCCTTCATTGTGTCCCATAAGTTGTGGTATGATGTGTTCTCATTGTCATTGAATTCTAGAAATTTTGCAATTTCATTCTTTATTTTATCCACAACCCATTTATTGTTTAAAAGTGTGTTGTTTAATTTCCAGGAGGTAGAGGGATTCCTGGTGTACTTTTTGTTGTTGATTTCTAGCATTACCGCATTGTGGTCTGATAGCATGCAGGAAATTACATCAATTTTCTTGAAAATATGGAGGCAGGCTTTGTGGCCCAGTACATGATCTATTTTAGAGAAGGTTCCATGGCTGCTGAGAAGAATGTGTAGTCTGTAGATTTGGGGTGGAATGTTCTGTATATGTCTGTTAGGTCTAGTTGTTCTATGGTGTTGTTGAGCTCTCTTACTTCCCTATTAATTTTCTGTTTTGATGATCTATCCATTGTTGATAATGGAGTATTAAAGTCCATGACTATGATGGTGTTGGTGTTTATTTCTGTTTTGTTGCCAAGTAGATTTTGCTTTATGAATTGTGGTGCACCTGTGTTTGGTGCATAAATATTGATGACTGTGATATCCTCTTATTGGATTGTTCCCTTGATAAGTAAGAAATGGCCTTCTTTGTCTTTTTTAGTTACTTTTGGTTTGAAGTCTATTTTATCAGATATAAGTATAGCTACACCTGCTTTTTTCTTGTTTGTGTTTGCTTTGAAAATAATTTTCCACCCTTTCACCCTGAGGAGGTGTCTGTCTTTAGTGGTGAGGTGGGTTTCTTGAAGACAGCAGATTGAGGGGGTCCAGTTTTCTGATCCACCCTGTTAGCTTATGTCTTTTGATGGGTGCATTAAGGCCATTAATATTCAGAGATATAACTTTGAGGTTTGATTTAATACCTGCCATATTTTGGTGGGTTGTGGTCTTTGTTTTTTTTTTTTTTTTTTTTTTTTTTTTTTTTTTGGTTAATGTGGACTAGTTCTTGAGAGCTCTTGAAGTTGGTTATTTGTTTCTTCTGTGTGGAGAATTCCCTGAAGTACTTTCTGTAGGTTTGGCTTTGTGTTCATATACTTGTAAAGATGAGTTTTATCATGGAAGGTTTTTCTTTCACCCTCTATTATGAGAGATATTTTTGCTGGGTAGAGTAGTTGGGGCTGGAAACCATGGGTTCTTAGAGTTTGCAGTGTCCATTCCAGGCCCTTCTGGCTTTTAGAATTTCCATTGGGAAGTCTGAGGTAATTCTGATGGGGTTCCCTTTATATGTAATGTGTTGTTTTTCCCTGGCTGCTTTTAGGATTTTCTCTTTGTGTTTGATGTTTAGAGTCTTAAAGATAATGTGCCTTCGAGAATTTCTCCTTTGGTCCAGTCTGTTTGGAGTTCTACTAGCTTCTTGTAATTGGATCGAGTTTTCTTTTGAGAGAACAGGAAAGTTTTCTTCAATTATTTTGTTGAATAGGCTTTCCATTCCTTTGGTCTGTGTTTCTTCCCCCTCTGGTATACCCATGATCCTGATGTTTGGGTGCTTAAGGGTGTCCCACATTTCCCTCATGTTCTGTTCACAGAAGTTTTTTAACTTGTTGAAATTTTTGGACTCATGAACTGTTTCTTCTGTTCTGTCTTCCAGTTCTGAGTTTCTATCTTCCACCTGACTTACTCTGTTCTTAAGGGCTTCTATAGAGTTTTGGGCCTGTTCAATTTGGTTCATATTTTCTACGGTTTTTTTTTTTTTATGTATAGTTTCCATTCCTCTGTCTAATTCCATTTTTGTGTCATTTTCCGATTTTCTTAATGCTTCTTGGAGTTCATCCCTGCATTTCTTTATGTCTTCATTGAACTTAGCCAGCTGATTATTGAGGACCTCTTTTTTTTCATTCTCCTTCAGTTCATTTAACTGTCTTTGGAGCCCTTCCTGGTTCTTTTCTATTAGGTCCAATCTAGCAAGGATAACATTCATACAATTGTTGGCTCTTTGTTGAGTTTCTGTGATTTGTGCTATTTGCTTGGCCAGGGTTGCATAGCTAGTCACTTCATTTTGGGGTTCTGATTCTATTGTCTCTTCTATGCTTTGATTTGAAATATCCATCATAGGACTGGATAGTCTAGGTGGATTTACTTGTGTCTGGTTTTTCATGCTATTCCTTTTTCGCTATAGTTTTCCCATCGCAATGATTCAGGTACCTTGTGTATGGAATGTTAGCCTGCTGTCCTGGGGTGGGGTGGGGTGCGGTGGTGATTGTCAGGGCAGTGTCCCTGGAGTTCTTGTAGGCTGGGGTGGGGGCTACTGGCCTACTGGCCTGTGTTCTTTGGGTAGGTGGGAGGGATGGGGGACCTCAATCACCCTTCTTGGGCTGAGGCAGGGTAGGGCGGGAGCACTGGCCTACCTCCCTGGATCCCTGATCTGCCCTGGGAGGGGGGAGTGATGGTACGTGACTGCTGATAGGGCTCAGGAAGGCTAGGAGGGGCACCTGGCCAGTGATGGGGATGTGGCCAGTGAGGGAGGGGTCTGAGCAGCTAATGGCAGGCTTCTGCTGGTCGATGGGACTGGCAGGGTCTCCCGCAGTCCTGGATCGGGCCACGCCAGGTGCTAGCAGCTAATGGCGGACTTCCACCAGTCACTCGGTCCGGCAGGGTCCGTGGCAGTCCCGGGTCAGGTCGCGCCGGGTGCTTGCTACTAATGGCAGACTTCTGCCAGTCACTCGGACCTGCAGGGTCTGCAGTGGTCCTGGATCAGGTCGTGCCGGGTGCTAGTGGCTAATGGCCCCGGATTGGGCCGCGCCAGGTGCTAACAGCTAATGGCAGACTTCCGCTGGTCACTCGGACCGACAGGGTCTGTGGCAGTCCAAGGTCAGGTTGCACCAGGCACTAGCGGCTAATGGCCGCCAATTTGGTTCACCCCAGCACCAAGGACCTAACCTGCGGTGGCCCCTATCCTAGAGTGTGGGAATCAGTGGATTCCCTATTTTTTCATCCACCCTCTCCCTCTAGCTGGATGCAGGGGCCAGCAAACCCTTTAAGAAATCTTTTAAAAGTTTAAATATCTTGGTTTTACTTCCCTGTAAGGTGAGGCAAGGTTAGGCTGACGCCATCTTGACCGGAAGTCAACAATTGTTTTTTCTCAGTGCCATTACTAGTTAGATTTTGTATAATGGTAGCACAGTTTTCTAAATAAAGAGATGTTGAGTTATCAGAAAAGTTGGACATAATATATAGTCCTTGTCATTGTATATTAATTATGTTATGTTAATTTGGGCTGTGGCCAGGAACAAGCTTCAAAGTAGCTTGTGGCAGTGCTGTAAGAGATAGATTGTAAGCAAAAAGCAGATCATTTTGGTTAGAGAAGCTTCTCTTTTCAGACAGTGGAAACCTTGGGATGATTCAGAAGGCACCATGGTGCTGAGAAGAAGTGACAGAGGAGTGCTCAGCACTGAAACATCTCAAACCTATCTTCCAAGGTTCAGGGTCCATTGCGGAAGAGGTGGCAGAAAGAATGTAAGAGCCAAAGGAAGAGTAGGACTCCTTACAATGTGTTCCTCCAGACACAAAATGGCCTGGCTATCCATGACTTCATAGTGCCTGACACTACCTACATATGACCATCATAATAGGAGGAAAAGATCATGACATCAAACTGAAAAGAGAGTCTGATTGAGAGGGGGAGGGGATATGATGGAGAGTGAAGTTTCAAAGGGGAAAGTGGGGGGAGGGAGGGAAATAACATGGGATATTGTCTACAATTAAAGAAGTTGTCAATAAAAATAAAAATTAAAATTAAAAAAAAAATCAGATCAACCCAGTTACCATCAGTCTCAAGGATAAATTTAGTCAGAGTTTTCTTCAGTGTTTTATTCATCTTTTCTACTTTTCCTGAGCTCTAAGAATGGTACATACAATGTAGTTTCTAATTTATGTTAAGTGCCTTTGAAATTAATTGAGATAATTTAGCTGTGAAGGCCAGCCCATTGTCGACCCCAAAGTCAAGAGAAGGTCAAATCTGGGAATAATCTCTGTTTTTAGTTTCTAAGCTACTATCTAAGCCATTTCTGTTCCATTGGAAAGGCTTCCACCTAGCTTGAAACAGCGTCGACAAAAAAAAAAAAAAAAAAAAAAAAAAAGTCAACAAAAACCAGCAAGTACTTATATCCATATAGTCTTGGTTTAATTTCAGTAAAGTCCAGTTCCGAAAATTCACCAAGTACAGTACCTTGACTTATGCTTCTCTGTGGATTCTTTTTGGCATTTACCTGTGCACAGGTCATACAATGGCTGAGATGTCTTGGAGTAGCTCTTGATGTCTGGAGAACCAGACATGGGGTGTTCTGAAGTCTTCTTGGGGGATAAATGCATTACTTGATGAAGGTCAGTTAATCATTTTCTTCCCAACAGTTTGGGCATGTAAATTTTCCCACCTGGCAGGGTCTACCAGCTGTGACAGTTTACTGAGCTCCCATAGAGTCCATGTCTTCTGGTATATGTGGGAACTTTTTCATCTAGTAGGACTGGGAGCTTGGGATGAACTGATAATTCTAGAATAGCTTGGAATCTGGGATCTACAAGGGCTACATCCCTGGCTGTCTGATCAGCCAGGATGTTATCTTGGGTCTGGCGACTATTATCTTTACAGTGTCCAGGCCAGTAGATAATGGCCAATTTATCTGGTAGTCAAATAGCCTCCAGCAACTGAATGATTTTCTGTTTATTTTTCATGGTTTTCCCATCTGAAGTTAAAAGTCCCCTCTATTTATATATCTGTCCATGTATATACACTGTGGCAAAAGCATAACGGCTGTCTGTGTACATGTTCACCTGTTTTCCTTTCGCCCATCTTAACACTTGAGTCAGGGCAATGATTTCTGTTTTTTGGGATGATGAGCCCCTGGGCAAAGCCTGTGTCCAAATAATTTCTTTTTGACCCATAACTACAGCTGCCCCTGCATACCTTATTCCATCTTGGACAAAACTGCTGCCATCAGTGTAAAGATCTGCATCCCTGACAGTGAGAGAGGAATGTCTTTCAAGTCTAGTCAGATACCTTGGATGATGTCCAGCAACTTCAAGCAGTCATGGATTGGTTCTTTAGGATTGTCTTCAAGCAGCAGGGTGGCAAGTTTGATGGCTGTGATTTGTCGAAGGTCAATCTGTCCTTGTCTGGAAGGAGAGCCTGGTATTGGGTGAGACGGGCATTTGACATCTAGCAGTTGGTGACATCCTTTAGTAGGGCCTCCACTGCAAGAGGGGCTATGGTTAGAGTCTGCCCCAGAGTAAGTTTGTCCACTTCTTTTACTAAAATTGCAGTAGGAGCCATGGCCCATAAACGGGGGGCATCCCGAGGCTATTGGATCCAATCTTTTTGAGATGTAGGCAACCAGTCTCTTTCATGGACCTAAATTTTGGGTGGGAACTCCCTTGGTAATGCCCTTTATCTCACAGACATAAATATGGAAGGGTTTAGACACACAGGGAGGCCTGTGGAAAGGCCTCTTTTAAATTCTTTTTTCTTTTCTTTTTTTTGTTTTTTTGAGGTAGGGTCTCATTCTAGCTCAGGATGAAATGGAATTTGCTATGTAGACTCAGGGAGGCCTCAAACTCACAGCAATCCCCCTACCTCTGCCTCCCAAGTGCTGGGATTAAAGGCATGTGCCACCATGCCCAGCTCTTTTAAATTCTTAAACGCTAGTTCATTCTCCTCAGTCCAATTTAAAGGAGCACTACCTCCCATGGTGGCTGTGTATAAGGGTTTGGCAAACCCAAGTATCCAGAGGCAGCAGATCCAACTGCCCCTAAGAATTTCCTAACTTGTTTCTTAGTAGCCCGGGTTGGAATCCTTATTATGGCTGCCATGCAGGCTTGGGACATCAGCCTCTTCCCTATCCTTAGTTCATATCCTAAGTAGGTAATCTGGGGAGAACAAATTTGTGTTTTTTTCTTGGAGACCTGTTATCCTAATCAAGCTAATGTTTCCAATAAGCTCTGGGTGGCCCTTAAACAGTCCTTTTTGTCTTTTGCTGTCAGAAAGAGATCATCCATATACTGGAGCAAGTTTATCCCCGAATAGTCATTGTGAAAAAGGCTCACATGGTACCAAAGATGGTAAGGGAGTTCTTGAACCCCTGGGGTAATAGAGTCTAAGTCAGTTGCCCCAATATTCCCAGCTCAGGATCAATCCATTTGAAAGCAAAGATGGGCTAACTCAGTTTTGACAAGAGAATGGAGAAAAATGTGTCTTTTAAATCCAATACAGTACAGAATGTATGTTCAGGTGACAACAGACTGAGCAGAGTGTAAGGGTTTGAGACAGTCAGGTGTATGGTCTCTACCCATTTGTTACCTTCCTTAATTCCTGTATTTGTCCAGAATCTTGAGTTCCAGACTTTTGGACAGGCAACAATAGGATTTTCCAAGCTGATTGGCATTTTGTGAGTATGCCTGTTTCCAGGAGGCACCTGCTATGAACCTTAATTCCTTCTCTGGCTTTTGAGCTGATTGGGTAGTGCTTAACCTGAATGGGCATAGCCCCAGACATCAGTGGTACTACAATTGGTGGCACATGTTCATCCAGGCCAGAAGGGTTGTATTCTGTCCAAGCTGTAGAAACTTCTTAGATTAATAGTCCCTTCCATCCCCCTTCTGGGGTTTGGGTTGGACTTTGGAAGAGTAAATATTCTTCACTTATTGGGAAAGTTATGGTCAAAGTTTTAGCAGGGCCTCCTAATTGTAACATAGGTGTATCCCCCAAGAATAATATAGTTACCTGAATGAAGCTTACTCAAAAGATCTCATCCCAGTAAATGAAAGGGGCATTCAGGAATAACAATAAAAGAATAAGTTATAGCTCTTTGTCCCAAGTTAACAGTCCAGAAATTTGTCTACTTATAATTTTTAATTTCCCCTGTTGCCCCTTGTACTTCCATAGTTTGGTTGGTCAGGAGTCCTAGGGTTTCTGTAACACTGAATGTGAAGCTCCTGCATCCACCAGAAAGCTTACAGGTTGGCCCCCAATTGAGAAGGTTACCATAGGCTCCTGGGGTTCCAATTTGAAAGAACCACTCCCCCCCCGCCCAATTTTACAAAGTTAGAACTAGTTTTGGCTGAGGGACACCTATCGGTGGTTGTGGAAGGCCCATGTGTTTTCATTGGGGGCATTCATTTTTCTAGTGTCCCAATTCCCTGTAGTAAGCACACTGATTTGATAGCAGGGGCTCCCTCATTTTGTTGTATGAAGCATGTGTTTGCCCAGGACTGAGTATGTCAGAAGTATGTAGTGCAGCCACTGTGGCCTGATTTACTTTCTTTATCAGCAGATAATCTTTGCTGTCTCTATTGTCAAACACCTTTTGGGCTATCTCTAATAATTCTGATCTATTTTTTCCTGCAAACCCATCCATCTTTAGGATTTTCTTATGTATATCTGGGGCCAACTGAGCTACAAAAGCCAGGTTAATCACTTTGACATTTGTCAGGTCCTCTGGCTCTACAGGACTATATAGACAGAATGCCTCAAGGAGACACTGAAGAAATGCTGAAGGTGATTTGTCTGAGCTCTGTTTCACATCAGCCACTTTAGACAAATTAGTAGGCTTGCAGGCTGCCCACTTAAGACTGTCCAATAGAGCCTGGTGGCACTCACCAAGTGACCTCCTACCTTCTTCTGTCCCATAGTAACATTCTGGTCTCCTTTTGGGTAAAACTTGGTCAGTTGTCTCCATTCTCTGGTTTCTAGTAAGAGTGCTTATCCCAGGTAGTGTCTTAGCCACCTCTGCCAGGATTTGCTCTCTCTCTTCCATGGTGAAGAGAGTGTGGAGAATATGTTGGCAGTCATCCCAAGTGGGTAGGTGGTTAAACAAAACGGAGTCAATAAGGGAAATCAAAGAACTAAGGTCTGCACTGAACGGGGGATTCTGGTTTTCCCAATTGTAAAGATCCATCTTAGAAAATTGAACATACATGTAGTGATTATCAGGGACTTACTGGAGTGGAAGGACAAGGGCCAGGATCACTTCTACTTCAAGGATGGAAATAGAAACAGAAGCTGCAGGCCAACTGGGAGAAGAAACTGAGTCTGGCTGCCCATAAGGGTGGCCCTGACACGTATGGGGAGGAGAAAGGACAGGGGGTGGCTCCACCAGGGAAGTCAAAGCAGAAAGAGTAGTTGAGTGGGGCAATTGCAGAGAGGATGGGAGGAAGGGGAAGGAGACAGTGGGCTTGGGAGAGATGGGGGTAGGGGATGATAAAGAGAAGTATATGGGAGAAGAAGGGGATCCTCCTTAGAATCCTATAAGAGAGGAGTTTGAAGATTTTTTATTCTCTTTTGGGAGTTCTGGGGGGGGGCGGGCGGGGTTCCTTGTAATAGTCAGGGCTTGGCCAACCTGACCATTCTGTAATGCACAAACCTTCATCCATGAGGGTGGATTGGCTGTTGCTTCTGCCCAACGTAGAATATACCTATCTGGTCTGGATGGCTGGGATTGTCAGGGGTTGTATTGGCTATGTTTTGTGCTATCCAGGGATCAAAAGTGCCCTCAGGGGGCCAGTCAACCCCAAAGGTGGGACATTCTAGCTCACAGAAAGTCTGGAGGTGATGCTGGGTGATAGGATAGTCATAGTCCTGCCTAATTAAAGAGGGGTAAAGTTTCTTAAAACACAGCTTAGAGGAGTTCCAGGCTTACTTGTTTTATTACCCATTTATCTATCCATTCAGTTGCCCCAAGTCCAGACCAGGAAAGACTTACAACAAAAGATCAGAAGAGACAAACAAAACACAGAACAAGACACGGGACCAAAAGACCAGGCACCAAAGAACTCAGTGGGCAATGTGATGGCTCTCTAGTGCCCTGGACAGGAGTTCATGTGCCTCATCAAGCACCTGACTATCCCCAGAATGGATCCCACCAGAACCAATACCAGATGTCATAGAAGGAGATGCTTACTATGATTTACCTTTTGATGTCTCCTTAAAACAAGTGCTTTTAGTGTGACAGTTTGCTCCAACAATCCGCCAAATCAAAGGCATGCCTCAGAGCCTTGGTACATCTCAAGGCGTGCATTTCCTGAGGTGGAACTCCAGTTCCAGAGTTCTGGAGTGAAGGTTGAGCTTCAGAACTTAGGTGGGTGATCCTATCTCACTGGGGCCTCTGGATATTGAACTCACGATGCAAAGAAGAGACCACAGACTCAAATATTTGGCCAAATTGAAGCAAACTGTGCATTTGGGAGATGTCCAGTGAGTGTTTCACCCAAAGGTAGTGTTTAAGAGAGCAGTCCTGAACACAAAGAGAAGTGAGACTTTTAGAGCTCAAAAACTGCAAGGTTGAGGGATTTCCAACAGAGAACTTGGCAAGCAAAGTGCAGAAGCAGATAGCAGTTTAAGATTACATGGCATAACACCTTGGGAGGATATGAGTCAAAGCACAATCAGGGTGGAGAGTATTCTGGGAAGGGCCAACTCATGGCCAAGGTATGGGGAAATTCCAGGCAGGCTCATGGTATAATCAAGCCAAAGAGAAACTTAGGTTTTACAGTAAACAGAAATGAACTTATCTTGTCCTAGCAACAAGATGGTTCCTAAGTCTAAGATGGAGTCAGACTGGTTCATCAGTAATGTCTGCTTTTGTCTGGCAAAATGTATATATATTTTCTCACCAAACTGCCCTATAAGCACTTTTTAAATATTCATACTCATATATTAATCCTCCTCTCTTTTTGTTAGAGAAGCTTCTTTTTCCAGATGGCAGTGACTACTGGGATGACTCAAAAGGCACTGTAATGCTGAGAGGAAGTGACCCAAGAGGGTTCAGCACTGGAACATCTCTATCACACCTTCCAAAGGCCCATTGTGGAAGAGGTGGTGGAAAGAATGTAAGAGCCAATGGAAGGTCAGGACTGCTTACAATACAATCTTCCAGACACAATTTGGCCTTGATATCCATGACTTTGCAATGCCTAGTACTGCAATCCAGGATTCATCTTCAGGGCTCCATCAGGTCTCCATGCAGGCATCCAGCAAACCTGCTTCTCACTACCCATGGCTGTTTCCTAAACAAGACTGCATTGCAAACTCAATGACCTTCCCTTTCCTGCATTTCTTATACTCCACAATACCATGTAGGGTGCCAATTTATTAATCCATGGGGGAATAAAGCAGACTTCAAAGAACAGGACACTGCTTGAGCACTCAGGCACCTTCAAAAGAGTCGATCTTCTTCCTGTTGCCCCAGTGCAAATCATCTGGCCCAATCTTAAAGCTTGTAATCTCTCAAATGTAGCTGAATGGGCAGCAGTTCACCCAAAGATTTCATTTTTTCTGGTCATATCCCTCTGCTCACACTAGTCTGTCTCTATGCAAAAAAAACCCTGTACAACTTCTCAGGGCACAGGCATAACAGCAAGCCTCTCACACAAAATGCTTCTAGCCCAGTCCAGACAAAGATCCTTTTCACCCTCATAAGCCAAACCTCACAATCCAAAGTTTTTACTGCAGTCACATCTTGCAACTCTGACCAGAACAGTCCATCAAGCTGTATTTACAGCACTGCAAGGCATATCTTAGTCTTCAAAAGGCCAAAGCCACAACTCTACTGCTGTAGTCAGGTTTGCATTGCTGGTAGAAATCACCCAACCAAGAGAAGCTTGTGAGATAAAAGAGGTATATTTTGGCTTACAGGCTCGAGGGGGAAACTTCATGATGGCAGGGGAAAACAACAGCATGAACAGAGCGTGGATATCACCCCCTGGCCAACATAAGGTGGACAACAGGAAAAGGAGAGTGTGTCATGGGGAAACTGGCTATAACACCTATAAGCCCACTCCCAACAATGCACCACCTCCAAGAGGCTTTAATTTCCAATTGCCATCAGCTGGGGAGACTAACATTCAGAATACCTAAGTTTATGAGGGACATCTGAATCAAACCACCAGAGTAAACAAATGTGTTCTTTCTTTTTTTCTTGAGGTAGGGTATTGCTGTAGTCCAGGCTGACATGGAATTCACTATGTAGTCTCAGTGTGGCCTCAAACTCACAGGGATCCTCCTACCTCAGCCTCTCTGGTGCTGGGATTAAAGGTTTGCTCCATCACACCTGGCTACAAATGTGTTCTAATTAGCTTTGAGGACTAGATCACAGAAAGGAATTCACACCTGATACTGAAAATATGCTCAAGTGAGGTCACAGACTCTAAAGAGGAATCTACTAGTATTTTGCTAAAAATGTACAGTTGTCAAGTACTAAATATTTATATTTATACCCTTAAACTACTAATGTTCTTAGCCTAGATCACAGAGTTTACTTTATTTTTTTGGTAGTGGTCAAAGATTATTACAGACATGCAATGGGATATTTATATAACACTCTCCAATGTTCTCTGAATACTGTAGAAGAGGGGAAAGAATGTTAAGAGCCAGATGATATGGCAGCACTGAATTGAGCATGTTTACCATAGTGGACGGCTTAAGCAAAACAATGCTTATAATCATATGACTCCTGTAAACCTTCTCTGATAGATGATTAATCATGGTGTTCCCAGAAGTTAAATAGATAAGAAGCCTACTCAGTTTCTGCTTGAGCTGTATAAGCAGAAAAGTTTCAGAGCAAAAGAATGAAAGGCTACTTTGAATTATAACAATAGGTAATCAAGGCCTCTCAACCAACTTCCAGACTTGAGCCAATTTATAGATCCAGAGGTCTTTGAATGAAAGGGTGGCCAGATCTCCTTGAGGAAGGACCCTCCAACAACCCCCAAAAGGTTTAATATAAAGCTTATTCCTATCATTCTTCAGAGGGACCTACAGCCTTTTGCTAGGTTAACTGTACATTGGGAAAAAGGAAATAATCTTGCAGAGCCTACAGGAAACTGGCTCTGAATTGATTCCAGGAGACCCTAAACAGCATCATGGCCTTCCAGTTAAAGTAGGTGTTTATGGAGGTCAGGTAATCAATGGAGTTTTGGCAGTGGGCCCAGTGGGTCCCTGAACTCATCCTGTTGTTATTTCCCTAGTCACAGGATGCATAATTGGGATAGACATAATTCAGAGTTGGCAGAATCCCCACATTGGTTCCCTGACTTGTGGAGTAAAAGACATTATGACTGAAAAGACCAAATGAAAGCCATTGCAGCTCCTGCTACAAGGGAAAATAGTGAACCAAAAACAACATTGTATCCCTGAAGGGAATGCAGAAATTAATACCACTATAAAGGACTTGAAGAATGTAGGGGTGGCGGTTTCCAACACCTCTCCCTCTAACTCCCCTATTTGGCCTGTTCAGAATACAGATGGATCCTATAGAATGACAGTTGATTATCAGAAACTTAATCAAGTAGTGACTCCAATTGCAGCTGCTGTACCAGATGTGGTTTCTTTACTTGAGCATATTAACACAGCTCCTGATACCTGGTATGCAGCTATTGATCTTGCAAATGCCTTTTTTCTCCATAATGGTCCATAAGGACAACCAGAAATAATTTGCTTTCTGATGGTATGGTTAGAAGTACACATTTCCTGTTTTACCTCAAGATCATATTAACTTTCTAGCCCTGTGTCATAGCTTAGTTCACAGGGATTTTGATCGCCTGTCCCTTCCACAAGGTGTCACATTGGTCCATTATATTGATAACATTATGCTGATTGGATTAAGTGAGCAGGAAGTGGCAACACTCTGGAGTTGATGGTACAGCATATACACATCAGGGGATGGGAAACAAATCCAACCAAAACTCAAGGACTTTCTAGCTTTGTGAAATTCCTAGGGGTTAAGTGGTGTAGAACAAGTGCATATATTCCTTCTAAGGTGAAAGGTAAGTTGTTGTACCCAGCCCCTCCTTCCACTAAGAAAGAATGGCAACTTCTAGTGGGTCTATTTGGATTTTGGAGGCAGCATATTCCTCACTTGGGTGTGTAAGTCCATCTAATGTATTAAGTGACTTGAAAAGCTGCTAGTTTTCAGCCCAGAACAAGAGAAGACTCAATAGGTCCAGGCTGCTGTGCAGGCTGCTCTTTCACTTGGGCCATATGATCCAATGTTAAACTGATGATGCAAAGAAGAGACCACCAACTGAAATATTTGGTCAAACTGAAGCAAGCTGTATTGTGCACCCAGAAGCTAGCCAGCTGGCTATCTCACATAAAGGCAGGGATTAAGAGAGCATCCCTCAGCATAACAGGAGCAGTTTTTTTTTTTTTAATAATTCACAAACTGTAAGGTTGAGAGGTTTCCAATAGGGAACTTGGCAAACAAAATACAGAAGCAAATGGCAGTTCACAATTACTTGACATGATATCTTGGGGGAGTATACGGCAAGGCATTGTCAGAGTGGGGAATAACTCAGGTTCCAGGAAGGTCCAGGGGTGGGGAGTTCCTGACAGGTAGTCAAGGTACAGTTAGGCCTAATATAAACTTAAGTTTCACAGTAAGAAGAAATGAAACATCTTGATTTAACAAAAAAAAATGCCTCCTAGCTCTAAGATGGAGTCAGACTGGTTTATCACTAGCAGACCTGATGAGGTACCAGTGGCAGATAGGGAAGCTATTTGGAGCCTTTGGCAGGCCCTCATAGGTGAATCATAGGGGAGGCCTTTGGGATTTTGGACAAAAGCCCAGCCATCAACTACAACACTTATTCTCCCTTTGAGAGATAGTTTTTGGCCTACTATTAGACCTTACTGAAAATTGAATCCTTAACAATGAGCCATCAAGTTACAATGTGAGCTGAGCTGCACATTATGACCTAGGTATTATCTGACCCACGAGGCCAGAAAGTTGGATGTGCACAGGAGCAGGCCATTATTAAGTGGAAGTGGTATAAAGGGAACTGGGCTCAATCAGTCCCTGAAGGCACAAGTAAGTTACATGAGGAAGTTGACCAAATGTCTAAGGTGGCAACTCCTGTTACAACAACTTCTGTTCCAAAGCATGCATCTGTGGCATCATGGGGGGTGGGGGGAGCTTTATGATCAGTTGCCCAAGAGAGGACTAGGACATGGTTTACAGATGGTTCAGCATGTCATGCAGACACTTGACAGAAGTGGACAGATTAGCCCCCATAATTCCACCATCTTTTTGATTCAAAAGAAAACTGGTAACCATAGACTGCTCCAAGGCCTTCACCAGGTTAATAAACATATGTTTAAAATGGGTTCCTTTCAGACTGGCCTCCCCCACCCTGGAAACATCCTTACTAACCACCACATAGTTATCTTAGATATTAAAGATTGCTTTTTCTCTATCCCTGTAGTGGCAGAGGACAGGCCCTATTTTGCCTTTACTGTCTGGGAGACCAACCATTCTATACCAGCTAAAAGATATCAACGGAGAGTTCTCCCCGAGGGCATCAAAAACAGTCCTTCTATTTGCCAACTGTTAATATCCTCCGCCACAGCGAGAATACAATCTAAATGCCTTCTTGTTCATTACATGGATGATCTTTTGATTGCACATACCTCAAGGACTGCCCTTTTGGTGAGGACCTCAAAAAACTTGGGTTTGCCATAGTGAATGAAAAAATTCAAACAGTGACCCCTTTTGGATTTTTAGGGTACACAATTTCTACTACTATACAACCACTTACCCCTCACCTTCTAATAAAGGACCATTATTCCCTCAATGATCTCCAAAAACTCTGTGGCCAAATTAACTGGCTCAAACCTTTCTTGCCCATCCCTCCTAGTGAACTCCTACCGCTTTATGACCTCCTTAGAGTTACTGATAAACCTTCAAGGAAAATTCCTTTAAACAATCACTCCAAAAATTTCTTATATAAAATATCTTGCTACCTCTTTTCAATGACACTCACAAGATATGCCCCATCTGCTCCAATCCTAAATGTGATCCTTTGGACAGCAGGGGTGCCTTTGGGAGTCATCTGGCAAAACCAATCGCCCCTTTACTGGGTACACCCCTCATGGGCACAGGCCCATAAACTCACCACCAACCTACAAGCAATGCTCCTCACAGCAATTAAGGCACATTCCTACACTAACAAAATCTATAATATGGAACCCCCTTCTCCACCCATCCTAAAGGTGGATTCCCTCCCCACTAAAACACCGGGGAGAAAAACCACATTGAGTCACGGAGAAACGTCTAAGGCGGAACTCTTTGTTTATTGTCAGGGGAGAGATATTTATGTGCTTTGAGGAAGGGGGCGGGAAGAGGGGATGAGAGAAAGGTATAAGGGCCAATATACTTTGAGGAAGGGGGTGGGAAGAGGGGATGAGAGAAAGGTATAAGGGCCAATATACTTTGAGGAAGGGGGTGGGAAGAGGGGATGAGAGAAAGGTATAAGGGCCAACAGTATTTCATCACGTCAGCAGCAGCTGGGTGGAGGCAGTTTCAGCTTAGGTGCTGAGTCAAGGGCAGGTACTCAGGCTCGACTAGGCCTTACCGGGAGTAGGCCAAGATTGGCTGGGCTAACCACTCGGCTTCACACCGGGCAGGGCCCAACATCTCCCCCTTTTGTTTTTGTAAGAACGGTGGATGGCATAGTCCCTGTCCTAGGTTGTTCCCCTCTGGGAACCTTACCCGTCTCTGGGCACTATGCCTCTAGCCCGTTGACCACTCCACGCCCTGTCTTAGGTTGTCTCAGCCTGTCTGAGAACTTACCCGTCATTGGTTCGATGGAGGGCGGGGGAGGGATGTTAGGTGGATAGCCAGTAAGTGGAAAAGCCATTGTCTTTGAGTCGTAAACCTGTGGTGCCTTGGCCTGATGAAGTTTAATTGCCTCAAGCTGTTGGTGAATGAATTGTGTAATCTTATTAATTACACAGGGCCCGAGAGTGAGGATAAGAAGAAAGAGGGGTTCAGGGGGAGGGAGAAGGTAGGGTAAAGAGCAAGAAGAAGGAGGGGTCCAAGGGGAGGGAGAAGGTGGGATAAAAAGCCATGTAAGCTCGTCTACAGCAGGTTGTCTTAGGAGTCCCGACTCCTCTTCTGTAAATCTTTCTGGAGCTTTTCTGGCTTCATTCAGGTCTAGTAGCATCCACACCTTCAGTTGTTCCTGGGGAAGAAACAGAGGCATAGTTCTCAGGGGTGTGACACTCCCTGGAAAATTGATTATTATCATCCCCTTGTTGGGGTAAATATTTTAAGTCTCTTGCCGGTACCCAAATAGGTCTTTTTTCCTCTTGAGGAAAGACACATCCAAATCCTCTCCCTGCTGTGAGGAGGGGGTCTGGTCCCCTCAGGCCCCAGTTAATGGGTCCCTCCATTTGACCCAGATGGAGCTGTAGGTGACAGCTGAGGTCCAATGTTTTTGAAAAGGGGACAAGTGTCTATCTTCTTTAGAAAAATTTAAAATATTTAGGGTTAATAATGCCTTTTTTAGTTGGTCATGTGGGGGTAGAGATTCCCCCTTTTGTTTTTGTAATTGAGATTTGAGAGTTTGATGATATCTTTCCACGATGGCTTGGCCCCGGGTTATATGGGATGCCTGTGGAAAGTGAGATTTTCCAGGTTTGGAGGAAATCTATAAAAGTTTTGCTTACTGAAGCAGGGACCATTATCGGTTTTGATTTGATCTGGCAATCCAAGGGTGGCAAAGCATTGAAGCATATGGCTAATAGCATGTTTAGTTTTTTCCCAGCATGTGCTGATGCCCAGCAAGCATGGGAGAAAGTATCAACTGAGAGAAAAATATACTTAAGTTTTCCAAATGAAGAATAGTGAGTAACATCAATCTGCCAAAGGTGATTAGGGCGTAGTCCTCTAGGATTGGCTCCTGTAGTTTGAAGTGGATGTACCTTGAAGAAAGGCTGACAGGATTTGTAAGTTTGGACAATTTTTTTTAAGGTCCTTGACTGGCACATGGGGATATTTATGTTTAAGGCCCCTCCAATTTATATGAGTTAATAAGTGGAAGTGTGTAGCTTCTGAGACTGTATTACATTGAGGCTGAGAGGCCAGTTTGTCAGCCAAATTGTTTCCTTTAGAGAGGAATCCTGGTAAATTTTGATGGCCTCTGAGATGTTGAAGGAAAATGGGGTTAATTCTTTGTTTAAGTAGGGAGCGGGCTTGAATCATCAATGGGGTTATAATATTGGAGTCCAGTCTAATATGGGCCTCAATTAGGTTGGGTAACAGGTTAACAACATAAAGGCTGTCAGAAAATAAGTTAAATGGCTCCTGAATAGTGTCCAAAGCCAAAACGACAGCAAATAGTTCTTTAAATTGTGCTGATCCTGTGACCTCATGGGAGATAGACTTTATGGGTATAGACTTTTCTCCCCTCCTTAGGGGAGGGTAAACAACTAGGGAAGCTCCCAAGCGTCTCCCATCAGTGAATACGGTAAGAAAATCAGGGTTGGGTTTAGATAAAAAAAAAGTCTGGGGGGTCTCCATTCCAACCTAGAGAAGGAGCTCATCCATTTATAAGGACCATAGTGACAATCAATTATACCCAGAAACCCCTCGAGGGCAATAGCAACCCTGTTGTTATTTCTTTGAAGCCAAGTGAAGTCTGTTACCTTAAAGGGGGTGACAATGACATGAGGCTCCATGCCAAACAATCGGACAGAGGTGTCCCTGCCCTTTATAATGCAGTCTGCAATCTGGTTAGTTATAGAGTAAACTCTGGGGACTCCACCAAGGGAGAGGTGAATCCATTGGATGGGTTCTCCTTCCTGGGCCAACAGCACAGTGCATAATGTTTCCCCAGAGAAAATACAGAGGGAGATAGGTAAGTTAGGATCAAACCTCTTTAGGACAGCAGCATCAATAGCCCGTTGTACCTTATGTAGAATTTGTTCATGACGAGGGGGCAAGGTTATCTGAGAGGAGAGAGTAAGACCCTTTAAGAGGTCAAATAAAGGGGACAGTTCCTCAGTAGTTATGGGTATCCAGGGCCTCATCCAATTAATTTCTCCCAGCACCTTTTGGAGTTGAGGCAAAGTATAGAATTTTTGAATATGGAGTTGGGGTTTGACAGGAGAAACAGTATCAAGGAATAACCTGGAGCCCAAAATCTTGAAGGGAGAGGCAGTTTGAATCTTTTTGGAGACACCTGTAAAATGGCAAGGCATTTAGCTTGGAGATCAGATGGGTTGGAATGACCTAAAATAATAATAAAATATTAGGATGATTAATCAAGGAAGAAAAGATATGAGACATGTATTGTTAGGGTCAATCCAGGGCTGACAGTTAGTAGCTTTTTATGATATTGAAGCTTATAGATCTAGGGGAAGTTCCATATTGGTAGAAGAAGTTGGCCTGTCTTTATAGAGCCATGAAGAGAGAAGAAAGAAATTAATTAGTCACATAGTACATAGAGCAAAATTATGGTAGTCAAGTCACAGTAAGCTTTAGGAATTTTTGTTAGGCACACTTTGTATATCTTTACAATGGAATTTTAAACCATTATTACACCTTAAAATTGGCCCCCAGTGACATTGTCTTTAGTAAGGCAATTGTAGATGTAAACTATAAAATACTGAATATATTGGGGGACATATATTTAAATTACCATATTTTGTTTCTGGCTTTTAATAGATTTATAATACAGTAACAATAATACTTGGTATAAGGCATAGTAAGGAGAGAGAAAACAATTTAAATTTAACCACCATTAGCCGTCATTAAACTTTTATAGTAACCAGAGATTGACAGTTTTTAGGTTTTTTAATTTTGTCCCTCCAGCTGGGCAGAGCTGTCAGGGAAAACTTTAATCTCAGGCTAACATTGTATTACCGACTGAGCTAGTTGGGCTTAGTTTTATGTTTTATGAATTGAGTTAGGCAAGCGGAGAGAGAGAGAATGGGCATGTTAGGCCTCCAGCCACTGTTTACATGGGTACTGGAGAATTGAGCCTTGAATCAGGGTCCTTAGGCTCTACAGGCAAGTGTTTAACAATTAAGCCATTTTTTATCTTTATGTTAATGGGAAGGCAGCGAAGGGTGGGACAATGGTGTGTAGGATATAGCCATATAGACTTGAAAAACAGGTTTTTTTTAACCTCTAGCAGGGCAATATGAATGTCCCCAGCTGTTTATTTTATTTTTTTTATTTTTAAAAGTAAATACTTTGGGCCCCACGGGACACTTAGTTAAGAGCATAGAGGGAGCGTCTAGAGGCAAAAGGGGCGGTGACGGCAGCGGCTTGTCTCATGGCCTCATGGCGGACCGCCCGCCCGTTTTTAAGTTATTTTTAAAGCAAGTTAGGAGTCCGCCTATTTGCCTCTTTGTTGTTTGGTTGGCCTTTTTTTTTTTTTTTTTTGACAAAAGTGACCAAAAGTGACGCCTGGAGGTGCGGGCGAGGCGCAGCCATTGAGGCTCGGGGCAGTGCTCGGGTCCGGGCTGGAGCCGCCGCTTAGGACCGTCCCACTCGGTCGGCCCGCTCTCCGCAGGGATGTCGGCGGAGCCTGGCTGTTGTCCCTCCGCTCGAAGTGCGCAAGTTTTGTTTTGTGGACCAGTGGCTTGTGTTCCATGCCCGCGAGGAAAGTTAACCTCGGTTTGTATTTGATCATAGTTTACATTTACAGAAAGCTACATGGAGGAGCTGTCCTCCATCAGGGGTTTGAGCACATTTGCCTTAGGCAGTAGTTAGGGGCTGAAAAGAGCTGAAAAGATAGTTGCCGGGTGGCGGCTTGGGTGGCGGCCTTGGGAGAAAGGAGATTTTAAAAGTTAGTTTTAGCCTTTTTTTACAGTTTTTAAGGGCAAAAATGAACTTTTCCCTGGAAAAGCCTTTAAGGTTGGCAATTAAGGCAAGGAGGACTGAATTAATCCATGGGCTAAAACAACAGTTTTGTTCCAAGCGCTATGGAGGTTTTTTTGTTTAATAGTAATATATATGAGTACAATATAAGCATAAAGTCCCAAAAAATAGCTAAACATGTTGTAGAATTTTTTTTTAAGATGGCGCCCCCACTCCAGTGACGGGGCAGGACACTTTGAGAGTTCTCCAGGTTTGCCCACGTGGTGAGCCTCCTCTAGGTTTGTCCATGTGGTGAGTTTTCTTTTTAGGTCTACCCACGTGGTGAGTTTCTTTTTTAGATTTGTCCACGTGGTGAGTCTCTACCCACGTGGTGAGTTTTGTTTTTAGGTCTGCCCACGTGGTGCTTCTAAGATGGCGCCCCCATTCAAATGGGGGCAGGACAAAAATGGCGGCACCTCAGAAGCGCTTTGTCAGAAACCCAAAAATGAGAGGAAAGAGAAAAGAACAAGAGATGTTGAAGTTTGGGACGGAGTCTTTATTTAAATGAGGAGGCAAAACATTTAAAGTCTCCTCTAGGTCTGTCCACGTGGTGTGTCCGCCATGAACATACTCATTTAGAAATGGCGGCAAACCGGAAATGGAAGGAAAGAGAAAGGAAGTTGAAGTAAGCACAGATTATAGAAGTAATGGTTAGAATATTAAATATGAAGATTACCTCATAACTTATGAGGATACACCCATCAGCAGTCCGATTAGCTCGTCAGCTTAATTTTGAATTTTTTCTTCGTCACGTCGGCAGTCCGTAGTCCGTTTTGAATCCTCACACGTCCTCACATGGGGCAGTAGTTGTTGTGCCCCACGTTGGGCGCCAGAATGCCGGGGCTTTTTTCCCTCACCACCGGCAGGTAGAGCAAAAGAGAGAGAAAACCGGGCCAGCCATTTCTCTTGAGGCTGAGCGAGAGGGCGGGTGTTGGCGACTCAAACCCCTCCCCCCACTAAAACACCGGGGAGAAAAACCACATTGAGTCGCGGAGAAACGTCTAAGGCGGAACTCTTTGTTTATTGTCAGGGGAGAGATATTTATGTGCTTTGAGGAAGGGGGCGGGAAGAGGGGATGAGAGAAAGGTATAAGGGCCAATATACTTTGAGGAAGGGGTGGGGGAAGGGGGATGAGAGAAAGGTATAAGGGCCAACAGTATTTCATCAGCAGCAGCTGGGCAGTTTCAGCCAGGAGTAGGCCAAGATTAGATGGCAGGGCCCAACACTATTTGCCATTCTTAGCTCAACATCTTCTCTGGTTTATTGACAAAGCTGCCTAAGTTCTCATCATCACACAATTGGTGACTTACAGATGGAAAACAGATTGTACCCTTGGTTTATTGAGCGTGTTCGCTCACACATTGGTCTGACTGGCTTTATTGCTGATGGGAATTCACAGGTAGACAAATTTATTGCTGTCTCCTCCTTGCCACCTTTAGAACAAGCTAGATGTTTACACCAAAGGTTCCATCTATCCCCCACTAATCTAAAAACCTTATACCCTGAGCTCTTGCTTAGCCAATGAAATATTAACCTGTACCTGTAAGGCATGCGCCCACCCCCAACTCCCTCGGGCCTCCTACAGCCTCAAGGAGTCAATCCTAGAGGCATTACCCCAAATTCTATCTGGCAGATGGATGTTACCCACATACCTTCCTTTGGTAACCTCAAATATGTCCATGTCATTGTGGACACTTACTCTAAGCTTACTTTTGCTATTGCTCTCTCAGGGGAGAAGGCATCCCATGTCATTAAGGTGACAAAAACTGCTATATTGGTCATGGGCGTACCCTGGTCAATTAAAACTGACAATGGCACTGCATACACATCTGCCCAATGCACATCCTTCATGGAATCTTGGGGAATAAACACTGCCTTGGGATCCCCTCCAACCCACAAGGACAAGCCATCATGAAGAGAACTAACCAGACCCTAAAGGAACTAATTATAAAACAAAAGTCTGCTATGTCACCCAAGGATCCCCACTTGGCCCTGGTGGAGGCTCTCTTCACCCTCAATTTTCTCACCTTTGATGAGGCAGGACTCTCCCCAGCCTACAAACATTGGCGATCACAACCAACCACATGCCCTTACCCTTAGTCCGCTGGAAGGATCCTCTTACTAATATCTGGAAGGGACCCAACGCTCTTTTAACACAGGGCTGAGGGTATGCTTGTGTCTTTCCAGAAATTTCACAGATCCTGACCTGGATCCCTGCCAGAAACATCCATCCAGCCACTAACTCAGGGATCAACTTTGATGAAGAGGATGATGCCAAACCCCTCAGACTGGATACAGGACTTTAAACTTATTCCCCCCTTTTCTCCTTTTATCTCCCTTTTTCCCTACTACCACTTCCCAGAAACCATTTTGGACAATTCTTCTTGGGCCATACTTGTTTGGTGCAGTGGGCCTAGATTCTCACACTTTTCCTAGGCTTTATTTTAGCCACTCTATTTCGCTTTATTCCTCCCCCTTCAAGGATGTACTTCTCCTTAGCCACACCTTTGCCTTTTTTGCTTATTAACGCCTCTTATGGTAATGCTACCCTCCAACCAGCCATAAATTCCTTTCCAACTCCTTTTATTACATTGATCTGCTACTATTAAGGGCATTCAATGCTACTAATTATGATGCTAAGGGTGAGCTCATGACAGTCACCCAGCAACCTGTGCTACCCCAGTCTTTTTCAGGTTCTATAGATAATTCTCACTCGTTGGGACAGTTCGCATGCCACAGATGGCCCTCCCATGCCTCCTAGGCACAAGCCACACCCCTAGGGTTTTCTCACCAGATTGGTGGATAGTCAATGATGGGTAAGACCCCAGGATATGGGGCAACCTAGGAGGCACCATCACATGTGATGATTCCTTGGGGCCTGGTGTCAACAATGGCTTGGCAAAGAACCATGCCTCCCAGGGTCGCCAATAATAAAAACAAAAAGGAGGATATGTATGGCACAATGCAGGTCTGGCCCTAGCCAGACTGCATGGCAGAAGAAACCAGAAAGTGGCTTCTGTGAACATGGCATCCTGTGCAGTCTTGGTGTGACAACAGCTACAGTCCCATGCTTGTGAGAAACCTGCTATGAGATGATCTGTCAAGAGACAGGCTGTCATTGGTCACAAAAAGGGGACCACCCCATAAATGATTGGCCAGCCAAGCCCCTTCAAACCGCCTACACTTCTTTGAATAAATGTGTTTGCTGCAGCTCGCCCTCTGCCTGCCTTCACCCAACTACTGGAGTCTGTGTCATGATTCCACACTTCTCACCCTCAACTCGGCAGAGACCCTGATGTCCCTCCTGGGCTGGCCCCAGGGGAGACCCCAACACATTTGGAAGCACAAAGAACATCAAAAGACAAAACAATATTGAGCAACAAAAATAAGGCTGGCAGTATCACCATACCTGATTTTATACTATGTTACAGAGCCATAGTAACAAAAACAGCATGGTACTGGCACAAAAACAGACATATAGATCAATGGAACAGAATAAAGGACACATGCAAATTCAGACAGTTAAAACCATCTGATTTTTACAAAAATGCCAAAAATATTCATTGAAGAAAATACAGCCTCTTTAACAAGTGGTGCTGTAGAAGGATGAAAATAGATCCTTATCCCTCTCCATGCCCAAGAATAAGCCCAAATGGGTCAAAGATGTTAATATCTAACTAAAACTCTGAAACTGATAAAGCAAAAAGTAGGGGAATCCCTTCACCATATTGACATAAGCAATGACGTTCTGAATATAGCCCCAGTTGCTCAGGAAATAAAACCGCTAATCAACCACTGGGACCTCATGAAATTAAAAAGTTTTGAATAGCAAAGAATACTGTCAATAAAGCAAAGAGGCAACCTACAGAATGGGAAGATTAATATCCAGGATATACAAAGAACTCAAAAAACTAAATACTAAGAAAGTAATCAAGCAACCCAATTAAAAAATGGGCTATGGAACTAAATAGAGGGTTCTCAAAAGAAGAAATACAGACAGCATATAAACATCTAAAAAATGTTCTACATCCTTAGCCATCAGGGAAATGCAAATTAATGAGATTCCATCTCACTCCTGTCAGAATGGCTATTGTTGCAGTCAGGTATGTATTGCTGACAGAAATCACCAGACCAAGAGAAGCCTGTTGGGGAAAAAGATTTGTTTCATCTTACAGTCTCAAGGGGAAGCTCCACAATGGCATGGGAAATGATGGCATGAGCAGAGGGTGGACATCACCCCCTGGCCAACATAAGGTGGGCAATAGCAACAGGAGACTTTGCCGATCACTGGCAAGGGGAAACTGGCTATAATACCCATAAGCCCGCCCCCAACAATACAATGCCTCCAGGGGGTGTTAATTCCCAAATTTTCATCAGCTGGGAACCTAGCATTCAAAACATCTAAGTTTAGGGGGGACACCTAAATGAAACCACCACAGCTAAGGATGTTGAACATTTTTTTAGATGTTTATATGCCATCTGTATTTCTTCTTTTAAGAACTCGCTATTTAGTTCAATAGCCCATTTTTCAATTGGGTTGTTTGGTTTCTTATTATTTAGTTTTCTGAGTTCTTTGTATATCCTGGATATTAACTCTCTGTCAGATGTATAGCTGGCAAAATTTTTCTCCCATTCTATAGGTTGCCTTTTTGCTCTATTCACAGTGTCCTTTGCTTTAAAAATGCTTTCTAATTTCATGAGGTTGCTGTGGTTGATCAGTGATTTTATTTCCTGAGGATATATAACTGGGATTATATTCAGAAAGTATTTGCCAAGAAGGGTTTCCCCTACTTTTTCCTCTAGAATCCATTAAATCCATTTGGATTTAATTTTTGTGCATAGAGAGATAATGCTCTATTTTCATCCTTCTACAGATACATATCCAGTTTTCATAGCACCATTTGTTGAAGAGGCTATCTTTTCTCCAATGAGTATTTTTGGCATTTTTGTCAAAGATTAGGGGGCTGTAGGTACCTGGACTTGCATCTGGGTCTCTATTCTGTTCTGTTGATCTATGTTTTTGCCAGTACCATGCTGTTTTTGTTAGTATGTCTCTGTAATATAGGTTAAAATCATGTATGGTGATACCACCAGCCTTATTTTTGTTGCTCAATATTGTTTTAGATATTCAAGGTTTATTCGTGCTTCCAATGGAAATTTGGGGATTTTTTTTTCTATTTCCTTGAAATAAAATGATATTGGAATTGCATTAAATGAGTAAATTGCTTTTGGTAAGATTGCCATTTTCACAATATTGATTCTTCCAATCTAAGCACATTGAATGTCTTTCCATTTCCTTGTGTCTTCTGCAATTTGTGTTTTGAGTGTTTTTAAATTTTCATTGTTGAGATCCTTCACTTCCTTAGTTAGGTTTGTTCCTAGGTATTTTTTTTTTAAATACAATTGTGAATTAGAGTGATTCTCTGATTTTATCCTCAGCATGTTTATTGTTAGCATATAGGAAGGCTACTGATTTCTGTGTGTTTATTTTGTATCCTGCTATGTTGCTATAAATGTTTATCATCTCTAACGGTTTGCTGGTAGATTCTTCAGGGTCTGTTATGTACAGAATCATATCATCTCCAAATAATGATAATTTGTTCTCTTCTTTTCCAGTTTGTATCCCTTTTATGTGTGTCTCTTGCCTTATTGCTACAGCTAAGATTTCCAGTACTATATTAAATAAAGGCGGGGACAGTGGACACCCTTGTCTTGCTCCTGATTTTAGTGGAAATGCTTCAAGTTTTTCTCCATTTATTATTATGATGTTGTCTGTAGGTTTGTCATAATAGCCTTTAATATGTTGAGACACGTTACTTCTATTCCCAGTTTCTATAGGTATTTTATCATGAAGTGATATTGGATTTTGTCAAATGCCTTTTCTGCATTATTGTGATGATCATGTTATTTTTGTTCTTCTGTCCATTTATATAGTGTATTACATTTATAAATTTACATATGTTGACCCATTCCTGAATCCCTTTATACTTGGTTGGGGTGAATGATCTTTTTGATATATTCTTGTAGTCTGTTTGCCATTATTTTGTTGAGAAATTTTACAACTATGTTCATGAGGAAGATTGGTCTGTAATGTTCTTTTTTTATTTTATCTTTGTCTGGTTTTGGTAATGGACTAGAGTGATTCTGGCTTCTTTGAAAGAGTTAGGTAGGATTCCTTCCTTTTCTATGTTGTGGAAAAGTTTGAGAAACATTGGTGTTAGTTCTTCCATGAAGGTCTGGTAAAATTCACTAGTGAATCCATCTGAACCTGAGCTTTTTAAAGATATTTTTTGATAACTGCTTGGATCTCTGTATTATTATAGGTCTATTTAAGTGGTTAATCTCACTTGATTTAATTTTGGTAGGTCATATAAATCAAAGAAATCATCCATTTCTTTCAGATTTTCAAACTTAGTGCAATATATGTAATTATAATATGTCCCTACGATTTTCTGAATTTCTCTGGTATCTGTTGTAATGGTACCTTTTTGATCTCTACTTTTATTAATTTGTGTCTTTTTCATTTTTCGTTTGACCACATTTGCTAAGGGTTTATCAGTCTTGTTTATCTTTCAAAGAACCAAATCTTTGTTGCATTGATTCTTTGGATTTTTTTTTTTTTGGTTTCTGTTTCATTTATTTCTGCCCTAATCTTTATTATTTCTTCCTGTCTACTGAGATTTGGGTTGCCTTGTTCTTGTTTTTCCAAGGTCTCAAGGTGGAGCATGAAGTTTTTTACTTGCAACCATTTAAATTTCTTTCTTTCAATCTTTATATTATATTATATTATAGTATTTTATTTTATTTTATTTATTTTATTTTTGGTTTTTTGAGGTAGGGTCTCACTCTAGCCCAAGCTGACCTGGAATTCACTATGTAGTCTCAGGCCAGCCTCAAACTCACAGTGATTCTCCTACCTCTGCCTCTCAAGTGCTGGGATTAAAAGCATGTGCCACATTACCCAGCTCCTAATTTCTTAATATAAGCATTAAACCTATAAATCTCCCTCTTATGACTGCCTTCATTATGTTCCAAATGTTTTGGTATGTTATGTTCTCATTGTCGTTTGATTCTGTGAATTTTTTGATTTCCTTCTTGCTTTCTTCATTGACTTATTCATCATTTAGTAGTGTATTGTTTAGTTTCCATGATTTTGTGTATGCTGTATAGCTTTTCTTGCTGTTTATTTATACTTTATTCCCATTATTATCAGTTAGAGTGCAAGGCATTATTTCAATTTTCCTTTTGTTAAGATTTGCTTTGTGTCCTAATATATGGTCTATTATAGAGAATGTTCCATTTGCTGCTGAAAAGAATGTGTATTCTGCAGCATTTGGATGAAATGTCCTGTAGTTATTTTAGGTCCATTTGTTCTATGACCTCATTGAATCCAGGCGCATCTCTGTTTACTTTTTGCTGGAATAACTTGTCAATTGATGAGGGTGGGGTGTTGAAGTCACCCACTACAACTGTGTTTGGTGTTATCTGTGACCTTAGTTCTAGTAGTGTTTGATGAAATTGGAAGCCCCTGTGTTAGGTGCATGTTTAGGATTGTAATGTCCTTCTGTTGGAGTGTTCCTTTTAATAAATATAAAGTGACCTTTTATATTTTAATTTTTATTTATTTACTAGAGAGAAGGAGAGAGAGAGAATGGGCATACCAGGGTCTCTAGCCACTGCAAACGAACTCCAGATGCATGTGCCATCATGTGCATCTGGCTTATGTGCATTTGGAGAATCAAACCTGGGGCCTCTGGCTTTGCACACAAGTGCCTTAACTGTATCTCTCCATCTCTTCAGCCCCTAAAGTGACCTTTTTAATCCTTCCTAATGTTGGTCTGAAGTCTACCCTGTCAGATATTAGGATAGCAACACCTGCTTGTTTGATAGGCCCATTTGCTTGAAACACCATTTTCCAACCTTTCGCCCTAAGATAGTGTCCATCTTTTGTGGAAAGGTGAGTTTCTTGGAGACAACAAATCAAAGGATCCTGCTTTTTAACCCAGTCTGCAAATCTGTCTTTTGGTTGGGGCATTGAGGCCATTGATATTAAGAGTTATTATTGAAAGGTGTGTATTTGTTCTTGCCATTTTTCTTGTTTTGAGTTCTTTCCATTTTACCTTTGCTCTCTGGTATTAACTATTATTTGAGTATGTTTTTTTTTTCCTATTTCCTTATGTATGTGCTTTTCTTTCTCTTCAGCATGGAGGATTCTTTCAAGTATTTTCTGTAGAGCTGGTTTAGACAGTCCTTTAGCCTGCTTTTGTTGTGGAATATCCTATTTCTCTGTCTATTTGAATGGATAGCTTTGCAGAATAAAGTAATCTTGGTTGATAGTTGTTATCTTTCAGAACTTGGAATACATCATTTCAATCCCTTTTAGCTTTTAAAGTTTGTATTGAGTAATCTGCTGTTATCCTGATAGGTTTGCCTTTGAATGTGACTTGATTTTTCTAACTCCTTTCGTTATATATTTTTTGGTTTTTTTGTTTTGTAGTTTAATGATAATATGACAGTGAGAGGTTCTTTCCTGATCCCTATGTGAGCTGTGGAATCAGGCCTTTTCTCTTTCCTGATTTTGTCTGTTTGGTATTCTATAGGCTTCCTATATCTGTATTGGTATCACTTTCCCTACTTGGGGGAAGTTTTCTTCTATGATTTTGTTGAAAATACCTGTTATGGCTTTGGAGTGAAATTCTTCTCCTTCTAATATGCCCTGAATTCTTATGTTTGATCTTTTCATAGTATCCAAAATGTCTTGAAATTCCATTCATGTCTTCCTATTAGTTTGTTTTTCTCTTTGTTAGATGGTTTCAGGTGTGCCACCTGGTCTTCTAGTTTAGATATTTTGTTCTCTCCTTCATCCATTCTATGGTGAGACTTTCTATAGAGTTTTCTATTTGGCCTACTCTTGTTTTTCATTTGTAGTATTTCTAATTTGTATTTCTTTCATTATTTCTGTTTCCCTATTCATGTCTTGGATTGACTTCCTTATTTCATTAGGTTGGTTTCCTGTGTTCTCCTTCAGGGGTTTGTTTCTTTGATTCCTTTGATTTTTTTTTTTTGATTTTTTTTTGAGTAAACATAAAATCTTTTTTTTTTTTTTTTGCCAGGTGTACTGCCACACACCTTTAATCCCAGCACTTGGGAGGCAGAGGTAGGAGGATTGCTGTGAGTTTGAGGCCACCCTGAGATTACATAGTGAATTTCAGGTCAGCCTGAGCTAGAGTGAAACCCTACCTCAGAAAACCAAATAAAATAAAATCATTTTTTTTTTGAAATCTTTGTCAAGCACTTCATCTAAAACAGTTTCACTGGAGGTCATTTCTGATGGACTTATAATTTTGGGTGGGATTGTCTTGTCTTGAACCTTGTGTATCTTGTGTTATAATGTAGATATTTTTGCATCTTGAGTAATTTGATGCTTGGGTTTTCTAATTATCTGCAGTGTTCTTAGCCATGTAAATTCAACTTTATATATCTTCAGTATAGGAATTTATGGTGCCAGGTGTAGCTCATATACTCAAAGAGAAACAGCAGAAGTGATCCTAGGTGTTGAGTTTGCCTTCTGTTCAAGTATTATAGTAGACTGGGTGAAGCAAATTACTAGTAAATTCTAAAACTCAACTGAGCAATATAGACATTCAAATAAAACCTTCACAGAATATTTATACAAGTGTGGGTATTAAACTAAGCAGATAATCAGGCTGGAGAAATGGCTTAGCAGTTAACGCATGAGCCTCTGAAGACAAAGGACCCAAGATTGATTCCCTGGGACCCACGTAAACCAGATGCACAAGGGGCACATGCATTTGGAGTTCATTTGCACTGTCTAGAGGCCCTGGTGTGCCCAGTCTCTCTGTGTCTGTCTTTCTTCCCTCTCTCTCTGCTTACAAATATATAAATAATTTTGTAAAAAACCTAAACAGATAATCTAATAAAGCCAAAGTCCCTAAGGGTGTGTATTGCTCCATACCCTTAATCCTGTCAACATGAGATTGAGATTTCTAGTCTGAAACGGGTTTGAAGTTGGGGACAGTCAGTCCCTGCCCCCAACAATAGTGACTTAAGAAAAAGACAAAGACCCTATAAATCAGGAAACATCAAAGGCAACAATATTCAACACCAAAATACAGCTTAGTTGAGAAGCCAACCAAGAATATATAATTCAAATGTAATACATAACCTTTCCTGACACAGAGAGATTAGCATTTCCAGTGCAGGCTTATGTATAGGCTTTGTGTAAGCAGGCCCTGTTACCTTTTGGGGTGGTTTCTATTCTCACCAATGCTGAGTTCCCACCTTGATCTCTTTCAGTGCTGGGCAGCTAGGGGTGAATGAGTTCTCCAGACATTCACAGCCCTGACTGTTGGGGGATGGAAAGCTATGCATGGTGTCTGGAATTGTTCCAGAGCTGCTCAGCTGGTCCCACTTGTATCTGCTTCAGCAGCTGCTCAGATGGCTCCTGTTCTCTTCTCCTTCAGGCTACATGACTTTGCAAAGAGACTGATGTGAGCAGAAAATCCCTTCACCTTGTTTCTGTTCTTGCAGTTCAGTGCTGCTGTATGGGCAGGTTGGTGGGCTCACAAATCAGGGACCCTGGTACCTTGGCAGAATTCTGGCCAGTTTCCTCCTTTCTGGATAATTTTGGTCTCTCCTGATTCTCTGTCATGGTTGATAATAACTTATACACCTTCATTTTTTGGTAGAAGAGTGTATTTTGCTGTGTTTCTGTTTACTTCTCTCCCTAGGCTGTTTTGGTGTGACTTGTATGCTGCCATCTTACCCAGAAGTGTGTTAAGATTTTTATACCATCCTTTAAATAGATCAATTTTGCTGAAGGCTGGTATGTTCTATATTCCTCCTTTTCTTCTTGATGCTAAAACAACCAGATGTAGCAGTCAAAGCCAATGAGCACATCAGGGCTAAAAGGGAAGCCAATGTTTTGTTCCTGGCATCCCAGGTAAGAGTCCCAGGAGATGATGAGACATTTCTCAAGGGCCCTACAACTTAAGAAATCACCTAGCTTCTTAATTAGGGAAGACATGAAGATCTAGAGATGGATTGAAATCAATATACAATATGCAGAACAGGAGTCAGAACAAAAGAGAAGACCCTCGATGCTTCCAAGAGAAGCACAGCCCTGACTCATACCAGCAGGTGCTACAAATGCTGAAAGAAGCATATAGCTCCTCCCAGGTCCCTGAAAGTCTCTCAAAAGAATCACAACTGACCTTCAAAAATACTATACACATAAAATTAAATGTTGGCAACCTACTTGGTCTTAATCACTCAGCAGAAAAATCTAGTCAAAAAATAACTTTTAAAAAATAAAGTATGTTTTAAACATTTTAGACAATACAGTTAGAGAATTTCCTTTCTTAATTCCAAATATAAAATGATAACATTGCAGCTGTGCAAAACAGTGCCTTTAGATGTGTTCATGGAGATTCTGAGTGGCATCTGGGCCACTGTCAAGGATAAATGCTATGTTTGTATGCTTGATAATTATGCTAATGTCTTATTTGCTTTACAAGAACAGGTATTGGGGGCTGGAGAGATGGCTTAGTGGTTAAGTGTTTTCCTGTGAAGCCTAAAGACCCTGGTTCAAGGCTCGATTCCCCAGTACCCACGTAAACCAGATGCACAAGGTGGCGCATGCATCTTGAGTTTATTTGAAGTGGCTGGAGGTCCTGGTGTGCCCATTCTCTCTGTGTGTCTCTTTCTCTCTTTTGTCTGTTGCTCTCTCAAATAAACACATAAAAATTAAAAAAATAAAACAAAAAAAAAAAAAAGGTATAGGTCCCTGCTATTTGGTAAACAGCTTTAGAAATAGATTTCTGGGTCTTCATGATATAAGAGAATTATGAATATCATTTCTGGTAATAATAGTCTTGTTAATTATAGACCTTGTGTGCATAACTATTATTTTAACCTTATCTCTTCTCATCTATAATTAAGCCACACTCAGATGGTCCTGAGACAACCTAACTCTATCTGTATTCCCTCATTGCCCCCAAGGTCTACAAAAAATGTTAACCCAATTTTTGAGCTCATTTTATTCAATTTTCACTTCCTATTTATTTCTCCTATTGTTTTATGCTTTCTCCTTAATATTTTCTTCCAGGAATGTCTTTACACACTGTATAAATTCATTTTTGTGTTCCTTTAATAGACTCACTGTAGAAATATCCTAATTGCCACATCCAATCACCCCACTAAGCTCTAATAAACCAGATTATTCATGCTCCAATTCTTTTTTAACTTCTTATTATTTTTTTATTATTTATTTATTTATTTTTGGTTTTGCGAGGTAGGGTCTCACTCTAGTCCAGGCTGACCTGGAATTAACTATGTAGTCTCAGGGTGGCCTTGAACTCTCTGCGATCCTCCTACCTCTGCCTCCCAAGTGCTGGGATTAAAGGCGTGCGCCACCACGCCCGGCTCTAACTTCTTATTATTGACAACTTCCACAATTACAGACAATAAAACATAATTCACTCCCCTCCCCCAGTTTCTTAAAAAACCCACCCTCCATCATATCCCCCCCTATTAATTACTCTCTCTTTTATTTCTTTTTTAAGAACAAAATATGGAAACATTTTATTAGGGATAAGTTTTCTACAGGGATTAATTGCAAAGATTTCTGTAAATTGTTCCAAATGTTGGCTTAAGTTTTAATAAGGTGATGTTTAACTTTACTATGATTGTCCTTATTCAAAACAAATCAGACTTAAGAAAAATATTTTTTCCTGAAACTGCAATACATTTCAGATGCAGATATATTTAAAGTGCATTCAAATAATAAAATCTACCAAACATCATAGTTAACCTTTAATGTATGTAGTATTTTGCTTTATCATTGTCATAAATAATAACACAGATTGTGTTTCTTGATGTCATTCAGTTGCATTTCAATCCTGTGCCACAGAAACATCCTGTATCAATATGGCTTTCAGCAGATGGCTTCATTTTGCTATTGACATGGCTGATAAACAAGTTGTATAATTTACTTTGCTACTAAATAAATCACATGTGAAAACTTAGCTCTGCTAACCTGATAATCTGGCAAGTGTTTTTTGTCTTCATGGAGAATATCTGGCATTTAAACACACCCACCCCTAATCCCAAGTTTATTTTCCTGTATCTTTTTATTTATTTTTTATTTTTATTTATTTATTTGAGAGCTACAGACAGAAAAAGAAAGAGGCAGACACAGAGAGAGAATGGTGGCACCAGGGCCTCCAGCCACTGCAAATGAACTCCAGATGCATGCACCACCTTGTGCATCTGGCTTGCATGGGTACTGGGAAATCAAGCCTTGAACTGGGGTCTTTAGGCTTCACAAGCAAGCACTTAACTGCTAAGTCATCTCTCCAGCCCCTTTCCTGTATCTTAAGAGCAAAGATGGTTTAATTATTATAATGCAAGGGGCTAAAAGGATATAATTTCCAAAATCTTAAAAAAAAATTTTTAATTATTTTATTTATTTTTGGAGAGAGACACGGAGAGAGACAGACAGAGAGAGAGGGAGAGGAAGACAGATAGAGAATGGGTGCGACAGCAGTCTCTCAGCTGCTGGGAACGAAATCCAGATGTGTGCACCCCCCTCGTGGGCAAGTGCAGCATTGCACCCCTGCGTCACTTTGCATCTGGCTAAATGTGGGACCTGGAGATTGGAACCACTGGAGATTGGAACCGGCGTTCTTAGGCTTAGGAGGCAGGCGCCGTAACCTCTAAGCCATCTCTCCAGCCCTAATTTTCAAAATCTTTAAAAAAAAATCAAGTTGTAGGGCTAGATAAATGGGTCAGAGGTTATGGTGTGTTGTGGTCCCCCCTAAGGCCAGCCCAGAAGGGAGAGCAGGGTCTCTGCCAAGTGAGGGTGAGCAGCGCGGAATCACAACACAGAATCCGGGAGTTGGGTGAAAGCAGGAAGCGAGCTGCCACAAACTTGTTTATTGAGGAAGTGCATGTGGGTTTTAAGGGGCTTGGCTGGCTAATCATTGTATGGGGTGGTCCCCTTTTTGTGACCAATGACAGCCTGTTTCTGGACAGGTCATCTCGTAGCAGGCTTCTCGCGAGCATGGGACTGTAGCTGTTATCACGCCAGGCCTGCACAGAACGCCATGTTCACAGAAGCCACTTCCTGGTTTCTTCTGCCATGTGGTCTGGCTAGGGCCAGGCCTGTATTGTGCCATACAACAGTGCTTGCCTAAAAATCAAGTTGTGCTAGGCATGGTAGAGCACACTTAATTGCAGCACTTGGGAGGTAGAGGTAGGAGAGTTTGAAATCAGCCTGGGAACTGCAGAGTGAATTCCAAGTCAGCCTAGACTAGAGTGACATGCTAACTCAAAAAAAAAAAAAATCAAGTTGATATGAATGCCATTCAGAGATGGTAACCAGTAAGTTAAATCAGGTTTACAGGGTGATTTTGATATATGACAGAGCCTGTGACAAAAATCTAAGAATGCCTCATTCCATTCTGGTGTTAAGCATCAATTTTGAACTTTTCCTTCTTGGTGAACACAGCATGCTCAATGTCCTACATTATTAGGAAGAAGATAATCTCGGTTTTTTTAAGGTTCCAAAGCAATGGCTGAGGTAGTAAGTAGGTGAGGGCACATGAAAAGATGCTTCACATCATTAATTCCTAGGGAAATGCAAATCAAAGGCATATGTGACACTTCACACCAACTTTGTTGGCTAGAATGAAAAAGAAGAGTGGTAAGTGCTGGTGTTGGTGAGACTGTACAGAAATTAAATTTTTCATGAATGTGGTCCAATGTTGCTTTGGGAAAACAATTCAAAATTTCTTCAAGAATTTAAACTATATGACTTGACAATTATACTTCTAGGTGAATTCTTTTTTTAAAATTAATTTTTACTACATATGGACATACTTAGTATGTAAACAACACATGTGGTACCATCATTTTTCTCATCCCTGCCCCTTTTCTTAAGATACCCTTCTCATTGGGGATGCAAGTCAACCCTATGGGGTTTGGGGGTCATGATTGTCAGGGCAGCAGTCAGTTATGGGGGAGAAGCAATGTCTCAGTGCATAATGTCCCAACTTGTGGCTTTAACAATCTTTCCGCTCCCTCTTGCACAAAATTCCCTGATCCATGTTGGGTGCATTTTAAGTCTACTTCAGTGATTGGCTCTTAGGAGCCTCTGGATCTCTGGTTTGGTAGGTGTTGTGTTGTGTGCTGATATCAGGTTAGCCAAGAAAGCAGCACTCTTGCTTATTTCCCCTTCTGTGGTTTCAGCTGGGACTGAGGTGAAGTGTGCTGGGTGGTTTATCTCCTCAGGTCCTACTCCCATCTGAAAAAGAGAAGCAGAATCTCCAACAGAGTGAAGTCAGCACTTGTTAAATGGGGTAACCATTATTAATTTAGATAGAATTTGGTGTAGACCCTCTTATAGCTCAAGATTAGTGGGAGCTTGACATTGGCAAACAAAATTGTTATCTGTATGATTTTGACTTGTTTCCTAGGTCCATATATGGTTTCCTTTCCACTGAGCAGATCCTTTAGCCAATCCAAGAGCAGATGGTTACCCACCATGGTTGTGTGCCACTATTGCACTTGTGTGAGCATCACATCAGGTTGTTTGTTATGTAACTTAGAATTTGAGTTTCTCAGACAGATGTTGGCCACTTTCACATAGCACCTTCCAGAACTAGATGGGTCTGGGGAATGGCTCTATTCTGGATTCCAACCAGGTCTCTCCATGATTCATGCCAATACTGTATGGTATCTTCAGCAGAAGGGTCTTACCATTAACCTCTGGTTAGAGTTCTGACAGAAGTCTGTCTTGTTTGTTTTGGGAGACCAATCAACAGCTCATTGTGGGCATTAACTGCATCCTGGTACTGGAAGTTACAGACCAGTGTCAATGGAAAAAGACAGAAAAAAAGAGAGAAATGGGAGAAATTTAAGGTTAGGCTTCATCTCACCCTCTCTAGAGCCCTTTGATTCAGGTGCTCCACCTAAGGGCTTGTTGAGAGTTTAGAGTTTAGACCTTTTAGTCTAACTTCCAGGATATAGGTTTCTATAGTACCAGTTCAATTTGAGCTCAGTTTTTGTCCCCCCCCCTTCCCCTTCCTGCAAGCCCTACCCTCTCTACTGTTCAAGCCTCAAGATGCTATTCAGGTATGTCAGAAACTCAGGATGATCTAGGTTAAGAACTGCAGATGAGTGAGACCAATGTGACAATTATTTTCTGTGATTGTGTGAGTTCACTTAGAATGATCTGTTCCAAGTTTGACATTTTTTCTGCAGATTTCACTGTGTCATTCTTTTCTTACTGCTGAGTAGAATTCCATCATGTAGATATACCACATTTTTGTTATTCATTTGTCCAATGATGGGCATCTGGGTTTATTCCAGTTCTTAGCTATTATGAATTCAGCACCTATAAACATGGTTGAGCAAATATCTCTGAACTGAGGGGTGGAGCTTTTAGGGTAAATGCTCAGTAAGGGAATAACTGGGTCTGTTGGTAACTCTATATTCATCCTTTTCAGGACTCTCCGTATTGATTTCCATAGCAGTTATATCAGCTTACATTCCCACCAACAGTGAATGTGTGTTCCTATTTCTCCACATCCTCATCAACATTTGTTTTCATTTGATTTTTTCAATGTTTGCTATCCTTACTGGGGTAAGGTGAAATCTCATAGTTGTTTTAATTTGCATTATCCTAATGGTTAGGGATGTTGAGCATTTTCTTAAGTATGTGTTAGTCATTTGTAATTCTTCATCTGAGAACTCCCTATTCAGTTCTCCACCCAACTTTTGGAGTGGGTTGTTTGACCTTTCATTGTTTAGTTTTTTGAGTTCTTTGTAGATCCTATATATTAGGCTTCTGTAAAGGTATAGCTGGTGAAGATTTTCTCCCATTCAATGGGTAATCTGTTGGCTCTGCTTATGGTGTGTTTGTCTGCACAAAAGCTTTTTAGCTTCATGAAATCCCATTGGTTGAGTGCTTTAATTTCCTGGGCTACTGAGGGTTTGTTCAGGAACTTTTCCCAGTCCTATATTGTGGAGCATGCCTCCTGTTTTTTCTTCCAGTAGTTGAAGAGTTTCAGGTCTTATATTGAGGTCTTTAATCCATTTGGACTTGATTTTTGGTATGGAGAAAAGAGTGGGTCTAATTTCATTTTTCTACATATGGTCATTAAATTTGTCCAACACCATTTGTTGGCAATGCTGTCTTTTCTCCAGTCTACATTATTGGCACTTTTGTCAAAGATCAAGTGTTGATTTGATCATAGGTCTGTGTCTTCAATTCTATTCCATTGGTCTATGTTTCTGTTTTTATAGTAGTACCATGATGTTTTTGTTACTATGGCTTTGTAATATACCTTTAGATTGGGTATAGTGCTACCTCCAGAGATTTTTTTCCTGAGGATATGTTTGGATATCTGAGGCCTGCTGACATTCCATATGAATTTTGAAATCATTTTTTTCAATCTTTGTGAAAAATGAAGCTGGTATTTTTATTGGTATTGCACTAAATCTGTATACTGCTTTTGGTAGAAATGCCATTTTCACAATATTAAGTCTACCAGAAGCATGAGAGGTCTTTCCATCTTCTCATATAGGTGTTTCACATCCTGGGTTAGTGTTATTCCAAGGTATTTAATATTTTTTTAATAATTTATTTTTATTTATATTATTCTGATTTTACATTCATAGTGTTGGCTCCATTATCCTCCTCCCTGCTCTCCCTCTTCCAAAGGAACCCTCATCAATGGGGAATGTGGGTCATGCATTGTGGGGGTAGTCAAGACTTCTGGGGGGTAGGCCCAAGCCTCTGTGCATAATGCCCCAACTTGTGGCTCTAACATTCTTCACGCCACCTCTTCCGCGAATTTCCCTGAGCTACATTGGGGTCATTTTAGTTCTACTTCACTGATGAGGTTTTGGGAGCCTCTGGGTCTCTGGATATCTGGCTTAGTTGGAGTTGGATGTTCTCTGTGTTTATCTCCTTCAGCCTTTTTCTGGTGTCATGACCACCATGAACGCTGTATTCTTGCCCTTCCCTCACATTACTCTATGGCTTTAGCTGGGGCCCTGGTGAGGTGTGATTGGCTGATCCTCCCTTCAGGTTCATTTTCCATCTGAAAAAGATAAGCAAATTCTCCAATGGAGAGAGAAGTTAGTACTAGATAGAAGGGATGGCCATAGATGTTTTGGAGGGAATTTTATATGTGTAGGCTCTCTTCTAGCCCACATTTGGTGGTATCTTGATCTTTTGTTGCTTTTGAAAATGAGACACCTTCACTGATTTCTTTCTCTGCATATTTGTCCTTTGCATATAGAAAGGCTACTGACTTTTGAGCATTGATTTTGTAGCCTACACTTTATTGAAGGAATTAACCTCCTTTAGAAGCTTTGAGATGGAGACTTTTGGGTCACTTATGTACAGGATCATGTCATCTGCAAATAGAACTAACTTGACTTCTTCCTTTCCAATTTGAACCCATTTTATTACTTTCTCCTGTCTTATTGCTTGGACTAGTACTTTTAGGACTATGCTGAAGAGCAGTGGTGAGAGTGGGCACCCCTTTCTTATACCCCATCTCAGTGGGAACTACTTGAGTCTCCCCATTAAATATTATTTGGACATTAGGTGCTACAAATATAGAGCCTTGATTGTGTTGAGATATAAACCTTCCATGCCTATTCTTTCCAGCTTTTTGATCATGAAGTTATGTTGTATTTTGTCAAAGGCCTTTTCTGCATCAATTGAGATGATCATGTGGTTCTTATGGTTCAGTTTATTTATGTGATGTATTATGTTGACCGATTTCCATATGTTGAAACATCCCTGCATCCCTAGGATGAAGCCTACTTGGTTAAGGTGTATGGGTGACCAGGTCTAATAAGGTGACAGTGAACTCCTATCTTGTGCTCTCTGTTCTGCTAAGCATGGCTGACTTGTGGTCTTGGCATACCAGACTGAGGAGGAAGCATACTTCCCCATAGGCAATGGCCTGTTTAGATAAGAATGGAATACAACAGGGAATCACAGCCCTTGTGACCGAGAGTCTTGTTTAGGCATAGTGACATAGTTTATGTCTGGCTTAGGTGTTTTTCTAGGGTAGAGAAGGATACTTGTGTGAGAAACAGTGTGTTATTAAAAAATTATAGAGATGTTTTGAAATGCTTCAGATGGTGTTTTTGTTTTTTTGTTTTGTTTTGTTTTTTGGTTTTTCGAGGTAGGGTCTCACTCTGGTCCAGGCTGACCTGGAATTAACTATGTAGTCTCAGGGTGGCCTCAAACTCTTAGCGATCCTCCTACCTCTGCCTCCCGAGTGCTGGGATTAAAGGCGTGCACCACCACGCCCGGCTTTCAGATGGTGTTTTGAGAACTTTTTATGCTCAAGTAAGTTGAACTTAAATGAACTGAATTCACACTCTGGACATTATAAAAAGCAGCACTAGTTTAAAATAAAACATGTGTTTGCTCATATTGCTCTGCATCCCCCATGTCCTGATTTCATTCACCTGCCCGGAGTCTCCACTCCTATTGAGAGTGACCACAAGTGGCACCTGAAACAGGGACCCTGAACCTAGCAATCGGAGGTGGTTCTCTACAAGAGGTGAGTTATTATGGGGTTATGGGACAGGGTAAGTCTTTTCCTTTTTCTTCTATTTTATATCAATGTCTTAAGGTGCATGGTATTAAAGCTTCTAGGAAGGATATTCAAATTTTCTTGGAAATACTGTTAGAATATAATCCATGGCTTCCTGATGAAGGAACATTTGATTTGGATATATTGGAAAGAGTTAAAAGAAATTTGATGTCTTCTATGAAGTACATTCATCAATACAAAAGAAATGGAGAAAATGATTCCAGATAATACTGAGGATGCACTCAGTAATGATTTAAGAAAATTGAATCTTAAAAAAGAAAAATAAGACAGTGTTGCAGACTGAATATGAAAAACTGAACGTAAAATCTCTGAGTACACCTCCTGCTCCTTTCATGTTTCCTCTTCCATATCATCCTAGATATAGTGCCTGTCCTTTAGTTCAAAGTAAAAAAATGGAGATGAAACAGCTGGCACACTAATTATAAAGTTCATAAATCAAGAATAGATATTAGTTCTTCAGAGGAGGACAAGGTTACAGATTTTGATACTTGCTCTGGTGATGATAATTCATTTTATGCCTTCCCTGTTATTTGCTCTGATCCTGTTCAGGGAGTTGCTCAGCCTCCTAGATATGAGGATTGTAGAAGAGCTACACTTCCTATTAAAGAAGCACATAATGTGTTTGATTATATTAAAGCCTGTCGAGATATTGGCTCTGAAACTAGAACAATGCAGATGTATGCTGAAACTATGGCAGCTATTAATAATAAGGATAGAAATAATAATAGTCAGTTGAAGTGTATTGGATGTGGAGCTTTAGGCCATATCAAGAAACAATGTCCTCAGCAAAAAAGTAATCAGAAACAAAGAAATGCTCCTGGAAGGTGCCCACAGTGTAAAAGAGTAATTGGAAACTTTGTTACAGGAATTATCTCAAGAGTTTAAAAAATATGGTTTAGTTATTGCTCCTGAAAAAATTCAAAGAGAAGAGGTAATTAAATATTTAGGATATCAGAAAGGATAATCTGAAAACTCTTAACGATTTTCAAAAGCTTTTATTAATTGGTTATGTCCTGCTTTAGGAATTCCTACATACCAATTGGATAATTTATTTAATATTCTTCAAGGGCATGCTAAACTGACTAGCCCTCAATCCTTAACAATTGAAGCTGAAAAGGAATTGCAGAAAGTGGAACTAGCTATTAAAAGCAACTTTTTAAATAGAATAGATATTAATAAACCTATAGGATTGCTTTTGTAAAAAACATTCAAATATCCTACTGGAATCCTTGTTCAAGATAATTGTCCATTAGAATGGATTTATACTAGGCATAGATTTGGAAAGATTATTAGGACATATGAAGAAATGTTGGCTATACTTATTCAACAAGGTAGGACAAGGTGTGTCCATCTTTCAGGATTTGAATGTGCTTTTTAAATTATGCCCCTTCCTAAACAAAAATTTGAATACTTGCTAAATAGTAGTGAACATTTACAAATTGCTTTAGCTTATTTTTCTGGAGAAATAAGTTATTATATTCCCCCTGAGAAATTATGTGATTTTTTCAAGACCACTGAATTTATTATAAATGACATTATAGCTGAAAACCCTTTTTCTCATGTTATTAATGTTTTTGTTGATGGAACTAAACATAATAAATGTGCATTTTGGACTAATAATTTATATAAAACATTTAACATTGAATATAGTTCAGCACAGTAAAATGAATTACAAGCTATTATTGAGGCCTTTCATTATTTTGCTGAAGATCTTAACATTATATCTGAATCTGCTTATGTTGTGAATGTTGTCAAAAATATACTTATATCAGTTATTTCTAATACAAATGTTATTTCATATGCCTTATTTTCACAATTACAATTAGCTTTAAGACAATATCAATATAAAATCTATATCATTCATATAAGAGCTCATTCTCAACTTCCTGGCCCTTTAGTACAAGGAAATGCTAAAGTAGATAAACTTGTTAGTGCTTTTTCTACTGCTCAGGAAGAACATGAAGCACTTCGTACTAATGCTAATCAACTCCATATACAATAGAAAATGCCATTGCAACAAGCTAAAAATATTATCAACAAGTGTAATATGTGTAAACCTTTGCAATTACGTACATATCCTCAAGGAGTTAATCCTAGAGGCATAGCCTCTGATGAAATTTAGCAAAAGGATGTTACTCATATTTCAGAATTTGGTAAAATATCCTATGTACATGTAACTATAGATACATTTTCTAATTTTATGTGGGCCATTGCATTACTGGGAGAATGTACTAATCATATTATTGAACATTTAATTGAAACTTTTGCAGTAATGGGGGCTCCATAAAAACAGATAATGGCCCAGCATATACTTCTATAAAGCTACAAAGATTTTTTGATATATGGAATATCAAGCATGTTACTGGAATAGAATATAATCCTACAGGACAAGCTATAGTAGAAAGAGCCCATGGTGCTTTAAAATTACAAATTAAAAAATTTAAAAGGAGGAAGTTATATGATATTGATGTGCATGATGAGACATATAAATTTGATTAAATATATGAAGACACCAAAACATTTATTATTACAGGTCTTATTTGTTATAAATTTTATGAATTTACCTCAAGGGGATATTCTTACAGGTGCTGAGAAACATTTTGAAGAAAAACCCCAGGAAATGTTTAACTTGCCTGTCTGGGTTAAAATAACTGTTACAGCAGAATGGGTATCGACTAGTCTTTTAGTGCAAGGAGAGGGTATGCATTAATATCGTTGCAGGATGGAAGACAGCTGTGGCTCTCTAGTAGATGGATCATCTGGAGAGAAGAATCCAAGGAAATCCATAAAAATGGCACTAAGAAGGAGGCCTGATGTTGACATTCCAGTTCAGGCCTTTGCAGCTTTAACTTTGAAGCACAGATGACATCATCGTCCAACAGCAAATGCACCAACATGGGGACAAGTGAAAACCTTGTGCACTCAGGCACAAGGAGTAGTAATACGTTCTGGGTATATCTGTACTACTGAAAATCTTTTTGTGGCCATTTTGGCCATTTTAATAGCAACTTCTCAAACACAGGGAGCTACCCCAAATGATGTAAGCTATTGGGATAATATTCCTAATCCTCCTTTGTTAGAAGTAGTCTCATGAGGAATTGGTAATATTGTAGTATATACTTCACCTAAGGAGATTTTACTTTCCCCTTTGCAAATGAGGAAGGAACATTATTTAATAATACTCTGTTTTATGATAAACCTTCCCTTTGCATTGGACAACCTCCTTGTGTCCCTTTTGGGCCACAGCATTGGATTATGTATGGACCTGCAGTCAATCGGACTAGAACTAATTTAATTAGAGTTACTGCTTTTTCTATTCCAACCCCTGGGGGGAAAAATCACTGATGAAGAACCTATGATAAACTCATTCAAATCAAAATAAAAAATATTTTTTAAAAAAAGGGGCTGGAGAGATGGCTTAGCAGTTAAGGTGTTTGCCTGCAAAGCCAAAGGACCTCGGTTCGATTCCCCAGGACCCACGTAAGCCAGATGCACAAGGGGTGCATGCATCTGGAGTTCGTTTGCAGTGGCTGGAAGCCCTGGCATGCCCATTCTCTCTCTATCTCACTCTGCCTCTTTCCCTCTTTGAAATAAATAAATAAAAATAAAAAATATTTTTAAAAATTCATTCAAATCATGGGCATTTCCTCATTTGAAGAAACTTATGACAAATATTGTTCTGAAATGAAGATGTTTCTTTAATTAGCAAATAACCTTCAAAATGAAATGAACTTACCAAATTATACATCTTGACAGATTACACAAACCATCAAAGTTCTAATTTGCTATTCTCCAACTCCATCCTGTGAAGGAGACTTTCAAATTTGCTAAGTTGAACAAACTTATTTCAAATGGTATACAGTTCTGAATTGAGACTGTTTGTTTATTTAACAAACTACATTCGAAATGAAATGTACTTAGTAAGTTATACAACTTGTTACATTGCACAAACTGAACAAGTTCTAAGCTGTTGCTCACAACCTCCATCCTGCAAAAGAGACTGATTCAAATGGCAAGCATGGGCTCCAGTGATCAAACGTGTTTCAAACAGTATAGTGTTATACTAATTTATGAATTTATGAATGCTAATACTAAAGTATTGCTAATGAATATATGTCTTACTTAGCAAACTAAATTAGAAATAAAATGAACTTACTGTTATATACCTTGTTAGATTACACAAAACCAGGAAGTCCTTACTTGTTCTCAACATCCATCCTGCGAGATAATCTCATTCAAATCTCACACATTTGCTCAGTTGAAGAAACTTATTTCAAAGTGTAGTGTTGTGAACTGAAGCTGTTTCTCTACTTAGAAAACTACATTCTAATTGATATGAAATCACCAAGTTACACATCTTGTTAGATTGCACAAACCAAGGAAGTTCTATTTCTTTGTTCTCAACCTCCATCCTGTGAAAGAGCCTCATTCAAATCATACATATTTGCTCTGTTGAACAAATTTATTTCAAGCCATATACTCTTCTGACATGAGGATGTTTGTTTCTTTAGCAAACTACATTCAAAATGAAATGAACTTACTAAGTTATACATGTTGTTAGATTACACAAAGCAAGGAAGTTCAAACCTGTACTCCAACTCTATCCTGTGAAATAAAGTTATTCAAATCACAAGCATTTGCTCACTTGAAGAAACTTATTTCAAACACTATAGTGTTCTGAATGAAGATGTTTCCTTACTTAGCAAACTACATTCAACTTCATATGAATTTACCAAGTTACACCTCTTGTTAGATTGCACAAACCATGGAAGTTCTAACTTCTTGTTCTCAACCTCCGTCCTGTGAAAGAGACTCACTGAAATCGCATGCTTTTGCTCAGGTGATCAAACATATTTCCTACCATATAGTTTTCTGAAATGAAGATGTTTCTTTACATAGTGAACCACATTCAAAATGAAATGAACTCACCAAATTATACATCTTGATAGATTGCACAAACCATGGAAGTTCTAACTTCCTGTTGTCAACCTCCATCCTGTGAAAGAAATTGCACACTTTTGCTCAGGTGATCAAATGTATTTCCTACAGTATAGTTTTCTGAAATGAAGATGATTCTTTACATCGCAAACCACATTCAAAATGAAATTATCTTACCAAGTTATACATCTTATTAGATTGCATAAACCTAGGAAGTCCTTACTTGTGGTTGTTAACCTCCATAATGTGAAATAAACTTATTCAAATCACAAGCATATGCTCATTTGAAGAAACTTATGACAATATTGTTCTGAAATGAAGATGTTTCTTTAATTAGTGGTTACCTTCGAAATGAAATGAACTTACCAAGTTATCCATCTTCTTTGATTGTGCAAAACACCAAAGTTCTAACTTGCTGTTGTCAAACTCCATCCTGCAAAGGAGACTTTCAAATTTGCTAAGTTGAACAAACTTATATCAAACCATATACAGTTCTGAATTGAGCCTGTTTGTTTGTTTAACAAACTACATTCAAAATGAAGTGGACTTAGTAAGTTATACAACTTGTTACATTGCACAAACCAAACAAGTTCTAAGTTGTTGCTCACAACCTCCGTCCTGCAAAAGAGACTTATTCAAATGGTACACATGGGCTCCAGTGATCAAACATGTTTCAAACAGTATAGTGTCATGCAATGAATATGTGTCTTACTTAGCAAACTAAATTAGAAATTAAATGAACTTACTGTTATATATCTTGTTAGATTGCACAAAACCAGGAAGTCCCTACTTGCTGTTCCCAACGTCCATCCTGTGAGATGATCTCATTCAAATGGCACGAATTTGCTCAGTTGAAGAAACTTATTTCAAAGTGTAGTATTGTGAAATGAAGCTGTTTCTCAACTTAGCAAACTACATTCAAAATGATATGAAATTACCAAGTTACACATCTTGTTAAATTGCACAAACCAAGGAAGTTCTATCTTTGTTCTCAACCTCCATCCTGTGAAAGAGACTTATTCAAATCATACACATTGGCTCAGTTGAACAAATGTATTTCAAACAGTATACTCTTCTGACATGAGGATGTTTGTTTCTCTAGCAAACTATGTTCAAAATGAAATGAACTAAGTTATATCTTGTTGTATAAATCTTGTTAGATTGCACAAACCAAAGAAGTTGGAACTGGCTATATTCAACCCTCTTTGTAAGAAAGAAACTCATTCAAACCACACTCAATTGCTGAGTTGAACAAGCCTATTTCAAACAGTACAATGTTTGGCAATGAAGATGTTTCTTTACATAGCAAACTACATTGGAGATGAAACGAACTTACTAAGTTATACATCTTATTAGATTGCACAAACGAAGGAACTTTAAACTAGCTGTATAAAACCTTCTTTACAAACAAACTACATTGGAAATGAAAGGAACTTACTAAGTTATATGTCTTGTTAGATTGCACAAACCAAGGAAGTTTGAAATAGCTCAATAAAACTCTCTTTGTACAAAAGCAACTCACTCAAATCACACTTATTATCTGACTTGAACAAGCCTATTTCAAACAGCACAGTGTTTCCTAATGAAGATGTTTCTTTACTTAGCAAACTACATTGGAAATGAAATGAACTTACTAAGTTATCCATCTTGTTAGATTGCACAAACAAAGGAAGTTTGAACTAGCTGTATTCAACCCTCTTCATAGGAAAGCAACTCATTCAAATCTTCCTCATTTCCTGAGTTGAACAAGCCTATTCCAAACAATGTTTAGCTATGAGGATGTTTCTTTACTTAGCAAACTACATTGGAAATGAAATGAACATACTCACTTATACATCTTCTTAGATTGTACAAACCAAGAAAGTTTGAACTGGCTGTATGCAACCTTCTTTGTATGAAAGCAACTCATTCAAATTGCACTCATTTGCTGAGTTGAACAAGCCCATTTCAAACAGTGTTCAGCAATGAAGATGTTTCTTTACTTAGCAAACTACATTGGAAATGAAACGAACTTACTAAGTTATACATATTTTTAGATTGCACAAACCAAGGAAGTTTGAACTAGCTGTTTAAACCTTCTTTGTATGAAAGCAACTCATTCAAATCGCACTCATTTGCTGACTTGAACAAGCCTATTTCAAACAGTACAGTGTTTGGCCATGAAGATGTTTCTTTTTTTTTTTTAATTATTTATTTATTTTTATTTAGTTATTTGAGAGTGACAGACAGAGAGAGAAAGAGGAAGAGAGAGAGAGAGAGAGAGAGAGAATGGACACACCATGGCCTCCAGCCACTGCAAATGAACTCCATATGCATGTGACACCTTGTGCATCTGACTTATGTAGATAATGGGGAATCAAGCCTCGAACCAGGGTCATTAGGCTTCAAAGGCAAGTGCTTAACCACTAAGCCATCTCTCCAGGCCCTGAAGATGTTTCTTTACTTAGCAAACTACGCTGGAAATGAAACAAACTTACTAAATCATACATCTTGTTAGATTGCACAAACCAAGGAAGTTTGAACCAGCTTGATAAACCCTCTTTGAACAAATTCAACTCATTGACATCACACTCATTTGCTGAGTTGAACAAGTTTATTTCAAACAGTACAGTATTCTGCAATGAAGATATTTCTTTACTCAGCAAACTACAGTGGAAATGAAACAACCTTAATAAGTTATAAACCTTGTCAGATTGCACAAACTAAGGAAGTTTGAACTGGGTGTATTCAACCCTCTTTGTACAAAAGTAACTCATTCAAATCACACTCACTTGCTGAGTTGAACAAGACTGTTTCAATCAGTACAGTGTTTGGCAATGAAGATATTTCTTTACTTAGAAAACTATATTGGAAACGAAACAAACTTACGAAGTTATACATCTTATTAGATTACACAATCCAATGTAGTTTGAACTAAGTGTATAAAGCCCTCTTCGTATGAAAGCAATTCATTCTATTCCCACTCATTTGCTGAGTTGAACAACCTTATTTCAAAAAGTACAGTGTTCTGCACTGAAGATGTGTGTTCACTTAGCAAACTACAGTGGAAATGAAATGAACTTACTAATTTATACATCTTGTTAGGTTGAACAAACCTAAGAAGTTTTAACTGGCGGTATTCAACCCGCTTGATATGAAAGACACTCATTCATATCACACTCATTTACAGAGTTGAACAAGCCTATTTCAAACAGTACAGTGTTCACCAATGAAGATTTTTCTTTAGTTAACAAACTACATTGGAAATGAAACGAACTTACTAAGTATACATCTTGTTAGATTGCAGAAACCAAAGAAATTTGAACTAGCTGTATACAACCCTTTACGTACGAAGGCAACTCATTCAAATCTTCCTCATTTCCTGAGTTGAACAAGCCTATTTCAAATAGCACACTATTCGGCAATGAAGATGTTTCTTTATTTAGCAAACTACACTGGAAATGAAAGGAACTTACTAAGTTACACATCTTGTTAGATCGCACAATCCAAGGAAGTTTGAACTAGCTTTATAAAACCTTCTTTGTACAAAAGCAACTCATTCAAGTCACACTTATTTGCTGAGATGAACAAGCCTATTTCAAACAGTACACTGATAATGAAGATGTTTCTTTACTTAGCAAACTGCATTGGAAATGAAAGGAACTTACTAAGTTAAATATCTTGGTAGATTGCGCAAACCAAGGAAGTTTGAACTAGTTGTATTCAACCCTCTTTGTACAAGAGCAATTCATTCAAATTGCACTCATTTGCTGAATTGATCAAGCCTGTTTCAAACAGTAGAGTGTTGGGCAATAAAGATGTTTCTTTACTTAGCAAACTACATTGGAAATGAAATGAACTTACCAAGTTATACATCTTGTTAGATTGCACAAACCTTAACTGGCTGTATTCAACCCTCTTTATACAAAAGCAACTCATTCAAATCACACTCATTTGCTGAGGTTAACAAGCCTATTTCAAACAGCACACTGTTCGGAAATGAAGATGTGTCTTTACTGAATAAACTACATTGGAAATGAAATGAAATTACTAAGTTATACATCTTGTTAGATTGCACAAACCAAGGAAACTTGAAATAGCTGTATAAAACCCTCTTAGTGCAAAAGCAACTCATTCAAATCACACTTATTTGCTGAGTTGAACATGCCAATTTCAAACAGTACATTGTTCGGTAATGTAGATGTTACTTTACTTAGCAAACTACATTGGAAATGAAAAGAACTTACTAAGTTATACATCTTTTTAGATTGCACAAACCAAGGAAGTTTGAACTGGCCTTATTAAACCCTCTGTGTACAAAAGCAACTCTTTCAAATCATACTCATTTGCTGAGCTGAACAAGCCCATTTCAAACTATACAGTGTTCAGTAATGAAGATGTTTCTTTTTTTTCTTTTTGGAGAGAGACAGAGAGAGAAGAAGAGGCAGAGAGAGAGAGAGAGAGAGAGAGAGAGAGAGAGAGAGAAAATGGGCATGCCAGCAACCTCTCAGCCACTGTGAATGAACTCCAGATGCATGAGCCCACATTGTGGGCAAATGCGGCATTGTGCCCTTTCATCACTTTGCATCTGGCTAAACGTGGGACCTGGAGATTGGAACTGGCATTCTTAGGCTTAGTGGGCAGGTACATAACTGCTAAGCCATCTCTCCAGCCCAAGATGTTTCTTTACTTAGCAAATTACATTGGAAATGAAACTAACTTACTAAGTTATACATTTGTTAGATGGAACAAACCAAGGAAGTTTGAACTAGCTGTATTCAACCCTCTTCATAGGAAAGCAACTCATTCAAATATTCCTCATATCCTGAGTTGAACAAGCCTATTTCAAACAGTGTTCAGCTATGAAGATGTTTCTTTACTTAGCAGACTACATTGGAAATGAAATGAACTTACTAAGTTATACATCTTGTTAGATTACACAAACCAAGGAAGTTTGACTAAGCTGTATATTGCAAAAGCAACTCATTCAAATCGCACTTATTTGCTGAGTTGAACAAGCCTATTTCAAACAGTAAAGTCTTTGGTAATATAGCTGTTTCTTTACTTAGCAAACCTCATTGGAAATGAAAGGAACTTACTAAGTTAAATATCTTGTTAGATTGCACAAACCAAGGAAGTTTGAACTAGCTGTATTCAACCCTCTTCGTATGAGAGCAACTCCTTCAACTCGCACTTACTTGCTGAGATGAACAAGCCTATTTCAAACAGTGTTCAGCAATGAAGATGTTTCTTTACTTAGCAAACTGCATTGGAAATGAAAAATGAATGCACTAAGTTATATATATTGTTAGATTGCACAAACCAAGGATGTTTGAGCTGGCTGCATTAAAACCTTATCTTATGAAAGCAACTCATTCAAATCGTCATTTTCTGAGTTGAACAAGCCTATTTCAAACAGTGCTCAGCTATGAAGATGTTTCTTTACTTAGCAAACTACATTGGAAATGAAATGAACCTACTAAGGTATACATCTTATTAGATTACACAAACCAAGGAAGTTTGAACTGGCTGTACTCAACCCTCTTTGTATGAAAGCAACTCTTCAAATTGCACTCATTTGCTAAGTTCAACAAGCCTATTTTAAACAGCACACTGTTCAGCAATGAAGATGTTTCTTTACTTAGCAAACTATACTGGAAATGAAATGAACTTACTACGTTATACACCTTATTAGATTATGCAAACCAAGGAAGGTTGAACTGGTTGTACTCAACCCTCTTTGTACGAAACTAGCTCATTCAAATCGTACTCATTTGCTGAGTTGACCAAGCCTATTTCAAACAGTACAGTGTTCAGGAATGAAGATGTTTCTTTATTTAGCAAACTACATTGGAAATGAATCGAACTTACTATCTTATACAACTTGTTAGATTGCACAAACCAATGCAGTTTGAACTAGGTGTATAAAACACTCTTTGAATGAAAGAAATTCATTCTAATCACACTCATTTGCTGACTTGAACAAGCTTATTTCAAACAGTACAGTGTTCTACAATGATGATGTTCCTTTACTTAGCAAACTACAGTGGAAATGAAATGATCTTACTAAGTTATACATCTTGTAAGGTTGAAGAAACCTAGGAAGTTTGAACTGGCTGTATTTAAACCTCTTCATACGAAAGACACTCATTCATATCACACTCATTTGTGGAGTTGAACAAGCCTATTTCAAACAGTACAGTGTTCAGCAATGAAGATGATTCTTTACTTAGCAAACTACATTGGAAATGAAGCAAACTTACTAAGCTATACATCTTGTTAGATTGCACAAACCAAGGAAGTTTGAACTGGCTATATTCAACCCTCTTTGTACAAATGCAACTCATTCAAATCACACTCATTTGCTGAGTTGAACAAGCCTATTTCAAAAAACCCACTCTTCAGCAATGAAGATGTTTCTTTACTTAGCTATCTACATTGGAAATGAAACGAACTAAGTTATACATTTGTTAGTTGCACAAACCAAGGAAGTTTGAACTAGCTGTAGTCAACCCTCTTCGTAGGAAAGCAACTCATTCAAATCTTCCTCATTTCCTGAGTTGGACACTGCTATTTCAGTGTTCAGCTATGAAGATGTTTCTTTACTTAGCAAACTACATTGGAAATGAAACGAACTTACTAAGTTATACATATTGTTAGATTGCACAAACCAAGGAAGTTTGAACTGGCTGTATTCAACCCTCCTTGTATGAATGCAACTCATTCAAATCACACTCATTTTCCAAGTTGAACAAGCCTATTTCAAAAAGCACACTGTTCGGCAATGAAGATGTTTCTTTACTTAGCAATTGACATTGGAAATGAAATGAAATTACTAAGTTATATATCTTGTTAGATTCATAAAGCAAGGATGTTTGAACTAGTTGTATAAAACCCTCTTCATGAAAAGAAACTCATTCAAATCACATTTATTTGCTGAGTTGAACAAGCCTATTTCAAACAGTACAGTTTTCGGTAGTGAAGATGTTTCTTTACATAGCAAACTACATTGGAAATGAAACGAAGTTACTAAGTTACACATCTTTCTAGATTGTACAAACCAAGGAAGTTTGAACTAGCTGTATTCAACCCTCTTCGTATGAAAGCAACTCATTCACATCACACTCATTTGCTGAGTTGAACAATCGTATTTAAAACAGTACAGCATTCAGCAGTGAAGATGTGCCTTTACTGAATAAACTACATTGTAAATGAAACGAAGTTACTAAGTTATACATCTTGTTAGATTGCACAAATCAAGGAAGTTTGAGCTAGCTGTATTCAACCCTCTTTACATGAAAGCAACTCATTCAAATGCCACACATTTGCTGAGTTGAACAAGCCTATTTCAAACAGTACAGTGTATGTCACTCTGAGGACCAGACAATAGGGAGGGTGGGATGGAGGGAGGGTAAGGGTGGGAGGGAGGACAAGGGTGGTGAGATACAAATAGGGACCCAAAAGGAAATGATACCATAAAACCCTTTATTCTGTGTGGCAATGAAGATGTTTCTTTACTGAACAAACTACACTGGAAATGAAACGAATGAACTAAGTTATACATCTTTTTAGATTGCACAAACTGAGGAAATTTGAACTAGCTGTATTCAACCCTCCTAATGGGAAAGCAACTCATTGAAATCACACTCATTTCCTGAGTTGAACAAGCCTATTTAAAATAGTACAATGTTCAGCAATGAAGATGTTTCTTTACTGAACACAAAAGCAACTCATTCAAGTCGCACTTACTTGCTGAGATGAACAAGCCTATTTCAAACAGTGCTCAGCTATGAAGATGTTTCTTTACTTAACAAACTACATTGGAAATGAAAGGAACTTACTAAGTTATACATCTTACTAGATTACACAAACCAAATTTGAACTGGCTATACTCAATCCTCTTTGTACTAAAGCAACTCATTCAAACAATGGCACACATTTGCTGAGTTGAACAAGCCTATATCAAACAGCACACTGTTCGGCAATGAAGATGTTTCTTTACTTAGCAAACTACATTGGAAATAAAACAAACTTACTAAGTTATACATCTTATTAGATTAGGCAAACCAGGAAGTTTGAACTGGCTGTACTCAACCCTCTTTGTACGAAAGGAACTCATTCAAATCACAATCATTTGCTGAGTTAAAAAAGCCTATTTCAACATTACAGTGGTTGGAAATGAAGATGTTTCTTTCCTGAACAAACTATATTGGAAATAAGATGAAGTTACTAAGTTTTAAATCTTGTTATATTGCACAAACCAAAGAAGTTTGAAGTAGCTATATTCAACCCTATTGCTACAAAAGCAACTCATTCAAATCCCACTCATTTGCTGAGTTGAACAAGCCTATTTCAAACAGTACAGTGTTTGGCAATGAAGATGTAGATTTACTTAACAAACTATATTGGAAATGAAACGAAGTTACTAAGTTATACATCTTGTTAGATTGCACAAACCAAGGAAGTTTGAACTAGCTGTATAAAACCTTCTTCGTGTGAAAGCCACTCATTCAAATTGCACTCATTTCCTGAGTTAGGAAGCTTATTTCAAAGAGTACAGTTTTGGGAAATGAAGATGTACATAGCAAACTACTTTGGAAATGAAGTGAACTTACTGAGATATACAGCTTCATAGAATGTACAAACCAAGGAAGTTTGAACTTGCTGTACTCAACCATCTATGTATGAACACAACTCATTCAATTCACACTCATTTGCTGACTTAGCAGCTCATTTCAGTTTTCGACAATGAAGATGCTTCTTTACTTAGCAAACTACTTTGGAAACAAAATGAACTTACTGAGTTATACAACTTCATAGATTGTACAAACTAAGGAAGTTTGAACTTGCTGTACTCAATCCTCTTCGCACAAAAGCAACTCATTCAAATCACACTCATTTGCTGAGTAATCCAGCTTATTTTGAACAGTACAGTTTTTGGCAATGAAGATGTTTCTTTACTTAGCAAACTACTTTGAAAAATAAATGAACTTACTGAGTTATTCAACTTATTAGATTGTACAAGCCAAGGAAGTTTAAACTTGCTGTACTCAACCCTCTTCACACAGACGTAACTCATTCACTTCACACTCATTTGCTAACTTAGCAAGCATATTTCAAACAGTACAGTTTTCAGCAATGAAGACGTTTCTTTACTTAGCAAACTACATTGGAAATTAATTGAATTTACTGAGTTATACAGCTTGATAGATTGTACAAATCAAGGAAGTTTGAAATATGATTCTCAACCCTCTTCGTACAAATGCAACTCATTCAATTCACACTCATTTGCTGAGTTAGCAAGCTTCTTTCAGTTTTTGGGAATGAAGATGTTTCATTACTTAGCAAACTACTTTGGACACAAAGTGAACTTACTGAGCTATACCACTTGTTAGATTGTACAAACCAAGGAAGTTTGAACTTGTTGTACTCAACCCTCTTCATCGAAAAGCAACTCATTCAAATAGCACTCATTTGCTGACTTAGCACGCTCATTTCAGTTTTTGGAATTGAAGATGTTTCTTCACTTAGCAAACTACTTTGGAAACTAAATGAACTTACTGAGTTATTCAACTTATTAGATTGTACAAACCAAGGAAATTTGAACTTGCTGTATTCAACCCTCTTCATACAAAAGCAACTTATTCAAATCATACTCATTTACTCAGTGAGAAAGCTTATTTAGAACAGTACAGTTTTCGGCAATGAAGACGATTCTTTACTTAGCAAACTACTTTGGAAACTAAATGAACATACTGAGTTATTCAAGTTGTTAGATTGTACTACAAGGAAGTTTGAACTTGCTGTACTCAACCCTCTCCATCCCAAAGCAACTCATTCAAATGGCACTCATATGCTGACTTAGCAAACTCATTTCAGTTTTTGGAATTGAAGATGTTTCTTCACTTAGCAATCTACTTTGGAAACAAAATGAACATACTGAGTTATACAACTTGTTAGATTGTACAAGCAAAGGATGTTTGATCTTGCTGTACTCAACGCTCTTCATACAAAAGCGACTTATTCAAATCACACTCATTTACTGAGTAAGCAAGCTTATTTTGAACAGTACAGTTCTAGGAGATGAACATGTTTCTTTACTTAACAAACTACTTTGGAAACAAGTGAAGTGACTGAGTTATACAACTTGTTAGATTCTACAACCAAGGATGTTTGAACTTGCTGTACTCAACCCTCATTGTACAAAAGCCACTCATGAAAATTGCACTCATTTGCTGACTTAGCAAGCTTCTTTTGAACAGTACAGTTTTGGGAAATGAAAGTGTATCTTAGCAAACTGTTCAGAAAGGAAGTGAACTTACTGAGTTATACAGCTTGATAGATTGTACAAACTAAGGAAGTTTGAACTTGCTGTACTCAACCCTCTTCGTATGAAAGAAACTCATTCAAATCACACTCATTTGCTGACTTAGCAAGCTCATTTCAGTTTTCCACAATGAAGATGCTTCTTTACTTAGGAACCTACTTTGGAAACTAAATGAACTTACTGAGTTATACAACTTGTTAGATTGTACACACCAAGGAAGTTTGAACTTGCTGTACTCAAACCTCTTTGTACAAAAGGAACTCATTCAAATCACATGCATTTTCTGAGTTAGCAAGCTTATTTTGAACAGTACAGTTTTGGCAATGAACACGTTTCTCTACTTAACAAACTACTTTGAAAACTAAATGAACTTACTGAGTTATACAACTTGTTACATTGTACAAACTGAGAAAGTTTGAACTTGCAGTACTCAACCATCTTCATACAAAAGCAACTCATTCAAATCACACTCATTTGCTGAGTTTGCAAGCTTGTTTCAGTTTTCAGCAAGGAAGATGTTACTTTACTTAGCAAACTACTTTGGAAACAAAGTGAACTTACTGAGCTATACCAATTGTTAGATTGTACAAACCAAGAAAGTTTGTACTTGCTGTACTCAACCCTCTTTGTAAAAAAGCAACTCATTCAAATTGTACTCATTGACTGATTTAGCAAGCTTATTTAGCACAGTACAGTTTTTGGCAATGAAGACATTTCTTTACTTAGAAAACTACTTTGGAAACTAAATGAACTTAGTTGTTGGGCCCTAAGAGGCGCAGGTGTGAGGCCTAGTGGAACTTCCTGAGCCTGACTAGAGTTTAGCGACCTGTCTTTGGCCTACTTCTGCTTAAGAGTGACTCAGCAAGGCCTAAGCCGAAACTGCCTCCACCCAGCTACTGCTGATGTGGTGAAATACTATTGGCCCTTATACCTTTATCCCATACTGAGACCCACCCTCTTTCTCAAAGCTATATAAACACCTTCCTACTACAATAAAATGAGTTCCTGCCTCGACAAGACTCCCGGCCCAGTGTGTTTTTCTCTCTGGTGTTTTAGAGGAGGGGGGTCTGGGCCACCGACACCCATCATCCCACTCAGCCTCAAGAGGAGCCGTTGGTCCAGCTCTCTCTTCAGCTCGACCTGCCGGGGGAGGAACCGGCACTTACTGAGTTATTCAACTTATTAGATAGTACTAACCAATGAAATTTGAACTTGCTGTACTCAACCCTCTTCGTACAAAAGCAGCTCATCCAAATCACACTCATTTGCTGAGTTAGCAAGCTTATTTTGAACAGTACAGTTTTAGGCAATGAAGATGTTTCTTTACTTAACAAACTACTGACTGAACTATGAACTGAACTTACTGAGTTATGCAACTTGTTAGATAGTACAAAGAAAGGAAGTTTGATCTTGCTGTACTCAACCGTCTTCATACAAAAGCCACTCATTCAAATAACACTCATTCACTGAGTTAGCAAGCTTATATTGAACAGTATAGTTTTGAGAAATGAAGACGTATCTTTGCTCAGTATACAGCTTTGGGAACAAAGTGAACTTGCTTAGTTATACAACTTGATAGAATGTACAAACCAAGGAACTTTGAACTTGCAGTACTCTACCCTTTTCAAATGAAAGCAACTCATTCAAATTGCACACATTTGCTGACTTATCAAATTCATTTTAGTTTTTGACAATGAAGATGCTTCTTCACTTTGTGAACTACTTTGGAAATGAAATGAACTTACTGAGTTATACAACTTGCTAGATTGTATAAACCAAGGATGTTTGAACTTACTGAACTCAACACTCTTTGTACAAAGGCAACTCATTCAAATGGCACTCATCTGCTGAGTTAGCAAGCTTATTTGGAACAGTACAGTTTTCGACAATGAACATGTTCCTTTACTTAACAACCTACTTTGGAAACTAAATGAACTTACTGAGTTATACAACTTGTTAGATTGTTCAAACCAAGGAAGTTTGAACTTGCTGTACTCAACCCACTTCGTACAAAAGCCACTCATGCAAAATGCACTAATTTGCTGAGTTAGCAAACTTCTTTTGAACAGTACAATTTTGGGGAATGAAGATGTATCTTTACTTAGCAAACAGTTTTGAAAATGCAATGACCTTACTGAGTTATATAGATTGGTAGTCTGTACAAATCAAGGAAGTTTGAACTTGTACTCAAATCTCTTCATTCAAAAGCAATTCATTAAAATCAAACTCATTTGCTGGCTTAGAAAGCTATTTGCAATTTTTGGCAATGAAGATGTTTCTTTATTAAGAAACTACTTTGTAAATGGAATGAACTTATTTAAATACACAACTTGTCAGGTTGTACAAACCAAGGAAGTTTGAACTTGCTGTACTCAACACTCTTTGGACAAAAGCAACTCATTCAAATGGCACTCATTTGCTGTTTTAGCAAGCTTATTTCAAACAGTACAGTTTTGGGCAATGAAGACGTTTCTATACCTAGCAAACTACTTTGGAAACTAAATGAATTTACTGAGTTATTCAACTTGTTAGATTGTACTAACCAAGGAAGTTTGAACTTGCTGTACTCAAACCTCTTCGTACAATAGCAACTCATTCAAAACAAACTCATTTGCTGACTTAGCAAGCTCATTTCAGTTTTCGACAATGAAGATGCTTCTTTACTTAGCAAAGTACATTGGTAATGAAATGAACTTACTGAGTATACAACTTGTTCAATTATACAAACTAAGGAAGTTTGAAATTGCTGTACTCAATCCTGTTCATACAAAAGCACCTTATTCAAATCACACTCAATTGCTGCCTTAGCAAGCTTCTTTCAGTTTTTGGCAATGTTGATGTTTCTTTACTTAAGAAAATACTTAGAAAACGAAATGAACTTACTGAATTACACAACTTGATGGATTGTACAAACCAAGGCAGTTTGAACTTGCTGTCCTCAACCCTCTTCTTACAAAAGCAACTCATTCAAATCTCATCATTTGCTGACTTAGCAAGCTTCTTTCAGTTTTTGGCAAAGAAGATGTTTCTTTACTTAAGAAACTACTTTGGAATTTGAATGAACTTACTGAATTATACAACTTGTTAGATTTTATAAACCAAGGAAGTCTGAACTTGCTGTACTTAACCATCTTCACACAAAAGCAACTCATTCAAATCACACTCATCTGCTGACGTATCAAGCTTCTTTCAGTCTTCGGTAATGAATATATTTCTTTACTTAATAAAATACTTAGCTTAGCGGTTAAGGCACCTGCCTCCTAAGCCTAAGAATGCTGGTTCCAATCTCCAGCGGTTCCAATCTCCAGGTCCCACCTTTAGCCAGATGCAAAGTGAAGCTAGGGAGCAATGCTGCCCTTAACCACAAGGGGGCGCACGCATCTGGATTTCGTTTGCAGCAACTGAGAGGCTGCTGGCGCGCCCATCTCTATCTGTCTTCATCTCAATCTCTCTCCATCTCTCCCCCCAAAAAGAAAAAAAAAGTAATTACTTAGGAAATGGAATGAACTTAAGGAATTATACAACTTGTTAGATTGTACAAATGAAGGAAGTTTGAACTTGCTGTACTCAACCCTCTTTGAACAAAAGCACTTTAATAAATCACACTCATTTCTGCCTTTACCAAGCTTTTTTTCAGTTTTCGGCAATGAAGATGTTTCTTTACTTAAGAAATGACTTTGGGGGCTGGACAGATGGCTTAGGGGTTAAGGCACCTGCCTCCTAAGCCTAAGAACACTGGTTCCAATCTCCAGTGGTTCCAATCTCCAGGTCCCACGTTTAGCCAGATGCAAAGTGAAGCAAGGGCGCAATGCCACACTTGACCACAAGGGGGGGCACACATCTGGATTTCGTTCACAGCAGCTGAGACACTGCTGGCCCACCCATCTCTGTCTTCCTTTCTCTCTCTCTCTCTCTCTCTCTGTCTCTCTCTGTGTCTCTCTCTCCAAACCAATAATAAAAAATAATTAAAAGTTCAAAAATATTTATATATAAAAAAAGAAATGATTTTGGAAACAGAACGAACTTACTGAATTATAAAACGTCTTATATTGTACAAACCAAGGAAGTTTGAACTTGCTGTAAGCAACCCTCTTCGTAAAATAGCAACTCATTCAAATCACACTCATTAGCTAACTTAGCAAGCTTCTTTCAGTTTTCAGCAATGAAGATGTTTCTTTACATAAGAAACTACTTTGGGAATGGAATGACCTTATTGAATTATACAACTTATTAGATTGTAAAAACCAAGGACGTTTGAACTTGCTGTACTCCACCATATTCGTACAAAAGCAACACATTCAAATTGTACTCATTTGCTGACTTTGCAGAGCTTCTTTCAGTTTTCAGCAATGAAGATGTTTCTTTACATTTCAAAGTACTTGGAAACAAAATGATCTTACTGAATTATACAACTTGTTAGATTGTACAAATCAAGGAAATTTGAACTTGCTGTACTCAACCATCTTCGTACAAAAGCAACTCATTCAAATAGCACTCATTTGCTGACTTAGCAAGCTTCTTTAGTTTTAGGCAATGAAGATGTTTCTTTACTTAAGAAACTACTTTGAAATTTGAATGAACTTACTGAATTATAGAACTTCTTAGATTGTACAAACCAAGGAAGTTTTACCTTGCTATACTCAACCCTCTTTGTACAAAAGCAACTCATTAAAATCATATTCTTTTGCTACCTTAGCAAGCTTCTTTCAGTTTTTGGCAATGAAGACCAAGGCAGTTTGAACTTTCTGTACTCAACCCTGTTTGTACAAAAGCAAGTCATTCAAATAATACTCATTTGCTGACTTAGCAAGCTTCTTTCAGTTTTGGCAATGAAGATGTTTCTTTACTTAAGAAACTACTTAGGAAACGGGATGAACTTACTCAATGATACAACTTGTTACACTGTACAAACCAAGGAAGTTTGAACTTGCTGTACTCAACCCTCTTCCTATAAAAGCAACTCGTTCAAATCTCACTCATTTGCTGAGTTGGCAAGCTTCTTTCAGTTTTTGGCAATGAAGATGTTTCTTTACTTAAGAAACTACTTTGGGGCTGGAGAGATGGCTTAGCAGTTAAGGCGCCTGCCTGCTAAGCCTAAGAACGCTGGTTCCAATCTCCAGATCCCACGTTTAACCAGATGCAAAGTGATGCAAGGGCGCAATGTGGCACTTGCCCACAAGGGGGCGCAAGCATATGGATTTCATTCACAGCAGCTGAGAGACTGCTGGCACGCCCATCTCTGTCTCCCTCTCCCTCTCTGTCTGTCTCTCTCTGTGTCTCTCTCCAAAAATAAATTTAAAAAATAAATAAAAATTAAAAAAAAAAAAAGAAACCACTTTGGAAAAGGAATGGATTTACTGAATTATACAACTTGTTAGGTTGTACAAACCAAGGATGTTTGAACTTGCTGTACTCAACCACCTTCATATAAAAGCAATTCATTGAAATCGCACTCATTTGCTGACTTAGCAAGCTTCTTTCAGTTCTCGGCAATGAAGATGTTTCTTTACTTAAGAAAATACTTAGGAAAAGAAATTAACTTATTGTATTATACAACTTGTTAGATTGTATAACCCAAGGACGTTTGTACTTGCTGTAACAACCCTCTTCATAAAAAAGCAATTCCTTCAAATCACACTCATTTGCTGGCTTACCATGCTTCTTTCAGTTTTTGACAATGAAGATATTTGTTTCCTTAAGAAACAACTTTGGAAACTGAATGAACGTACTGAATTATCCAATTTTTTAGATTGTGCCAACCAAGGATGTTTGAATTTGCTCTACTTCACCATCTTCGTATAATAGCAACTCACTCAAATCACATTCATTTGCTGACCTAGTAAGCTTCTTTCACTTTTTTTGTCAGTGAAGATGTTTCTTTACTTTTCAAACTACTTGGAAATGAAATGAACTTACAGAGTTATGCACCTTGATAGACTGTACACACCAAGGAAGTTTGTAATTGCTTTACTCAACCCTCTTAGTACAAAAGCAACTCCTTCAAATCACACTCATTTGCAGACTTACCAAGCTTCTTTCAGTTTTCGATAATGAAGATGTTTCTATCCTTAAGAAACTACTTGGGAAATGGAATGAACATACTGAATTATGCAACTTGTTAGATTATACATGCCAGGGAAGTTTGAACTTGCTGTACTCCACCATCTTTGTACAAAAGCAACTCAATCAAATCACATGCATTTGCTGACTTAGCAAGCTTCTTTCAGTTTTCGGCAATGAAGATGTTTCTTTACTTAAAGTACTTTGTAAATGGAATGAACTTACTGAATTATACAACTTGTTAGATTGTACAAACAAAAGGAAGTTTGAACTTGCTGTACTCAACCGACTTGGAAAAAAAGAAACTCATTCAAATTGCACTCATTTGCTTACTTAGCCAGCTTCTTTCAATTATTCTGCAATAAAGATGTTTATTTACTTAAAAACTGCTTTGGAAATGGAATGAACTTACAGAATTATACAACTTGTTAGGTTGTACAAACCAAGGAAGTTTGAACTTGCTGTACTCAACCCACTTCAAACAAAAGCAACTCATTCAAAACGCACTCATTTGCTAACTTAGCCAGCTTCTTTCAATTTTTCTGCAATGAAGATGTTTCTTTACTTAAGAAAATACTCAGGAAATGGAATGAACATACTTAATTATACAACTTGTTAGATTGTATAAACCAAAGAAATTTTAACATGCTGTACTCAACAATCTTTGGACAAAAGCAACTCATTCAAATCACATTCATTTCCTTACTTAGTTTCTTTCAGTTTTAGGCAATGAAGACGCTTTTTACTTAAGAAACTACTTTGGAAATGGAATGAACTTACTGAATTATACAACTTGTTAGATTGTAAAAACCGAGGAAGTTTGAGCTTGCTGCATGCAACCCTGTTCGTAAAACAGCAACTCATTCAAATCGGATTCATTTCTTGATTTAGCAAGCTCCTTTCAGTTTTCGGCAATGAAAATGTTTCTTTACTTAAGAAAATACTTTGGAAACAGATTGAACTTACTGAATTATTCAACTTGTAAGATTGTACAAACCAAGGATGTTTGAACTTGCTGTACTCAACCCTCCTCTTACAAAATCAACTCATTCAAATCGCGGTCATTATCGGACTTACCAAGCTTCTTTTAGTTTTTGGCAATGAAGATGTTTCTTTCCTTAAGAAACTACTTTGGAAATGGAATTGAACTTACTGAATTATACAACTTGTTCGGTTGTACAAACCAAGGAAGTTTGAACTTGCTGTACTTAACCCTCTTCGGACAAAAGCAACTCATAGAAATCCAACTCATATGCTGACTTAGCAAGCTTCCTTCAGTTTTCAGAAGTGAAGATGTTTCTTTACTTAAGAAAATACTTTGGAAATGGAATGAACTTACTGAATTATTCAATTTGTTAGATTGTGCAAACCAAGGAAGTTTGAATTTGCTATACTCTTCTTACAAAAGCAACTCATTCAAATCAAACTAATTTCCTCCCTTAGCAAGCTTCTTTCAGTTTTCGGAAATGAAGATGTTTCTTTAGTTTTCAAAGTACTTGGAAAGGAAATGAAAATAAAGAGTTATGCACCTTGGGCTGGAGAGATGGCTTAGCGGTTAAGGCGCCTGCCTGCTAAGCCTAAGAACCCGGTTCCAATCTCCAGGTCCCACGTTTAGCCAGATGCAAAGTGATGCAAGGGTGCAATGCCACACTTGATCACAAGGGGGTGCACACATCTGGATTTCGTTCGCAGCAGCTGAGAGACTGCTGGCGCGCCCATCTCTATCTGTCTCCCTCTCCCTCTCTGTCTGTCTCTCTCTCTGTGTCTCTCTCCAAAAATAAATAAAATAATAAAAAAAGAGTTATGCACCTTGATAGATTGTACAAACCAAGGAAATTTGAACTTGCTGTACTCAACCTCTTCATACAAAAGCAACTCATTCAAATCACACTCATTTGCTGCCTTAGCAAGCTTCTTTCAGTTTTCGGAAATGAAGATGTTTCTTTACTTAAGATACTACTTTGGAAACAGAATGAACTTACTGAATTATACAACTTGTTAGATAATAAAAACCAAGGAAGTTTGAACTTACTGTACAAAACCTTCTTCATACAAAAGCAACTCATTCAAATGGAACTGATTTCCTATCTTAGTAAGCTTCTTTCAGTTTACAGCAAAGATGTTCCTTTACTTAAGAAACTACTTTTTAAATGGAATGAAATTACTGAATTATGCAACTTCTAAGATTGTACAAACCAAGGAAGTTTGAACTTGCTGTACTCAACCCTCTTTGTACAAAAGCAACTAATTCAGCCAGGCATGGTGGTGCATGCCTTTAATCCCAGCACTTGGGAGGCAGAGGTAGGAGGATCACCATGAGTTCAAGGCCACCCTGAGAATACAGAGTGAATTCCAGGTCAGCCTGGACCAGAGTGAGACCCTACCTTGAAAATAAAAAATAATAATAATAAAAAAAAGCAACTAATTCAAATCACACTCATTTGCTGACTTAGCAAGCTTCTTTCAGTTTTTGGCCATGGAGATGTTTGTTTACTTTTCAAACTACTTGGAAAGGAAATGAACTTATAGAGCTTTGCACCTTGATAGATTGTACATACCATGGAAGTTTGAATTTGCTGTACTCAACCCTCTTTGTACAAAAGCAACTCACTCAAATTGCAGTCATTTGCTGACTTAGCAAGCTTCCTTCAGTTTTCGGCAATGAAAATGTTTCTTTACTATTCAAAATACTTGGAAACAAAACGAACTTACAGAGTTATGCACCTTGGTAGATAGTACAAACCAAGGAAGTTTGTACTTGCTGTACTCATCCCTCTTGGTACAGAAGCAACTTATTCAAATGGCACTCATTTGCTGACTTACCAAGCTTCTTTCAGTTTTCAGCAATGAAGATGTTTCTTTACTTAAGAAACTACTTTGGAAATGGAATGAACTTACTGAATTATACAACCTGTTAGCTTGTACAAACCAAGGAAGTTTGAACTTGCTGTACTCAACCATCTTTGTACAAGAGCACCTCATTCAAATAGCACTCATTTACTGACTTAGCAAGTTTCTTTCAGTTTCGGAAATGAAGATATTTCTTTCTTTAAGAAAATGCTTTGGAATTGGAATGAACTTACCAAATTATACAACGTGTTAGATTGTATATACCAAAGAAGTTTGAAAATGCTGTACTCAACAATCGTTGTACATAAGCAACTCATTCAAATCTCACTCATTTGCTGACTTAGCAAGCCTCTTTCATTTTCTGGCAATGAAGATTTTTTTTACTTAAGAAACTACTTTTGAAATGGAATGAACTTACTGAATTATACAACTTGTTAGATTGTAAAAACCAAGGAAGTTTGAACATGCTGTATGCAACCCTTTTTGTAAAATAGCAACTCATTCAAATCAGACTCGTTTCTTGACTTAGCAAGCTCCTTTCAGCTTTTGGCAATGAAGATGTTTCTTTATTTAAAAAATACTTTGGAAACAGAATGAACTTACTGAATTATTCAACTTGTAAGATTGTACAAACCAAGGAAGTTTGAACTTGCTGTTCTCAACCCTCTTCATTCAAAAGCAACTTATTCAAATCATACTCATTTGCTGACTTAGCAAGCTTCTTTCAGTTTTTGGCAATGAAGATGTTTCTTTATTTAAAAAATACTCTGGAAACAGAATGAACTTACTGAATTATTCAACTTGTAAGATTGTACAAACCAAGGAAGTTTGAACTTGTGGTTCTCAACCCTCTTCATTCAAAAGCAACTTATTCAAATCATACTCATTTGCTGACTTAGCAAGCTTCTTTCAGTTTTCGGCAATGAAGATGTTTCTCTTTCTTAAGAAACTACTTTGGAAACGAAAATGAACTTACTGAATTATACAACTTGTTTGATATTACAAACCAAGGAAGGTTGATCTTGCTGTACTCCATCATCTTCGTACAAAAGCAATTCATTCAAATTGTACTCATTTGCTGACTTGGCAAGCTTCTTTCTGTTTCTAGCATTGAAGATGTTTCTTTATGTAAGAAATTACTTGGAAATGAAATGAACTTACAGAGTTATGCATCTTCATATATTGTATAAACCAAGGAAGTTTGAAGTTGCTGTACTCAACCCTCCTCTTACAATAGCAACTCATTCAAATTGCACTCATTTGCTGAGTTACCAAGCTTCTTTCAGTTTTTGGCAATGAAGATGTTTCTTTACTTAAGAAACTACTTTTCCAGATTACATTCCCACCAACAGTGTAGAAGTGTTCCTCTTTTTCCACCTCCATGCCAACACTTATTGTCACTTGTCTTCTTGATGGTAGCTATTCTGACAAGAGTGAAATGGAATCTCAAAGTGGTTTTAATTTGCATTTCCCTGATGGCTAAGAATGTGGAACACTTTTTTAGATGTTTATATGCCATCTGTATTTCATCTTCTGAGAATTTTCTATTTAGTTCCGTAGGCCATTTTTTTAACTGGGGTGTTTGAATTCTTATTATTCTGTTTTTTAAGTTCTTTGTATATTTTGGATATTAATCCTCTGTCAGATGTATAGCTGGCAAAGATTTTCTCCCATTCTGTAGGTTGTCTCTTTGCTCTATTTACAGTGTCCTTTGCTGTACAAAAGCTTTGTAATTTCATGAGTTCCCAATGGTTCTTTAGTGGTTTTAATCCCTGAACAATTGGGGTTATATTCAGAAAGTCCTTGCCTATGCCAATATGTTGAAAGTTTTCCCCTACCTTTTCCTCTAGCAGTTTCAGAGTTTTGGTCTGCTATTAAGGTCTCTGCTCATTTGGACTTGACTTTTATGCATGGAGAGAGACAAGGCTCTATGTTTATCCTTTTACATACAGATATCCAGTTTTCCCAGCACCACTTGGTAAAGAGTTTATCTTTTCTACAATGAATATTTTTGGCATTTTTGTCAAAAATCAGGTGGCTGTAGCTGCCTGGATTAATATTTGGGTCTTCTATTCTGTTCCATTGATCTACCTGTCTGTCCTTGTGCCAATAACATGCTGTTTTTCTTACTATGGGTTTGTAATATAGCTTAAAATCGGGTATGGTAATACCACCAGCCTGATTTTTATTGCCCAAAATTGTTTTGGCTATTTCAGTTTTTTTGTGTGTGTGTGTTTCCAGATGAATTTTAGCATTGTTTTTCTATTTCTGTGAAGAATGCTATTGGGATTTTAATGGGGATTGCATTGATGTGTAGATTGCTTTTGGTAAGATTGACATTTTCACAATATTGATTCTTCCAATCCAGGAGCATGGGATGTCTTTCCATTTCCTTTTGTCTTCTGCAATTTGTCTCTCTAGTTTTTTAAAGTTCTCATTGTAGAGATCCTTCACTTCCTTGGTTAAGTTTATTCCAAGTTTTTTTTTTTTTTTTTTTGAGGCAATTGTGAATGGGAGAGATTCCCTGATTTCATCCTCTGCATGTTTGTTGTTAGTGTATAGAAAAGCTACTGATTTCTTTGTGTTTATTTTGTATCCTGCTACATTGCTAAAAGTGTTTATCAGCTCTAACAGTTTGCTGGTGGAGTCTTTAGGGTCTGTTATGTATAGAATCATATCATCTGCAAATAATGATAATTTGATCTCTTCCCTTACAATTTGTATCCCTTTTATGAGTGTCTCTTGCTTTATTGCTATAGCTAAGACTTGCAGTACTATATTAAATAGAAGTGGGGAACATGGACACCCTTGTCTTGTTCCTGAATTTATAGGAAAAGCTTCAAGTTTTTTCCCATTTAGTATTGTTTGCTGTAGGTTATTATGTTGAGATAAGTTCCTTCTATTCCCAGTTTCTGTAATACTTTTTTTGTGTGAACTGGAACCAAACATTGGTACCAGAAACCAGTAAACTGGTAAAAGGCTATAAGGGCGGGAGGGGAGGGAAGGATTTAAGTGTATAGTATTGCACATACGTTAAGTAGAAGAACAGATTACAGGGAGGGGAATGGCCTAAGCGAGGCCATGGGAAGAGAATGCATAAAAGAAGGGGAGGGGGAGGATCAATAAAAAATCAGGATACTCTGAATAAGACTTATGTAAACCTACTTTTTTGAATAATGGCACATCTAGAAGCTGTAGACTGTTACTAGAAAATTTTCAGTGCCTGGGATGGGATACCTTCCAGTGAGTTGTTGGCCAAGAAGTTCCTGGAAGTCTCCAAAACATTAAAGGCTTTTGCCAAAGCCCTTGGTTTCCCTTGAGAAACAGATAGTAAGACCCTATTGCTGAAGACATATCTTGCCTGAGAGGCAAGGTCACTGAGAAAGCAAGCTTGTGCTGAGAAGAGAACTTTCTCCTTGTAGACCAGCCAACAGAAAGCTGGAAAAAGCTGTACTGCATGCAGCCAAATGGGACACAGAAGTCATCTGCGGTGAAAACAGTGGACACTGAATATTCAAGTTTGGCCATACAGGCACAATGACTGAACGGGTACAATAGTGGCATGTCTGCTCTTGGGGTTACCAACTGCTCCATAATTGGACTGAAGTCCCTCTCTATGGTAGGGAATACATACATACCTGGTACTGAAAAACCTAAGCAAAAGTCTATGGCAGGGGAGGTCATGAGCCTTAGGGGTATAAAGCCTGCTCTTCTTTGGCTAAATGTATATATTATTCCCACAAAGCTGCCCTGAAAGTACTGCACTTAATGTTCATATTCACATATTAATGCTACTCTCACTTCTGGTTAGAGAAACTTCTCTTTTCAGATGGTGATGACCACTGGGATGACTCAAAAGGCAACATAGTGCTGAGAAGAAGGGATGGAGGAGTGCCCAGCACTGAAACATCTCTGTCACACCCTCCAAGGCTCAGGACCCATTGCGGAAGAGGGGACGGATAGAATGAAAGGGCCAAAGAAGGGTAGGATTCCTTACAATGCAACTGTCCAGACAGAAATTGGCCTTGATATCCATGACCTTGCAGTGCCTAGCAATACCTTCACAAGACCCTCATAATAGAAGAAAATGATGATGACATCAAATTAAAAGAGAGACTAATGGAGAGGGCGAAGGGATATAATGGAGATTAGAGTTCTAAAGGGTATGGGAGCAGGGGAAGGAAATATCATGCATTTTTTGTATGTAAGTATAGAAATTGTCAAAAATAATAATAATTAAAAAAATAAAACAAAAAAGAAACTATTTTGCAAGTTGAATGATATTACTGAATTATACAACTTGTTAGATTGCAAAAACCAAGGAAGTTTGAACTTGCTGTACCCAACCCTCTTCGTAAAATAGCAACTCATTCAAATCTGACTCATTTTTTTTCTTTTTTTAAATTTTTCCCTTTTTTTGATTTATATTATTCTGACTTTACATTCATAGTATTGGTTCCATTGTCCTCCTCTCTGTCCTCCCACGTTCAAAGGGACCCTCATCAATGGGGAATATGGGTCATGCATTCTGAGGTTAGTCAAGAGTTCTGGGGGGTATGCCCCAGTTCTGTGCATAAAGCCCCAACTTGTGACTCTAACAATCTTTCCGCCCCCTCTTCCGCAAGTTTCCCTGAGCCACATTGGGGTCATTTTAGTTCTGCTTCAGTGGTGAGGTTTTGGGAGCCTCTGTGTCTCTGGATATCTGGCTTAGTTGGAGTTGGATGTTCTCTGTGTTTATCTCCGTCAGCCTTTTTCTGGTGTCCTGATCACCATGAACGCTGTATTCTAGCCCTTCCCCTGCGTTGTTGTATGGTTTCATCTGGGGCCCTGGTGAGGTGTGGTTAGCTGATCCTCCCTTCAGGTTTGTTATCCACCTGAAAAAAGATAAGCAAATTCTCCAACGGAGAGAGAAGTTAGTACTAGATAGAAGGTATGGCCCTATATGATTTGGAGGGATTTTTATATGCGTTGGCTCTCTTCTAGCCCACATTTGGTGGTATCTTGATCTTGGAGACTGAGCTCATTTTTTGTACCTGGTTTTGACTTATTTCCCAGTTCCAGCAATGAGTTCCATTCCACTGAGTGGATCTATTAGCCAAATCAAGAGCAGTTGGTTATCCACCATGGCTGTGTTTCACTACTGCACTTGTATGAGCATTACATCAAGTTGTTTCCTGCTGGGTATCTTAGATTGCAAGTTGTTTGGATCAATGTTGGACATTTTCCCCCAGTTGCTCATGTAGCACCCTCTGGTACTAGACTCGCTAACTGTCTGGGGACTGACCTTCTTCCAGATTCTGGGAGTTCTCTCTGTTTGGTCTCACACATGTATGCTGTCTTCGACAGTAGGGTCTTACCATTAACCTTTGGTGGGTCACCAAGAACTCTGACAGAAGTCTAATTTTTTGAGAAACCTTGTAGGTGTTTCAGATCAACAGCTCATTGTGGAAGTTAACCCCGTGTTGGCACTGGGTGTTATAAGTCTGCACCTAGGAAGGTGAGGGAGGAAAAAGATAGATAATATAAAAGAGAAAGTGAGTATAGAGAAGAGAGGGAGAGAGAGAGAGAAGAGAAAGAGAATCAGGACAAGATTAAAGTTGGCCTTCATGATGTTCTCTCCAGGTTCCTGTGGTTCCTGTGTTCCCTCTGCGGGCCTGCTGAAGGATCAATGTTTTAGCCTGTTGTTCAGAGTAAAGGGTTTTATAGTATCTTTTCCTTTTGGGTCCCAATTTATATCCCACCTTGTCCTCCATCCCACCCTCTTGTTCCCTCCAACCCTTACCCTCCCTCCATCCCACCCTCCCTCTTGTCTGGGCCTCAGAGTGTTTATTAGGTTTGGCCGCATGTCACGTGGATTCCGGTTAGGAGAGACAGATAAATGAGACCATGCGACGATTATCTTTTTGTGCTTGGGTGAGCTCACTGAGGATGATCTGTTCCATGTTTGACCATTTTTTTCAAATTTCCTTATTTCATCTTTCCTTACTGCTGTGTAGAATTCCATAGTATAGATATACCACATCTTTGTTATCCATTCATCTAGTGATGGACACCTGGGTTGATTCCAGCTCTTTGCTATTTTGAATTGAGCAGCTATAAACATGGTTGAGCAAATGTCCCTGTCTGAGGTTTGGAGCCTTTAGGGTAAATGCCCAATAAGGGAATAACTGGATCCATTGGTAGGTCTTTGGTCATCCTTTTCAGGAGTCTCCATATAGCTGTCCATAGTGGGTAAACCATTTTACATTCCCACCAGCAGTGAAAACTTGTTCCTATTTCTCCACAGCCTCGCCAGCATTTGTTTTCATTGTTTTTTTTAATGGTAGCCATCCTTACTGGGGTAAGGTGAATCTCATAGTTGTTTTAATTTGCATTTCCATGATGATTAGGTATGTTGAACATTTTCTTAAATGTGTGTTTGTTATTTATATTTCTTCCTCTGAGAACTCCCTGTGCAGTTCTCGGCCCCACTTTGTGAGAGGGTTGTTTGGTGATTTATTATTTAGGTTTTGGAGTTCTTTCTAGATTCTAGAAATTAGGCCTCTGTCAGATGTATAGCGGGTGAAAATTTTCTCCCATTCTGTGGGTAATCTGCTGGCTTTGGTTATAGTAGTTTTGGCAGTCAAAAAGCTTTTTAGCCTCATCAGATCCCAATGGTTGAGTGATTGTTTAATTTGCTGAGCTGCTGGGGTTTGGTTCAGGAAATCTTTTCCCACTCCTACATCACAGAAGGTTCCTCCTATTTTTTCTTCCAGTAATAGCAGAGTTTCTGGTTTTATATTAAGGTCTTTGATCCATTTGGACTTAATTTTTGTGCATGGAGAGATGTGTGGGTCAAGTTTCACTTTCCTACATATGGTTGTCCAGTTTGTCCAGCACCATTTGTTGAAGATGCTGTCTTTTCTCTATTCTGCATTGGTAGGGCCTTTGTCAAATATCAAGTAGCTGTAGTTACTTCACCCAAAGTCTGGGTCTTCAATTCTGTTCCCTTGGTCTATATTCCTGTTTTTATGCCAGTACCATGTTGTTTTCATTACAATGGTTTTGTCGTATAGCTTTAGATCAGGTATGGTGATGTCTCCAGAGGTGTTTCTTTTGCTGAGTATGAGCTTGGATATCCGAGGCCTTCTGCCTTTCCATATGAATTTTGAGATAGTTTTTTCTATTTCATTGAAGAAGGAAGTTGGGATTTTTATTGGCATTGCATTGAATCTATAAAGTGCTTTTGGTAAAATTGTCATTTTCACAATGTTAATTCTACCAATCCAGGAGCATGGGAAGTCTTTCCATTTTTGTAGGACCTCCTCAATTTCTTTTTTTGAGAGTTTTTATGTTTTCATTGTATAGGTCTTTCACTTCCTTAATTAATGTTATTCCAAGGTATTTTATTTTCTTTGTTGCAATTGAAAATGGGACGATGTTAGTTATTTCTTTTTCTGTCTCTTTGTCCTTTGCATACAGAAAGGCTACTGATTTCTGTGCGTTGATTTTGTATCCTGCTACTTTGCTGAAGGCACTAATCACCTTTAAGATTTTTGAGATGGAAGTTCTCGGGTCACTTATGTATAGAATCATGTCATCTGCAAATAGGGCTAACTTAACTTCTTCCTTTCCAATTTGTATCCCTTTGATTTCTTTCTCCTGTCTTATTGCTTGAGATAATACTTCTAGCACTATGTTGAAGAGCAGAGGTGAGAGTGGACACCCCTGCCTTGTTCCTGACCTCAATGGGAATTCCTTCAGTCTCTCCCCATTTAGAAATACTTGGGCTTTAGCTGCTTTATATATAGCCTTTATTATGTTGAGATATGGGCCATACATGCCTATTCTCTCCAATGTTTTGGTCATGAAGTGATGTTGTATTTTGTCAAAGGCCTTTTCTGCATCTATTGAAATAAGCATGTGGTTTTTGTGTTTCAGCTTGTTTATGTGGTGTATTACATTGAAAGATTTCCATATGTCGAACCACCCCTGCGTTCCAGGGATGAAGCCTACTTGATCAAGGTGGATAATGCTTTTGATGTACTGTTGAATTTGGTTTGCAAGAATTTTGTTCAGGATCTTTGCATCTATGTTCATCAGAGAAATGGGCCTATAATTTTCCTTTCTTGTGGCATCCCTGCCTGGTTTTGGAATTAGGGTGATACTAGCTTCATAAAAGGATTTAGGGATCTCTCCCTGGTCTCCTATTGTGTGGCACAGTTTGAGAAGAATTGGTTTCAGTTCTTCCATGAAAGTTTGGTAGAATTCTGCTGAGAAACCGTCTGGTCCTGGACTCTTCTTTTTGGGGAGGTGTTTGATTACCTCTTCTATCTTGAAGGGTGTGATGGGTTTGTTTAGGAAATTAATCTGCTCTGAGCTTAGCTTTGGTAGGTGGTATGTGTCTAGGAATTCATCCATTTCCTCCATATTCTCCTGTTTTATGGAGTAGAGGTTTTTGAAATAAGTCCTAATAACTCTTCCTATTTCACTCATGTCTGTTGTGATCTCTCCCTTTTCATTTCCAATTTTGTTGATTTGAAGTGTTTCTTTTTTCCGCTTGATCAAATTGGCCAGGGGTGTATCAATCTTGTTAATTTTTCAAAGAACCAGCTCTTTGTTTCATCAGTTTTCTTAATTGTCCTCTTAGTTTACAATTTATTAATTTCTGCTCTGATCTTAATTATTTCTTTTCATCTGGAGCTTTTTGGGTTGGCTTCTTCTAGCTTTTCCAATGCTTTTAGGTGAATGGTTAGGTTATTGATTTGGGATCTCTCTGTTTTTGTTATGAGGGCATTTAGTGCTATGATTTTTCCCCTAAGGACTGCCTTCATTGCATCCCACAAGTTTTGGTATGATGTGTTCTCGTTGTCATTGAATTCTAGAAATTTTGCAATTTCATTCTTTATTTCATCCACAACCCATTTATTGTTTAAAAGTGTGTTGTTCAATTTCCAGGAGGGAGAGGGATTCCAGTTGTGCTTTTTGTTGTTGATTTCTAGCATTATAGCATTGTGGTCTGATATCATGCAGGAAATTACATCAATTTTCTTGAAAATATGGAGAAAGGCTTTGTGGCCCAGTACATGATCTATTTTAGAGAAGGTTCTGTGGGCTGCTGAGAAGAATGTGTAATCTGTAGATTTGGGGTGGAGTGTTCTGTATATGTCTGTTAGGTCTAGTTGCTCTATGGTGTTATTGAGCTCTCTTATTTCCATATTAATTTTCTGTTTGGATGATCTATCCATTGTTGATAGTGGAGTATTGAAGTCCCCAACTATGATGGTGTTGGTGTTTATTTCTGTTTTGTTGCCAAGTAGATTTTGCTTTATGAATTGTGGTGCACCTGTGTTTGGTGCATAAATATTGATGATTGTGATATCCTTTTGTTGGATTGTTCCCTTGATAAGTAAGAAGTGGCCTTCTTTGTCTTTTTTGGTTACTTTTGGTTTGAAGTCTATTTTATCTGATATAAGTATAGCTATGCCTGCTTTTTTCGTATTTGTGTTTGCTTGGAATATCATTTTCCACCCTTTCACCCTGAGGAGGTGTCTGTCTTTAGTGGTGAGGTGGGTTTCTTGAAGACAGCAGATTGAGAGGTCCAGTTTTCTGATCCACCCTGTTAGCTTATGTCTTTTGGTGGGTGAATTAAGGCCATTAATATTCAGAGATATTACTTTGAGGTTTAATACCTGCCATCTTGTGGTGGGTTGTGGCCTTTGTTGTTGTTTTGGGGGGGTGGGGGGGTTAATGTGGACTGTTTCTTGATGGCTCTTGAGATTCATTATTTGTTTCTTCTGTGTGGACAATTCCCTTAAGTACTTTCTGTAGGTTTGGCTTTGTGTTCTTATATTTGGAAAGATGAGTTTTATCGTGGAACATTTTTCTTTCACCATCTATTATGAGGGATACTTTTGCTGGGTAGAGTAGTTGGGGCTGGAAACCATGGGTTCTTAGAGTTTGCAGTGTCCATTCCAGGCCCTTCTGGATTTTAGTGTTTCCATTGAGAAGTCTGAGGTAATTCTAATGGGGTTCCCTTTATATGTAATGTATTGTTTTTCCCTGGCTGCTTTTAGGCTTTTCTCTGTGCTTGATGTTTAGAGTCTTAAAGATAATGTGTCTTGGAGAATTTCTCCTTTGGTCCAGTCTGTTTGGAGTTCTACTAGCTTCTTGTAATTTGATGGGATTTTCTTTTGAGAGAGCGGGGAAGTTTTCTTCAATTATTTTGTTGAATAGGCTTTCCATTCCTTTGGTCTGTGTTTCTTTCCCCTCTGGTATACCTATGATCCTAATGTTTGGACGCTTAAGGGTGTCCCACATTTCCCTCATGTTCTGTTCATAGAAATTTTTGAACTTGTTGAAATTTTTGGACTCACAAACTATTTCTTCTGTTTTGTCTTCCAGTTCTGAGTTTCTGTCTTCCACTTGACTTACTCTGTTCTTAAGAGCTTCTATAGAGTTTTGGGCTTGTTCAATTTGGTTCATATTTTCTGTGGTTTTTTTATGTATAGTTTCCATCCCTCTGTCTAGTTCCCTTTTTGTGCCATTTTCTGACTTTCTTAAGGCTCCTTGGAGTTCATCCTTGCATTTCTTTATGTCTTCATTGAACTTAGCCAGCTGGTTATTGAGGACCTCTTTTTTTTTCATTCTACTTCAGATCATTTAACTCTTTGGAGCCCTTCCTGGTTCCTTTCTATTAGGTCTAATCTAGCAAGGATAACATTCATACACTTGTTGGTTCTTTGTTGAGTTTCTGATAATTGTGCCAAGCTTCCTTCGGTTTTCAGAAATGAAGATGTTTCTTTACTTATGAAACTACTTTGAAATGGAATGAACATACTAAATTATACAACTTGTTAGATTGTACAATCCAAGGAAGATTGAATTTGTTGTACTCAACCCTCTTCTTACAAAAGCAACTCATTCAAATCACACTCTTCCTGCCTTAGCAAGCTTCTTTTAGTTTTGGGCAATAAAAATCTTTCTTTACTTAAGAAACTACTTTTGAAATGGAATGAACTTACTGATTTATACAACTTGTTAGATTGTACAAACCAAGGAAGTTTGAACTTGCTGTACTCAACCATCTTTGTACAAAAAACACTCATTCAAATAGCACTCATATACTGACTTACCAAGCTTCTCTCAGTTTTCGGCAATGAAGATGTTTCTTTACTTAAGAAACTACTTTGGAAACAGAATGAACTTACTTAATTAAACAGCTTGTTATATTGTACCAACCAAGGAAGGTTGAACTTGCTGTTCTTTACCATATTCGTACAAAAGCAACTGCTTCAAATTGCGCTCATTTGCTGACTTAGGAAGCTTCTTTCAGTTTTCGACAATGAAGATGTTTCTTTACTTAGGAAAGTACTTTGGAAACAGAATGAACTTACTGAATTATAAACTTGTTAGATTGCACACACCAAGGAAGTTTGAACTTGCTGTACTCAACCCTCGTAGTACAAAAGCAACTCATTCAAATCACACTCATTTGCTGCCTTCGCAAGCTTCTTTCATTTTTTGCAATGAAGATGTTTCTTTACTAAAGAAACTACTTTGGAAACAGAATGAACTTACTGAATTATACAACTTGTTAGAATTTACAAACCCAGGAAGTTTGAATTTGCTGTACTCAACCCTCTTCATGCAAACACAACTCATTCAAATAAACTCTTTCTGCCTTTGCAAGCCTCTTTCAGTTTTCAGCAATGAAGATGTTTCTTTACTTAAGAAACTACTATGGAAATGGAATGGACTTACTGAATTATACAACTTCTTAGATTGTACAAACCAAGGAAGTTTGAACTTGCTCTACTCAACCATCTTTATACAAAAGCAACTCATTGAAATAGCACGTATTTACTGACTTATCAAGCTTCTTTCTTTTCTTGGAAACGAAGGTGTTTCATTACATAAGAAAATACTTGGAAAATGCAGTGAACTTTCTGAATTATAGAACTTGTAAGATTGTTCAAACCAAGAAAGTTTGAACTTGCTGTACTCAACCATCTTTGTACAAAAGCAACTGCTTCATATCCCATTCATTTGCTGACTTACCAAGCTTCTTTCAGATTTTGACAATGAAGATGTTTCTTTACTTAAGAAGCTACTTTAGAAACAGAATTAACTTAATGAATTATACAACTTGTTACATTGTACAAGCCAAGGAAGTTTGAACTTGCTGTACTGAACCCTCTTCATACAAAAGCAACTCATTAAAAATGCACCCATTTGCTGACTTAGCAAGCTTCTTTCAGTTTTCAGAAATGAAGATGTTTCTTTACTTAAGAAACTACTTTGGACATGGAATGAACTTACTGAATTATACAACTTTTCAGATTGTACAAACTAACGAAGTTTGAACTTGCCTTACTAAAACATCTTCATACAAAAGCAACTCATTCAAATCAACTCATTCTGCCTTAGCAAGCTTCTTCCAATTTTCAGCAATAAAGATGTTTCTTTACTTAAGAAACTACTTTGAAACAAAATGAACTTACTGAATTATACAACTTGTTAGATTGTACAAACCAAGGAAGTTTGAACTTTCTGTTCTCAACACTTTTTGTACAAAAGCAACTCCTTCAAATTACACTCATTTGAGGCCTTACTAAGCATCTTTCACTTGTCAACAATGAGGATGTTTCTTTCCTTAAGAAACTAAATTGGAAACAGAATGAACTTACTGAATTATACAACTTGTTAGATTGTACAAACAAAGGAAGTTTGACCTTGCTGTACTAAACCCTCTTTGTACAGAAGCAACTCATTTAAATCACAGTCATTTGCTGCCTTCGGAAGCTTCTTTCAGTTTTCAGAAATGAAGATGTTTCGTTAAGAAAGTACTTAGGAAAGAGAATGAACTCACTGAATTATAACACTTGTTAGATTGAACAAACAAAGGAAAGTTGAACTTGCTGTACTCAGTTAACACTCTTCATATAAAAGGAACTCATTCAAATCAGTCATTTCCTCCCTTAGCAAGCTTTGTTCAGTTTTCAGAAATGAAAATGGTTCATTCCATAAGAAACTCCTTTGAAAGAGAACGAAGTCACTTAATTATAACACTTGTTAGAGTGTACAAACCAAGGAAGTTTGAACTTGCTGTACTCAACCCTCTTTGTACAAAAGCAACTCATTAGGGCTGGAGAGATGGCTTAGTGGTTAAGGCGCCTGCCTCCTAAGCCTAAAACGCTGGTTCCAATCTCCAGCAATTCCAATCTCCAGGTCCCACGTTTAGCCAGATGCAAAGTGACACAAGGGCATAATGCCACACTTGACCACAGGGGGGTGCACGCATCTGGATTTCATTCACAGCATCTGAAAGGCTGCTGCAGCGCCCATCTCTATCTGTCTTCCTCTCCCCCCTATCTCTCTCTGTGTCTCTCTTCAAAAAAAAAAAAAAAGCAACTCATTAAAATCATACCCATTTGGTGCCTTAGCAAGCTTCCTTCAGTTTTTAAAAATGAAAAATGTTTCTTTCCTTAAGAAAAAACTTTGGATATGGAATGAACATACTGAATTATGAAACTTGATAGATTGTACAAAGCAAGGAAGTTTGAACTTGCTGTACTCAACACTCTTTGTACAAAAGCAACTCATTCAAATCGCACTCATTTGCTGACTTAGCAAGCTTCTTTCAGTTTTTTGCAATGAAGATGATTCTTTACTTAACTACTTCAGAAACAGAATGAACTTACTGAATTATAAAACTTGGTAGATTGTACAAACCAAGGAAGTTTTAAATTGCTGTACTCAATGCTCTTCGTATAGAAGCAACTCTTTCAAATCGAAGTCATTTCCTCCTATACCAACTTTCCTTCTATTTTCTGCAATGATGATATTTCTTTACTTAAGAAACTACTTTGGAAATGGAATGAATGTACAAAATTATATGTCTTATCAAATTGTACAATTAAGAAAACTGATGAAACAAAGAGCTGGTTATTTGAAAAAAATAACAAGATTGACACACCCCCGGCCAATTTAATCAAGTAGAAAAAAGAAACACTTCAAATCAACTAAATTAGAAATGAAAAGGGAGAGATCACAACAGACATGAGTGAAATAGGAAGAGTTATTAGGACTTATTTCAAAAACCTCTACTCCATAAAACAGGAGAATATGGAGGAAATGGATGAATTCCTAGACACATACCACCTACCAAAGCTAAGCTCAGAGCAGATTAATTTCCTAAACAAACCCATCACACCCTTCAAGATAGAAGAGGTAATCAAACACCTCCCCAAAAAGAAGAGTCCAGGACCAGACGGTTTCTCAGCAGAATTCTACCAAACTTTCATGGAAGAACTGAAACCAATTCTTCTCAAACTGTGCCACACAATAGGAGACCAGGGAGAGATCCCTAAATCCTTTTATGAAGCTAGTATCACCCTAATTCCAAAACCAGGCAGGGATGCCACAAGAAAGGAAAATTATAGGCCCATTTCTCTGATGAACATAGATGCAAAGATCCTGAACAAAATTCTTGCAAACCAAATTCAACAGTACATCAAAAGCATTATCCACCTTGATCAAGTAGGCTTCATCCCTGGAACGCAGGGGTGGTTCGATATACGGAAATCTGTCAATGTATACACCACATAAACAAGCTGAAACACAAAAACCACATGCTTATTTCAATAGACGCAGAAAAGGCCTTTGACAAAATACAACATCACTTCATGACCAAAACATTGGAGAGAATAGGCATAGACAGCCCATATCACGACATAATAAAGGCTATATATAAAGCAGCTAAAGCCCAAGTATTTCTAAATGGGGAGAGACTGAAGGAATTCCCATTGAGGTCAGGAACAAGGCAGAGGTGTCCACTCTCACCTCTGCTCTTCAACATAGTGCTAGAAGTATTAGCTCAAGCAATAAGGCAGGAGAAAGAAATCAAAGGGATACAAATTGGAAAGGAAGAAGTTAAGTTAGCCCTATTTGCAGACGACATGATTCTATACATAATTGACCTGAGAACTTCCATCTCAAAACTCTTAAAGGTGATTAGCACCTGCAGCAAAGTAACAGGTTACAAAATCAACACACAGAAATCAGTAGCCTTTCTGTATGCAAAGGACAAAGAGACAGAAAAAGAAATAACTAACATCGTCCCATTTTCAATTGCAACAAAGAAAATAAAATACATTAGAATAACATTAACTAAGGAAGTGAAAGACCTATACAATGAAAACATAAAAACTCTCAAAAAAGAAATTGAGGAGGTCCTACAAAAATGGAAAGACTTCCCATGCTCCTGGATTGGTAGAATTAACATTGTGAAAATGACAATTTTACCAAAAGCACTTTATAGATTCAATACAATGCCAATAAAAATCCCAACTTCCTTCTTCAATGAGATAGAAAAAACTATCTCAAAATTCATATGGAAAGGCAGAAGGCCTCAGATATCCAAGCTCATCCTCAGCAAAAGAAACACCTCTGGAGGCATCACCATACCTGATCTAAAGCTATACTACAAAGCCATTGTAATAAAAAGAACATGGTACTGGCATAAAAACAGGAACATTGACCAATGGAACAGAATTGAAGACCCAGACTTTGGGTGAAGTAACTACAGCTACTTGATATTTGACAAAGGCCCTACCAATGCAGAATGGAGAAAAGACAGCATCTTCACCACATTTGTTGCTGGACAAACTGGACAACCATATGTAGGAAAATGAAATTCGACCCACACATCTCTCCATGCACAAAAATTAAGTCCAAATGGATCAAAGACCTTATAAAACCAGAAACTCTGCTACTACTGGAAGAAAAAATAGGAGGAACCTTCCGTGATATAGGAGTGGGAAAACATTTCCTGAACCAAACCCCAGAAGCTCAGGAAATTAAACAATCACTCTACCATTGGGATATCATGAAGCTGAACAGCTTTTTGACTGACAAAAATACTATAACCAAAGCCAGCAGATTACCCACAGAATGGGAGAAAATTTTCACTAGCTATTCAACTTACAGAGGCCTAATTTCTAGGATCTACAAAGAATTCCAAAACCTAAACAATAAATCACCAAACAACCCACTCACAAAATGGGGCAGAGAACTGCACAGGGAGTTCTCAGAGGAAGAAATACAAATAGCAAACACACATTTAAGAAAATGTTCAACATCCCTAATTATCAGGGAAATGCAAATTAAAACAACTATGAGATTCCACCTTACCCCAGTAAGGATGGCTACCATTAAAAAAAAACAATGAAAACAAATGCTGGCGAGGCTGTGGAGAAATAGGAACAAGTTTTCACTGCTGGTGGGAATGTAAAATGGTTTACCCACTATGGACAGCTATATGGAGACTCCTGAAAAGGATGACCAAAGACCTACCAATGGATCCAGTTATTCCCTTATTGGGCATTTACCCTAAAGGCTCCAAACCTCAGATCAGAGACATTTGCTCAACCATGTTTATAGCTGCTCAGTTCATAATGGCAAAGAGCTGGAATCAACCCAGGTGTCCATCACTAGATGAATGGACAACAAAGATGTGGTATATCTATACTATGGAATTCTACATAGCAGTAAGGAAAGATGAAATAAGGAAATTTGGAAAAAATGGTCAAACATGGAACAGATCATCCTCAGTGAGCTCACCCAAGCACAAAAAGATAATCGCCACATGATCTCGTTTATCTGTCGCTCCTAACTGGAATCCATGTGACATGCGACCAAACCTAATAAACACTCTGAGGCCCAGACAAGAGGGAGGGTGGGATGGAGGGAGGGTAAGGGTGGGAGAGAACGAGAGGGTGGGAGGGAGGACAAGGGGGGATACAAATTGGGACCCAAAAGGAAAAGATACTATAAAACCCTTTACTCTGAACAACAGGCTAAAACATTGATCCTTCAGCAGGCCCGCAGAGGGAATACCCAAACTCCAGGAACGTGGAGAGAACATCATGAATGCCAACTTTAATCTTGTCCTTCTTCTCTTTCTCTTCTCTCTCCCTCTCCTCTCTATACTCACTTTCTCTTTTATATTATTTATCTTTTTCCTCCCTCACCTTCCTAGGTGCAGACTTATAACACCCAGTGCCAGCATGGGGTTAACTTCTACAATGAGCTGTTGATCTGAAACACCTACAAGGTTTCCCAAAAAAGACAGACTTCTGTCAGAGTTCTTGGTGACCCACCAATGGTTAATGGTAAGACCCTACTGTTGAAGACAGCATACGTGTGTGAAACCAAACACAGACAGACTTGGCCAGAATCTGGAAGGTCGGTCCCCAGATAGTTAGCTAGTCTAGTACCGGAGGGTGCTACACGAGCAACTGGGGGAAAATGTCCGACATTGGTCCAAACAACTTGCAGTCTAAGATACCCAGCAGGAAACAACTTGACATAATGCTCATACAAGTGCAGTAGTGGCAAACAGCCATGGTGGGTAACCAACTGCTCTTGATTTGGCTAATGGATCCACTCAGTGGAATGGAACTCATTGCTGGAACTGGAAAATAAGTCAAAACCAGGTACAAAAAATGAGCTCAGTCTCCAAGATCAAGATGCCACCAAATGTGGGCTAGAAGAGAGCCAACACATATAAAATTCCCTCCAAAACATATAGGGTCATACCTTCTATCTAGTACTAACTCCTCTCTCCATTGGAGAATTTGCTTATCTTTTTTCAGGTGGACAACAAACCTGAAGGGAGGATCAGCTAACCACACCTCACCAGGGCCCCAGCTGAAACCATAGAACAACGCAGGGGAAGGGCTAGAATACAGAGTTCATGGTGATCACGACACCAGAAAAAGGCTGAAGGAGATAAACACAGAGAACATACAACTCCAACTAAACAAGATATTCAGAGACACAGAGGCCCCAAAAACCTCATCACTGAAGTAGAACTAAAATGACCCCAATGTGGCTCAGGGAAACTCACGGAAGAGGGGGCGGAAAGATTGTTAGAGTCACAAGTTGGGGCATTATGCACAGAGACTGGGGAATACCTCCCAGAACTCTTGACTAACCTCCCAATGCATGACCTACATTCCCCATTGATGAGGGTCCCTTTGAAAGTGGGAGGACAGGGAGGAGGACAATGGAACCAATAGTATGAATGTAAAATCAGAATAATATAAATAAAAATATATATTAAAAAAACTTGTTATATTGTACAAACCAAGGAATGTTGAACTTGCTGTACTCTACCATCTTCGTAAAAAAAAGCAACTGCTTCAAATCACACTCATTTTATGACTTAGGAAGCTACTTTCAGTTTTTGACAATGAAGATGTTTATTTACTTAAAAAAGTACGTTGGAAACAGAATGAACTTACTGAATTATACAACTTGTTAGATTTTACAATTCAAGGAAAGTTGAATTTGCTGTACTCAACCCTCTTCTTACAAAAGCAACTCATTCAAATCACGCTTTTCCTGCCTTAGCATGATTCTTTCAGTTTTCAGCAATGAAGATGTTTCTGTACTTAAGAAACTACTTAGGAAATGGAAGGAACTTCCTGAATTATACAACTTGTTAGATTGTACAAACCAAGGAAGTTTGAACTTGCTTTACTCAACCCTCTTCTTACAAAAGCAACTCATTCAAATCGAAGTCATTTCCTCCCTTAGCAAGGTTCTTTCCATTTTCGGCAATGACAATGTTTCTTTACTTAAGAAATACTTTGGAAATGGAATGAACTTACTCAATTATACAGCTTGTGAGATTGTACGAACCAAGGAGTTTGAACTTGCTGTACTCAACCCTCTTTGTACAAAAGCAACTCATTCAAATCAACTCTTTCCGCCTTAGCAAGCTTCTTTCAGTTTTCAGCAATGAAGATGTTTCTTTACTTGAGAAACTACTTTGAAAATGGAATGAATTTACTAAATTATACAACTTGTTAGATTGCACAAACTAAGGAAGTTTGAACTTGCTGTACTCAACCCTCTTCATGCAAAAGCAACTCATGAAAATCGCACCCATTTGCTGACTTAGCAAGCTTCCTTCAGTTTTCAGAAATGAAGATGTTTCTTTACTTAAGAAACTACTTTGGACATGGAATGAACTTACAGAATTATACAACTACTTAGATTGTTCAAACCAACGAAGTTTGAAATTGCTGTACTCAACCCTCTTCATACAAAAGCAACTCATTCAAACAAGGAAGGTTCAACTTGTCTTACTTAACCCTCTTTGAATAAAAGGAACTACTTCAATTCACACTCATTTTCTGACTTAGGACGCTTCTTTCAGTTTTTGACATGAAGATGTTTCTTAAGAAACTACTTCAAAATGGAATGAACATACTGAATTATACAACATGTTAGATTTTACAATCCAAGCAAGTTTGAACTTGCTGTACTCAACCATCTTTGTACAAGAGCAACTCATTCAAATAGCACTCATTTACTGAATTAACAAGCTTTTTTCAGTTTTCAGAAATGAAGGTGTTTCTTAACAAAAGAAAATACTTGGAAAATGGAATGAACTTTCTGAATTATAAAACTTGTAAGATTGTACAAACCAAGGAAGTTTGAACTTACTGTGTTCAACCCTCTTCTTACAAAAGCAACTGCTTCCAATCACACTCATTTGCTGACTTACCAATCTTCTTTCGGTTTTGGAAAATGAAGATATTTCTTTACTTAAGAAACTACTTTGGAAACAGAGGGAACATACTGAATTATACAACTCGTTAGTTGTACAAACCAAGGAAGTTTGAACTTGCTGTACTCAACCCTCTGTGTACAAAAGCAACTCATTGAAATCGAAGTCATTTGCTGACTTAGCAAGCTTCTTTCAGTTTTTGGCAATGAAGATGTTAATTTACTTAAGAAACTACTTTGAAACAAAATGAATATACTGAATTATACAACTTGTAAGATTGTACAAACCAAGGAAGTTTGAACTTGCTGTACTCAACCCTCTTCATACAAAAGCAACTCCTTCAAATTGCACTCATTTGCTGACTTACCAAGCTTCTTTCAGTTTTTGGCAATGAAGATGTTAATTTACTTAAGAAACTACTTTGAAACCAAATGAATATACTGAATTATACAACTTGTTAGATTGTAGAAACCAAGGATGTTTGAACTTGCTATACTCAACCCTCTTTGTACAAAAGCCACTCATTCAAATCACACTCATTTCCTCCCTTAGCAAGCTTCTTTCAGTTTTTGGCAATGAAGATCTTTCTTTACTTAAGGAACTACTTTGGAAATGGAATGAATGTACTGAATTATACAACTTGTTAGACTGTACAAACCAAGGAATTTGAACTTGCTGTACTCAACCCTCTTCTGACAAAAGCACCTCATTCAAATTGAACTCATTTCCTCGCTTAGCAAGCTTCTTTCAGTTTTCGGCAATGAAGATGTTCCAAAGGCAATACTTTGGAAATGAAATGAACTTACTGAATTTTACAACTTGTTAGATTGTACAAACCAAGGAAGCTTGAACTTGCTGTACTCAACCATCTTTGTATAAGAGCAACTCATTCAAATAGCACTCATTTACTGACTTACCAAGCTTTGCTCAATTTTTGACAATGAAGAAGTTTCTTTACTTAAGAAACTACTTTGGAAACAGAAAGAACTTTCTGAAATATACAACTCGTAAGATTGTACAAACCAAGGAAGTTAGAATATTCTGTACTAAACACTCTTCAAACAAAAGCAACTCATTAAAAATCACAGTCATTTGCTGACTTAGCAAGATTCCTGCAGTTGTCAGAAATTAAGATGTTTCTTTACTTAAGAAACTACTTTGGACATGGAATGAACTTACTGAATTATACAACTTGTTAGATTGTATAAACCAAGAAAGTTTGAACTTGTTGTACTCAACACTCTTTGTACAAAAGCCACTCATTGAAATCACACTCATTTCCTACTTACCAAAGTTCTTTCAATTTTTGGCAATGAAGATCTTTCTTTACTGAAGAAACTACTTTGAAAACAGAATAAACTTACTGAATTATACAACTTGTTAGAATGTAAAACCAAGGAAGTTTGAACTTGTTGTACTCAACCCTCTTCATACAAGAGCAACAAGTTAAAATCGCACTCATTTGCTGACTTAGCAAGTTTCCCTCAGTTGTCAGAAATGAATATGTTTCTTTACTTAAGAAACTACTTTGGAAATGGAATGACCTTACTGAAATATACAACATGTCAAATTGTACAAACCAGGGAAGTTTGAACTTGCTATACTCAACCATCTTTGTACACGAGCAACTCATTCAAATAGCACTCATTTAGTGACTTATCAAGCTTCTTTCACTTTTAGGCAATGAAAGTGTTCCTTTACATAAGAATATACTTGGAAAACGCAATGAACTTACTGAATTATACAACTTGCTGGATGGTACAAACCAAGGAAGTTTGAACTTGCTGTACTCAACCCTTTTCATACAAAAGCCACTCATTCAAATTACTTTGAAATGGAATAAACATACTGAATTATACAAAATGTTAGGTTGTACAAACCAAAGAAGTTTGAAAGCAACTCATTCCAGTCTCACTCATTTGCTCCCTTCACAAGCTTCCTTCAGTTTTAAGCAATGAAGATGTTTCTTCACTTAAGAACCTAATTTGAAACCGAATAACCATACTGAATTATACAACTTGTTAGATTGCACAAACCAAGTGAGTTTGAACTTGCTGTACTCAACCCTCGTCATACAACAGCAACTCATTGAAATTGAATTCATTTACTGACTTAGCAAGCTTCTTTCAGTTTTTGCAATGAAGATGTTTCTTTACTTAAGAAACTACTTTGAGACTTCCGGGTAAGATGGTGGCATAGGAGCCACACCAAACCGGATCAGGGAGGGAATCAAAAAAAAAAAAAAAACTACACTCTTCTGAGGAAGAGAGCAGAATATTTTCTCCCGGAAATAGCGGAAAAGCAGAAGACAGCCAGAAACCCACTGTGGAGAGTGCAGCCCCCGGCAGCTCGCTCCCCATCCGTGGGCTCCCCATCCACGGGCTCCCCATCCGCAGGCTCCCATGGCTCCGCTCCACGCCAAGGGCAACCCAGCAGCTCCGCTTCACTCAGTGGGCTCCACAGCGGATCCGCGCCAAGGCTCCAACCCTCGGTTCAAAGCTGCCACCCAGATCAGCTAAACCCTGCTGAGCTTCCGCTGCAAAAGCCACCCGAACAAAAAAAAAGGGTACTTTTCAACCTCATCAGTCTCCTCACAAAGCACAGAAATCAAAGAAAAATCTGCGGAGCTACTGAAAGAGACACACACCGTGAGCTGCTGCAGGCTTCCTGAACTCGCCCATCCCCCAACCATCAGTTTCCCCAGGGTGTTGGTAGGATCAAGCACCTAGTGGCAGATCTGATCCACATCGCCAACACTGGACCCAGCATACCTGACCCAAGCTCCACAGCTCAGGGAACGAGGTGGGCACCCAGCATTGGTGAGTTTAAAAGCCACACCAAAAGATAACAAAGGCCTGCATTGGAAGTGCTAACCACTCTTTCCAGGTCAAGGCAGGGTATGTATTACATATTTGTGGGTGGCTTTACCAGTTTCAAATAAGCTGAATATGAGGGGTTGAATATTGCTATCTGTACTACTTATAGATTTAAAGGGCCTTTATATTTTGCTTCAGTTATTATTGAGGACAGGGTCTGATTCCCAAGCTGACAGGATTAAGGGCGTGGACCATCACATGCCCTTAGGGATTTTGACCCTATAGGACTGTTTGTCTTAATTCTCACACTTGTATACTCTGTGTTCATGTCAATTGAATGTGTATTTTGCTCTGTTGAAGTTTAGAACTTGCCTCTAAATTGTTCCACCAGTCCACTACAATACTTGCTTAACAAGCAAACTCAACAGCTAGGACTACTTCTACTTAGGTACAAGTGCTACACTCGACACCTTAAACTCATATCCTGAAATTATATAAAGGTGGATCACAACACCTAAGAACACTGAAGATAAATAGGAAACCTAAGCATCAAATCAATCCAGGATGCATAAGTCACTACATTATAATACAAGAAACACAAAGAATCAAGACAATGCAATCCCACCAAAAATTACAAATCCATCAGAAAGGTTCACCAATGAGAATGTTTTAGATGAAATTCCTGACAAAGATTTCAAGGGAATGATGATATCTATGTTCAAAGAAATGAAAGAAGAAATGAAAGAAATACGAGAAGAAAACAAAGGAATTAGAGAAGAAAACAAACTGTTGAAGCAGATTACAAAGAAACAGTTTAATGAAATAAAAAGGTCATTAGTGGACATGAATAAGGAAATAGAACTACTGAAGAAAAACCAGGCTGAAATCCTAGCACTGAAGAACACAGTCAGTGAAATAAAAAACTCTGTGGAAAGTCTCACTAGTAGAATGGATGAAGGAGAGGACAGAATATCTAAACTAGAAGACCAGGTGGCAGGTCACTTTATACTGATTAAAGGAACACTCTAACAGGAGGATATCACAATCCTAAACATTTATGCTCCCAACATGGGGGCCCCCAATTACATCAAACAAACACTATTGGACTTAAGGTCAGAGATAACACCTAACACAATAGTAGTGGGTGACTTCAATACCCCGCTGTCATCACTTGACAGGTCTACCCAACAAAAAATAAACAGAGAGATATCTGAATTAAATGATATCATGGAACAAATGGACCTAACAGATATATACAGAACATTCCATCCAAATGCTGCAGAATATACATTCTTCTCAGTGGCACATGGGACATTCTCTAAAATAGACCATATGATAGGACACAAATCAAATCTTAACAAATACAGGAAAATTGAAATAATCCCTTGTATGCTATCTGACCACAATGGGATTAAACTGCAAATCAACAACAAGAAAAACTACAGAGCATACAGAAATTCATGGAGACTAAACAGTACATTATTGAATGATGTATGGGTCATTGAAGAAATTAAAAAGGAAATCAAGAAATTCATAGAATCAAATGATGATGAGAATACAACATACCAAAACCTTTGGGACACAATGAAGGCAGTCCTACGAGGGAAATTTATAGCTCTAAGTGCCTATATTAAGAAATTAGAGAGTTCACAACTAAACAATTTAATGCTTCACCTTAAGGCCTTGGAAAAAGAAGAACAAGGCAAACCAAAAAATCAGTAGATGGGAAGAAATAATAAAGGTTAGGGCAGAAATTAATGAAATGGAAGCCAAAAAAACATGCAAAAAAATCAATGAAACAAAGAGTTGGTTCTTTGAAAGGATTAACAAGATTGACAAACCCTTAGCAAATCTGACCAAAAGAAAGAGAGAAGAGACAAAAATTGATAAAATTAGAGATGAAAAAGGCAACATCACAACAGATACCAAAGAAATTCAGAAAATCATACGGACATACTTTAAGAATATATATGCCTCTAAGTTTGAAAAACTGAAAGAAATGGATGATTTCCTTGATTTATATGACCTACCAATATTAAATCAAGATGAGATAAACCATTTAAATAGACCTATAAAAACCACAGAGATCCAAGCAGTCATAAAAAAACTCCCAACTAAAAAAAGCCCAGGCCCAGATGGATTCACTGCTGAATTTTACCAGACATTCCTGGAAGATCTAACACCAATGCTTCTCAAAATTTTCCATAAAATAGAAGAGGAAGGAATTCTACCAAAATCCTTCTATGAAGCCAGCATCACCCTGATACCCAAACCGGATAAAGACAGATCAAAAAAAGAAAATTATAGACCAATTTCCCTCATGAACATAGATGCATAAATTCTCAACAACATACTGGCAAACAGAATACAAGAATATATCAGAAAGATTATTCACCCTGACCAAGTAGGCTTTATCCCAGAGATGCAGGGATGGTTCAACATAAATGTAATACACCATATAAATGGTCTGAAGGACAAAAATCATATGGTCATCTCAATAGATGCAGAAAAGGCATTTGACAAAATCCAACACCCCTTCATGGTGAAAGTACTACAGAAACTTGGAATAGAAGGAACATATCTCAACATAATAAAAGCTATTTATGACAAACCTACAGCCAACATAATACTAAATGGGGAAAAACTTGAAGCTTTTCCTCTAAATTCAGGAACAAGACAAGGGTGTCCACTTTCCCCACTACTATTTAATATAGTACTGGAAGTCTTAGCCATAGCAATAAGGCAAGAGACACTCATAAAGGGTATACAAATTGGAAGGGAAGAGGTCAAATTATCATTATTTGCAGATGATATGATTCTATACATAACAGACCCTAAAGACTCTACCAGCAAACTGTTAGAGCTGATAAACACTTTTAGCAATGTAGCAGGATACAAAGTAAACACACAGACATCAGTAGCTTTTCTATACACTAACAACAAACATGCAGAGGATGAAATCAGGGAATCTCTCCCATTCACAATTGCCTCAAAAAAAACAAAATACCTTGGAATAAACTTAACCAAGGAAGTGAAGGATCTCTACAATGAGAACTTTAAAAAACTCGAGCGACAAATTGCAGAAGACACAAGAAAATGGAAAGACATTCCATGCTCCTGGATTGGAAGAATCAATATTGTGAAAATGTCAATCTTACCTAAAGCAATCTACACATTTAATGTGATCCCCATTAAAATCCCAATAGCATTCTTCACAGAAATAGAAAAAACAATACTAAAATTCATCTGGAAACACAAAAAACCTCGAATAGCCAAAACAATTTTGCGTAACAAAAATCAGGCAGGTGGTATAACGATACCCGATTTTAAGTTATACTACAAAGCCATAGTAACAAAAACAGCCTGGTATTGGCACAAGGACAGACAGGTAGATCAATGGAACAGAATAGAAGACCCAAATATTAATCCAGGCAGCTACAGCTACCTGATTTTTGACAAAAATGCCAAAAATATTCATTGGAGAAAAGATAGCCTCTTTAACAAGTGGTGCTGGTGAAACTGGACATCGGTATGTAAAAGGATAAACATAGATCCTTGCCTCTCTCCTTGCACAAGAGTCAAGTCCAAATGGATAAGAGACCTTAATATCAGACCTGAAACTCTGAAACTGCTAGAGGAAAAAGTAGGGGAAACTCTTCAACATATTGGAATAGGCAAGGACTTTCTGAATATAACTCCAATTGCTTAGAGAATAAAACCACTAATCAGCCAATGGGACCTTATGAAATTACAAAGCTTTTGTACAGCAAAGGACATTGTGAATAGAGCAAAAATACAACCTACAGAATGGGAGAAAATCTTTGCCAGTTATACATCTGACAGAGGATTAATATCCAGAATATACAAAGAACTCAAAAAACAGAATAACAAGAATTCGAACAACCCAGTTTAAAAATGGGCTACGGAACTAAATAGAGAATTCACGGAAGATGAAATACAGATGGCATATAAACATCTAAAAAAATGTTCTACATCCTTAGCCATCAGGGAATGCAAATTAAAACCACATTGAGATTCCATTTCACTCCTGTCAGAATGGCTGCCATCAAGAAAACTAATGACAATAAGTGTTGGCGTGGATGCGGAAAAACAAGAACTCTTCTACACTGTTGGTGGGAATGTAAGCTGGTCCAGCCACTGTGGAAATCACTGTGGAGGTTCTTGAGACAGCTAGAAATAGATTTACCATATGATCCAGCTATAGCACTCCTAGGCATATATCCAGAGGACTCTTCTCACTTCCTTAGAGATACTTGCAAAATCATGTTTATTGCTGCTCTATTCACAATAGCTAGGAAATGGAAGCAGCCTAGATGTCCCTCCACAGATGAGTGGATAATAAAGATGTGGTACATTTACACAATGGAGTTCTATTCAGCAGTAAAGAAAAATGAAATTATGAAATTTGCAGGGAAATGGATGGATCTGGAAAGGATTATACTTAGTGAGGTAACCCAGGCTCAGAAAGCCAAACGTCACATTCTTCTCTCATATGTGGATCCTAGCTACCAATGTATAGACTTGTGTGTGAACTGGAACCAAAAATAGGTACCAGAAACCAGTAAGTGGGTAAAAGGCTATAAGGGAGGGAAGAAAGGGAAGGACTTAAGTGTATGGTAATGCACATATGTAAGTAGAAGAACTGAGTACAGGGAGGGGAATGGCCTAAGCGAGGCCATGGGAAGAGAATGCATACAAAAAGGGCAGGGGGAGGGTCAACCTAAACTCAAGATATTATCAATAAGACATATGTAAAATTACTTTTTTTTGAATAAGGGCACGTCTAGAAGATGTAGACTGTTACTAGAAAATTTTCAGTACCTGGGATGGAATACCTTTCAGTGAGTTGTTGGCCAAGGAGGTCTCGGTAGCCTCCAAAACATTAAAGGCTTTTGACCAAGCCATTGGTTTCCCTAGAGAAACAGATTAGTAAGACCCTATTGCTGAAGACATCTCATGCCTGAGAGGCAAGGTCACTGAGAAAGCAAGCTGATGCTGAGCAGAAAACCTTCTCCCTGTAGACCAGCCAATTGAAAGCTTGAAAAAGCTGCACTGCACACAGCGTATGGGAGACAGAAGCCATCAACAGTGAAAACAGTGGATGCTGAATATTCAACCTTGGCCAGACAGGCCCAATGACTGAATGGGTGCAATAGTGGCATGTCTACTCTTGGGGTAACCAACTGCTCCATAATTGGACTGAAGGCCCTCTGTATGGGAGGGAATACATACCTGGTACTGAAAAACCTAAGTAAAAGTCTATGGTAGGTGAGGTCATGAGCCTTGGGGGTATAAGCCTGCTCATGTCTGACTAAATGTATATATTATTCCCACCAAGCTGCCCTGGGGACACTACACTAAATGTTCATGTTCACATATTAACGCTACTCTCACTTCTGGCTAGAGAAGCTTCTCTTTTCAGATGGTGATGACCACTGGGATGACCCAAAAGGCAACATAGTGCTGAGAAGAAGGGATGGAGGAGTGTCTAGCACTGAAACACCTCTGTCACACCCTCCAATGGCTCAGGGACCATTGTGGAAGAGGGGGCGGATAGAATGGAAGAGCCAAAGGAAGGATATGACCTCTTACAATGCAACTGCCCAGATAGAAATTGGCCTCGATATCCATGATCTTGTAGTGCCTAGCAATACCTTTGCAAGACCCTCAAAATAGAAGAGAAAGATGATGTCATCAAATTAGGAAAGAGACTAATGGAGAGAGGGAGGGGATATGATGGAGACAGGAGTTCTAAAGTGGAATGGGGGAGGGGAGGGAAATATCAGGTGGGGTTTTTCTGGTATGTAAGATTAAAAGTCAATAAAAACAATAATAATAATTTTAAAAAAAGAAACTACTTTGAAATGGAATGAACATACTGAATTATACAACTTGTTAGATTGTACAAATGAAGGAAGTTTGAACTTGCTGTACTAAACCCTTTTACTATAAAAGCAATTCATTCAAATCACACTCATTTGCTCCCTTCTGAAGCTTCTGTCAGTTTTCAGCAATGAAGATGTTTCTTCACTTAAGAACCTACTTTGAAAAAGAGTAAGCATACTGAATTTTAGAACTTGTTAGATTATACAAACCAAGGGAGTTTTAACTTGCTCTACTCAGCCCTCTTCGTACAAAAGCAACTCATTTAAATCGAACTCACTTGCTGACTTACCAAGATACTTTCAGTTTTCGACAATGAGTATGTTTCTTTCCTCAAGAAACTACTTTGGAAACAGAATGAACTTAATGATTTATGTAACTTGTTAGATTGTACAAACCAAGGGCGTTTGAACTTGCTGAATTCAACCCTCTTTGTACAAGAGCTACTCATTCAAATAGCACTCATTTCCTGACTTATCAAGCTTCTTTCAGTTTTTGGCAATGAAGGTGTTTCTTTACTGATGAAAATACTTTGAAATGAAATGAACATACTGAATTATACAACTTGTTAGATTGTACAAACAGAGGGAGTTTGAACTTGCTGTACTCAACCATCTTCATAAAAAGCAGCTCATTAAAATCACACTCATTTGCTAACTCAGCATGCTTCCTTCAGTTTTCAGAAATAAAGATGTTTCTTTACTAAAGAAACTACTTTAGACATGGAATGAACTTACTGAATTATACAACTTGTTACGTTGTACAAACCAAGGAAGTTTTAACTTACTGTACTCAACCCTCTTCTTACAAAAGCAACTCATTCAAATCGAACTGATTTCCTCCCTTAGCAAGCTTTTCTCAATTTTCCACAATGAAGATGTTTCTTTACATAAGAAAATACTTTGGAAATGGAATGAACTTACTGAATTATACGACTTTTTACATTGTACAAACCAAGGAAGTTTGAACTTGCTGTACTCAACCATCTTTGTACAAGTGCTACTCATTCAAATAGCACACATTTACTGACTTACCAAGCTTTTTTCAATTTTCGACAATGAGTATGTTTCTTTCCATAAGAAACTACGTTGGAAACAGAAGGAATTTTACAACTTGTTAGATTGTACAAACCAAGGGAGTTTAAACTTGCTGTACTCAACCCTCCTCATACAAAAGCAACTCTTTGAAATTGACCTCATTTGCTGACTTAGGAAGCTTCTTTCAGTTTTCTGCAATGACGATGTTTCTTTACTTAAGAAACTACTTTGAAATGGAATGAACATACTGCATTATACAACTTGTTAAATTGTACAAACCAAGGAAGTTTGAACTTGCTGTACTCAACCCTCTTCATACAAAAGCAACTCCTTCAAATCGCACTCATTTTCTGACTTACCAAGCTTCTTTCATTTTTCGACAATGATGATGTTTCTTTCCTTAAGAAACTACTTTGAAGTGGAATGAACTTACTGAATTATACAACTTGTTAGATTGTACAAACGAAGGACGTTTGAGCTTGCTGTACTCAACCATCTTTGTCCAAGTGCAACTCATTGAAATAGCATTCATTTACTGACTTGTCATGCTTCTTTCAGTTTTCCAAACGAAGTTGTTTCTTTACATAAGAAAATACTTGGAAAACCTAATGAAATTTCTGAATTATACATCTTGTAACATTGTACAAACCAAGAAAATTTTAACTAGCTGTATTCAGCCCTCTTCTTACAAAAGGAACTGCTTCAAATCACACTCATTTGCGGACTTACCAAGCTTCTTTCAGTTTTTGATAATGAAGATGTTTCTTTACTTAAGAAACTACTTTGAAAACAGAATGAACTTACTGAATTATACAACTTGTTAGATTTTACAAGCCAAGGAAGTTTGAACTTGCTGTACTCAACCCATTCATACAAAATCAATTCATTCAAATTGAACTCATTTCCTCCCTTAGCAAGCTTTTTTCATATTTCGGCAATGAAGATGTTTCTTTACTTAAGAAACTACTTTGAAACTGAATGGACATACTGAATTACACAACTTGTTAGATTTTACAAACAAAGGAAGTTTGAACTTGCTGTACTCAACCCTCTTTGTAAAAGAGCAACTCCTTCAAATAGCACTCATTTGCTGAATTACCAACCTTCTTTCAGTTTTCGGCAATGAAGGTGTTTCTTTACATAAGAAAATACTTGGAAAATGTAATGATCTTTCTGAATTATATAACTTGTAAGATTGTATAACCGAAGGAAGTTTGAACTTGTTCTATTCAACCCTCTTCGTACAAAAAACAACTGCTTCAAATCACACTCATTTGCTGACTTACCAAGCTTCTGTCAGTTTTCCACAATGAAGGTATTTCTTTACTTAACAAACTACTTTGGAAACAGAACAAACTTACTGAATTATTAAGCTTGTTAGATTGTACAAATCAAGGAAGTGTGAACTTGCTGTACTCAACCCTTTTTATACAAAAGCAACTCATTCAAATCGCACTCACTTGTTGCATTTGCAAGCATCTTTCAGTTTTTGGCAATGAAGATGTTTCTTTACTTAAAAACTTCCTTGAAACCCAATGAACATACTGAATTATACAACTTGTTAGATTTTCCAAACCAAGGAAGTTTGAACTTGCTGTACTCAAACATCTTTGTACAAAAGCAGCTTCTTCAAAACGCACTCATTTGTTGACTTACCAAGCTTCTTTCAGTTTTCGACAATGAGTATGTTTCTTTCTTTAAGAAACTACTTTGGAAACGGAATGAACTTACTGAATTATACAACTTGTTAGGTTGTACAAACCAAGGAACGTTGAACTTGCTGTACTCAACCCATTTCATACAAAAGCAACTCATTCAAATCACACTCATTGGCTGCCTTAGCAAGCTTCTTTCATTTTTCAGAAATGAAGATGTTTCTTTACTTAAGATACTAATATGTAAACAGAATGAACTTACTGCATTATGAAACTTGTTAGATTGTACAAACCAAGGAAGTTTGAACTTGCTGTGCTCAACCATTTTCATAGAAAAGCAACTCATTCAAATCGCACTCATTTCCTGCCTTCGAAAGCTTCTTTCAGTTTTCATAATGAAGATGTTTCTTTCCTTAAGAAAGTACTTTGAAATGGAATGAACATACTGAATTATACAACTTGTTAGATTTTACAAACCAAGGAAGTTTTCACTTGCTGTACTCAGCCCTCTTCGTACAAAAGCATCTCATTAAAATTGAACTCATTTGCTGACTTATCAAGCTTCCTTCAGTTTTCAGAATTGAAGATGTTTCTTTACTTAAGAAACTACTTTGAAACAGAATGAACATACTGAATTGTACAACTTGTTACATTGTACAAACCATGGTATTTTGGACTTGCTGTATTCAACCCATTTGATACAAAAGCAAATCATTCAAATCGTACTCATTTACTGCCTTAGCAAGCTTCTTTCATTTTTTGGCAATGAAGATCTTTCTTTACTTAAGAAACTACTTTTGAAACAGAATGAACTTATGCATTATACAACTTGTAAGATACTATAAACCAAGGAAATTTGAACTGGCTGTACTCAACCCTTTTCATACAAAAGGAACTCATTCAAATCACACTCATTTGCTGCCTTTGCAAGCTTCCTTTATTTATCGGCAATGAAGATGTTTCTTTCCTTAAGAAACTACTTTGAAATGGAATGAATGTACTGAATTATACAACTTGTTAGATTGTACAAACCATGGAAGTTTGAACTTGCTGTACTCAACCCTCTTCATACAAAAGCAACTCCTTCAAATCACACTCATTTGCTGACCAACCAACCTTCTTTAAGTTTTCGACAATGAGTATGTTTCTTTCCTTAAGAAACTACTTTGGTGGGCTGGAGAGATGGCTTAGCGGTTAAGCGCTTGCCTGAGAAGCCCAAGGACCCCAGTTCAAGGCTCAATTCCCCAGGACCCACGCAAGCCAGATGCATGAGGTGGCACATGCATCTGGAGTTCGATTGCAGTGGTTGGAGGCCCTGGCCTGCCCATTCTGTCTCTCTCTCTGTGTCTCTCTCCTTCCCCTGCCCATTTCTGTATCTCTCTCACATATAAATGAATAAAATAAATTAGAAAAAAACCCAAAGCTTTAAAAAAAAAAAAAAGAAAAGAAACTACTTCGGAAATGGAATTAACTTGCAGAATTATACAACTTGTTAGATTGTACAAACCAAGGAAGGTTGAACTTGCACTACTCAAACTCTTCGTACAAAAGCAACTCATTGAAATCAAACTCATTTGCTGATTTAGCAAGCTTCCTTCAGTTTTCAGAAATGAAGATGTTTCTTTATTTATGAAACTACTTTGAAATGGAATGAACATAGTTTTCTGCAATGAAGACGTTTCTTTACTTAAGAAATTGCTTTGAAATGGAATGAACATACTGAATTATACAACTTGTTAGATTGTACAAACCAAGGAAGTTTGACCTTGCTGTACTAAACCATCTTTGTACAAGAGCAGCTCATACAAAAGCAACTCCTTCAAATCAACACTTTCTGCGTTTGCAAGCTTCTTTCAGTCTTAGGCAATGAAGATGTTTCTTTACTTAAGAAATTACTTTGGAAACAGAATGAACTTAGTGAATTATACAACTTGTTAGATTGTACAAACAAAGGAAAATTGAACTTGTTGTACTCAACCCTCTTCATACAAAAGCAACTCATTCAAGTCACACTCTTCCTGCCTTAGCAAGCTTCTGTCAGTTTTTGGCAATGAAAATGTTCCTTTACTTAAGACCTACTTTGGAAACGGAATGAACTTACTGAATTATACAAATTGTTAGATTGTACAAACCAAGGAAGTTTGAACTTGCTGTACTCAAACATCTTCGTACAAAAGCAACTCATTCAAATCGCACTCATTTGCTGCCTTGGCAAGCTTCTTTCAGTTTTTGGCATTGAAGATGTTTCTTTATTTAAGAAACTACTTCAAAACAGAATGAACATACTGAATTATACAACTTGTTAGACTGTACAAACCAAGGAAGTTTGAACTTGCTGTGCTCAACCCACTTCTTACAAAAGCAACTCCTTCAAATCACATTCATTTGCTGCTTTGCAAGATTCTTTCATTTTTTGGCAATGAAGATGTTTCTTTACTTAAGAAACTACTTTGGAAACAGAAGGAACTTTCTGAATTTTACAACTTGTTAAATTGTACAATGCAAGGAATGTGGATCTTGCTGTACTCAACCCTCTTCCTTCAAAAGCAATTCATTCAAAACTCACTCCTTTCCTGACATATCAAGCTTCTTTCAGTTTTTGGCAATGAAGAACTTTCTTTACTTAAGAAACTACTTTGGAAATGGAATGAATGTACTGAATTATACAACTTGTTAGATTGTAAAACCAAAGAAGTTTGAAGTGCTGTACTCAACCCTCTTTGTACAAAAGTAACTCGTTGAAATCACACTCATTTGCTAACTTAGCAACCTTCCTTCAGTTTTCAGAAATGAAGATGTTTCTTTATTTAAGAAACAACTTTAGAAATGGAATGAACGTACTTGTGATGGTTAAGTTTGTGTCAACTTGATTTGTTTAGGAATCCACAGACATTCCTCATAATGGTGTTTCTGAGGCTGCCTCTAGGAAGGATTAACTAAAGGAAGAATCCTTCCCCCAGGGGTAAGCCTTCCCCCAGAGTGGGCAGCCCAGAGTGGGCGGCCCCTCTTGGAGGAGGGGGCTGGTTGATAAAAAGGAGCTCTGGGAAGAAAGGCTCTCTCTCTCCCACCTGGCTGCCGGTGCTACTAGCTGCTTGGTGTTTTCTGCTTGGTACCTGCTGCTTGGTGTTGCTGCTCTCCAGTGTGGACTGAAGACCAGGGTGGACTGAAGAGCAGCGTCTCTCCAGGAAGCCTCCAGGCCTTCAGTGCCGGATTGGGACTGCTGAGGCCTCCAGCCTCGTGCACTGAGCAGCTACCGGGTTTCTTGACTCTCGGACCTGCAACCTGCTATTGCTGGACTGTGTAAGCTAATCCAATAAATCCCCTTTTAATACGATTCACTCTGTCCATTCTGTTCCTCTAGAGAACCCTGACTAATACAGATTCTGGTACCAGGAGTGGTTCTAGAGAAACAGAATTGTAAGGATGGATTTCCCTAGTAGGCTTGGTGCTCTGTGGAGTTGGTTCTCCAACTCTAGTACCACTAAAGGCTCTGCTGGTAATAAGGAGAGCACTTTAAGTGGTAATAAGGAGGGCACTAATAATCCATGGTGTGAACTACTTAACGAACTCCGTGAGATAGATGTATTTAGTGATTCTGAGTCATATCTTGTGAGGAGCAAGGAATTTAGTGACTCTGCATCTAGAACTTTTGAATATTTGTGGAAAACTAAGGCGAATGATGATGCTGGATGGTTTCTTCTGGCATCTCTAGATAAACTGTTGAGAGAAAAGCAGAAGCTCCAAAAGGAAAATTCCAAGCTTAAGACCCACATACATGATCTGAAGGTTTCTAAGGGTGCCCTGGAGGAAAATCTCCTGTCTAGTCAGAACAGGGCTCGAATTGCAGAAAACCAAACTCAAGCTCTCATTGTAAGATTGGCTAACTTGCAGCATAAGCTCAATTCCCAGCCTCACAAACTATCAGAAGTTAAAGTGAGGGCATTGGTTGGAAAAGAGTGGGATCCCATGACTTGGGATGGGGATGTATGGGAAGACCCTGAAGAATCTGGGGACATTGAACTCTCAGATTCTGAAGAAGTTGTTTTGCATGAGAATGTGGCTTCCCCTCCTTTAGCTGCAGTTGCATCCCCACCCCCTGAGGGAATCACTCCTTCTTTGTCTGAGGAAGCAGTAATGACCCTCCCTGCAGGATGTGCTGATGCTTCTCAGAGCCCACCCATCTTTGCCTCAAGGCCTATAACTAGGTGTAAGGCTAGGCATGCCCCTAAAGGGGAGTTAGAAAGCGTGACTCAAGAGGAAGTGAGATACACCCCTAAAGAACTTCAGGAGCTTTCTAACTTGTACAGGCAGAAGCATGGGGAATATATGTGGGAATGGATTTTAAGAGTGTGGGATGATGGAGGAAGGAATATAAAATTAGATCAAGCTGAATTTATTGAAATGGGCCCACTAACCAGAGATTTTAGATTTAACACTGCAGCTCATGCAGTTGGAAGAGGTGCCAAGAGTTTATTTGATTGGTTGGCTGAAGTATGGATCCAAAGATGGCCTACTGTGAATGAGCTTGAGCTGCCTGATATCCCTTGGCTTAATGTTGAAGAAGGGATTAAAAGGCTCAGAGAACTTGGAATTCTGGAGTGGAATTACCATGTAAACTCATCTTTAAGCCTGCAATGGGAGCGTGCAGAAGATGTGCCCTTCACTAAGACTATAAGAAACAGATTTGTGAGGGGAGCACCAGCACACTTAAAGTCCCCAATCATTGGTCTTTTATGTAAAGAAGACATCACAGTGGGAACCGCAGTTGCTGCATTAGGTGACTTAGATGCAATGGGTCTAACTGGCTCTCGGGGTAACAAGGGCCAAGTATCAGCACTGAATCGCCAAAGGCAAGGTGAGCGTGTTTACCGTAATGGACAGCACAGGCAAAACAATGCTCGTAACAGTATGACTCGTGTAGACCTTTGGTACTGGCTGCTTAATCATGGTGTTCCCAGAAGTGAAATAGATAAAAAGCCTACTAAGTTCCTGCTTGATCTGTATAAGCAGAAAAGTTCCAGAGCAAAGAACCCAAAGGCCACTTTGAATTATAGCAACAGAGAATCAAGGCCTCTTAACCAGTTTCCAGACTTGAGCCAGTTTACAGATCCTGAACCCCTTGATTGAAGGGGTGGCTGGGTACCTTTGAGGAAGGACCCTCCCATAATCCCCAAAAGTTTCAATATTAAGCTTAGTCCTATCCTTCCTCAGAGGGACCTACGGCCTTTTGCTAGGGTCACTGTACACTGGGGAAAAGGAAATAATCAGACTTTTCGGGGCTTACTGGATACTGGCTCTGAATTGACATTGATTCCAGGAGACCCTAACCGGCATCGTGGCCCTCCAGTTAAAGTAGGTGCTTATGGAGGTCAGGTGATCAATGGAGTTTTGGCGAATGTTAGACTGACAGTAGGTCCAGTGGGTCCCCAAACTCATCCTGTGGTTATTTCCCCAGTCCCAGAATGCATAATTGGGATAGATATACTTAGGAGCTGGAAAAACCCCCACATTGGTTCTTTGACTTGTGGGGTGAGGGCCATTATGGTTGGAAAGGCCAAATGGAAGCCATTGGAGCTCCCTCTACCAAGGAAAATAGTGAACCAGAAACAGTATCGCATCCCTGGAGGAATTGCAGAGATTAATGCCACTATAAAGGACTTGAAGGATGCAGGGGTGGTGGTTCCCACCACATCCCCCTTTAACTCCCCTATTTGGCCTGTTCAGAAGACAGAGGGATCTTGGAGAATGACAGTGGATTATCGGAAACTTAATCAGGTGGTGACTCCAATTGCAGCTGCTGTACCAGATGTGGTTTCTTTACTTGAGCAGATTAACACATCTCCTGGTACCTGGTATGCAGCTATTGATCTTGCGAATGCCTTCTTCTCCATACCTGTCCATAAGGACCACCAGAAGCAATTTGCCTTCAGCTGGCAAGGTCAGCAGTACACATTTACTGTGTTACCTCAAGGTTATATTAACTCTCCAGCCCTGTGTCATAGCTTAGTTCGCAGGGATCTTGATCATCTGTGCCTTCCACAAGGTGTCACATTGGTCCATTATATTGATGACATTATGCTGATTGGATCAAATGAGCAGGAGGTGGCAGCCACTCTGGAGTTGCTGGTACAGCATATGCGCATCAGGGGATGGGAAATAAATCCATCCAAAATTCAAGGACCTTCCACCTCCGTTAAATTTCTAGGAGTTCAGTGGTGTGGGGCATGCAGGGACATTCCTTCTAAGGTGAAGGATAAGTTGTTGCACCTGGCCCCTCCTACCACTAAGAAGGAAGCACAACGTCTAGTGGGCCTATTTGGATTTTGGAGACAGCACATTCCTCACTTGGGTGTGTTACTCCGTCCCATATACCAAGTGACTCGGAAAGCTACTAGTTTTCAGTGGGGCCCAGAATAATAGAAGGCTCTTCAACAGGTCCAGGCTGCTGTGCAGGCGGCTCTGCCACTTGGGCCTTATGATCCAGCAGATCCAATGATACTTGAGGTGTCAGTGGCAGATAGGGATGCTGTTTGTAGCCTTTGGCAGGCCCCCATAGGTGAATCACACCGGAGGCCCTTGGGATTCTGGAGCAAGGCCCTGCCATCATCTGCAGACAATTATTCTCCCTTTGAGAGACAGCTCTTGGCTTGCTATTGGGCCTTAATAGAAACTGAACGCTTGACAATGGGCCATCAAGTTATTATGCGACCTGAACTGCCCATTATGAGCTGGGTGTTATCTGACCCACCAGGCCATAAAGTTGGATGTGCACAGCAGCAGTCCATCATCAAGTGGAAGTGGTATATCCGTGATTGGGCTCGAGCAGGCCCTGAAGGCACAAGTAAGTTACATGAGGAGGTTGCCCAAATGCCTATGGTTGCTACTCCTGTTTCAATGCCTTCTGTCCCCAAGCATGCACCTATGGCATCATGGGGTGTGCCCTATGATCAGTTGACTGAAGAGGAGAAGACCAGGGCATGGTTTACAGATGGTTCAGCACGCTATGCGGGCACGTCCCAGAAGTGGACAGCTGCAGCATTACAGCCCCTTTCTGGGACAACTCTGAAGGACTGTGGTGAAGGGAAGTCTTCACAATGGGCAGAACTACGGGCAGTACACATGGTTGTGCATTTTGCTTGGAAAGAAAAATGGCCAGATGTGCAGTTATACACTGATTCCTGGGCTGTGGCCAATGGTTTGGCAGGATGGTCCGGGACATGGAAGGAGCATGATTGGAAAATTGGTGAAAAGGACATTTGGGGAAGATGTATGTGGATAGAGCTCTCTGAATGGGCAAAGGATATAAAGATACTGGTGTCCCATGTTAATGCTCATCAGAAGGTGACCTCATCAGAGGAGGACTTTAATAATCAAGTAGATAAGCTGACACATTCTGTGGACAGTGGTCAACCTCTTTCCTCAGCCACCCCTGTCATTGCCCAATGGGCCTATGAACAAAGTGGCCATGGTGGCAGGGATGCAGGTTATGCATGGGCCCAACAACATGGACTTCCACTAACTAAGGCTGACCTGGCTACGGCTGCTGCTGAGTGCCAAATCTGCCAGCAGCAGAGACCAACTCTGAGCCCCCGATATGGTAGTATTCCATGCGATGACCAGCCAGCAACTTGGTGGCAAGTCGACTATATTGGACCTCTTCCATCATGGAAAGGGCAGCGTTTTGTCCTTACTGGAATAGACACTTATTCTGGGTATGCATTTGCTTTTCCTGCACGTAATGCTTCTGCCAAAACTACTATCCGTGGGCTTACAGAATGTCTTATCCACCGTCATGGAATTCCACACAGCATTGCTTCTGACCAAGGAACTCACTTCACAGCCAAGGAAGTACAGCAGTGGGCTCATGATCATGGAATTCACTGGTCTTACCATGTGCCCCACCACCCTGAAGCAGCTGGCTTGATAGAGCGGTGGAATGGCCTTTTAAAGAAACAGCTGCAGTGCCAACTAGGTGGCAATAGCTTGGAGGGCTGGGGGCGTGTCCTCCAGCAGGCTGTATATGCTCTGAATCAGCGTCCTATATATGGTGCTGTTTCTCCTATAGCCCGGATTCATGGGTCCAGGAATCAAGGGGTGGAAATGGGAATGGTACCACTTACCATCACCCCAAGTGACCCATTAGCCAAATTTTTGCTTCTTGTACCCACAACCTTACGCTCTGCTGGCCTAGAGGTCTTGGTTCCAGAGGGGGGAGTGCTTTCGCCAGGAGGCACAAACAACATTCCATTGAACTGGAAGCTGAGATTTCCCCCTGGCCACTTTGGGCTCCTGATGCCCTTGAGTGCACAGGCTGAGAAAGGAGTTACAGTGTTAGCAGGGGTAATTGATCCAGATTACCAGGGAGGAATTGGACTGCCCCTCCACAATGGAGGTAAGGAAGAGTATGTCTGGAGTGCTGGAGATTTTCTAGGGCGTCTCTTGGTGTTACCATGCCCTGTTATCAAAGTCAATGGACAACTGCAACAACCCAATCAAGGCAGTGTGATAAATGGCCCAGATCCTTCAGGAATGAAGGTATGGGTCACTCCTCCAGGTAAAGAACCAAGACCTGCTGAGGTGCTTGCTGAAAGTGGAGGAAATACTGAATGGGTAGTAGAAGAAGGCAGTAACAAATACCAGCTAAGGCCACGGGACCAGTTACAAAAACGTGGTCTGTAATTGCCATGAGTGTTCCTGTCTTACCTTGTTAAGAGTGTTTGTACATATGTATACCAATATTAAGATGTTTTGTTCTTCCTCTATTTCTATATTAGGTAATTAATACTGATTAAGATCATATTGCTAGTTAACCACTGTTGAATTTATATTTGACTTGTTATATGAGACTAAGCCTTCCTCAGGGAACTTGCTTTGTGTGTGTGGGGGGGGATGATTGTGCGTTTCTGGTTGTATGAGGGTTACTTATATCATGTTAGGCAGAATTATGACTTTGTTACTGTCTTCATTTGGAAATTAAGTAGAAAGTAAAGATATATGGTTTGGTGTCAAGTTGACAAGGGGTGTACTTGTGATGGTTAAGTTTGTGTCAACTTGATTTGTTTAGGAATCCACAGACATTCCTCATAAATGTGTTTCTGAGGCTGCCTCTAGGAAGGATTAACTAAAGGAAGAATCCTTCCCCCAGGGGTAAGCCTTCCCCCAGAGTGGGTGGCCCAGAGTGGGCGGCCCCTCTTGGAGGAGGGGGCTGGTTGATAAAAAGGAGCTCTGGGAAGAAAGGCTCTCTCTCTCCCACCTGGCTGCCGGTGCTACTAGCTGCTTGGTGTTTTCTGCTTGGTACCTGCTGCTTGGTGTTGCTGCTCTCCAGTGTGGACTGAAGACCAGGGTGGACTGAAGAGCAGCGTCTCTCCAGGAAGCCTCCAGGCCTTCAGTGCCAGATTGGGACTGCTGAGGCCTCCAGCCTTGTGCACTGAGCAGCTACCGGGTTTCTTGACTCTCGGACCTGCAACCTGCTATTGCTGGACTGTGTAAGCTAATCCAATGAATCCCCTTTTAATACGATTCATTCTGTCCATTCTGTTCCTCTAGAGAACCCTGACTAATACAGTACTGAATTATACAACTTGTCATATTGTATACACCAAGAAAAGTTGAACTTGCTTTACTCAACCCTCTTCAAACAAAAACAACTGCCTCAAATTGCACTCATTTTCTGACTTAGGAAACTTCATTCAGTTTTCAAAATGAAGATGTTTCTTAAGAAACTACTTCAGACTTCCGGTTAAGATGGCGACATAGGAACCTCGCCAAAAAAGGGTAGGGGATAAAAGCAAAACAAACCCCAGCTAAATACACTTTTCTACTAAAAAGTGAGGTACATAGTAAACTTTCAAGCCCAGCAGGGAAGTAGGAGAGATCCAGAGCGTCTGGAGCCCACAGAAGTGGGCAAAAGCGGCTCCACAGCCGCCACAGCTGCCGCGGCCTGCGGCGCGGCTAGGCGCTGCCTGAGACAGCTGAGCCGCAGGACTTTTAAAGGCAGGTGAGGAGATTTTTCCCCTCACACCGCCTCCTCACAATCTCAAGAAACGTGGAAGGAGGACAGTAGAGACCAACAGAGAGGCTTGTGAGGAAGAGGATCGCGTTAAAGAGCAGACGGACTTCAGCCGCCACTCACAGCCTCCCCTCCCCCACCACGAGTGCAAGCACGGCGAGCAACAGAGCTCACAAGCTCACCAGCAGCATTGGGCGCAGCGAAAGCAGACAACAGACGCAGCTGACCTACTGAATCCACAACACAGCAAAGGAACCAAGCAGCCATGCAGCATAGCTGTGATCAAACCCGTTCCAAAAGGTAACTTGGTTTTCACTAGGTTAGTACCCACCAAATAAGCCTGGTATATAATCCTGTTGGATGGTCAGATCTGACATTCCTAAATAAGCTATATTCTAGGCTGCTCATTTGTTGCTTCCTGATTTGTTTCCTCCTCTGTCATTCATTGGGGAAGGGTCTCTCTTGATCCAAGCTGACCTTGGAACTCTCTACAGATCAGAAATCTTAGCCTTCCAGTTGACAGGATTAAGGGCGTGGGCTAACACATATCCTTAGGAACTGTGACTTTGTCATAATACCTGCTTTTGCACAAATACTCTGTGCTGTATTCCATTGAAGGGGTACATTGTTGAGTTAAATTTTTGGATCTTGACTATATTCTGTTCAATTCACCCCACTTGATAATCTCATAGCAGGCAAGGGTCACTTCTGTGATTACTTTGAGAGCCTTAAGAACCACACTTAACACCTTAAACTCCTACACTGAAGATATATAATATCAGATTGATTGATACATCTAACATTACTGCAGATATTTAGAAAACCCGAGCATAAAATTAATTCAAGATGCAAAGATCTCTACATTACAATACAAGAAACACAAAACATCCAGAAATATAAATCCACCAAAAAGTATTAATATATCAGAAATGACCTTCAGTGAGGCTGACTTAGAGGACATCCCCGAGAAAGATTTCAAAAGAATGATTATAATTATGTTCAAAGAACTCAAAGAGGAAATGAAAGGGTTCAAAGACCTCAAAGAAGAAATCAAAGGATTCAAAGAACACACAGAAAACCAATTTAATGAAATAAGGATGTCAATACTAGTCATAAATACGGAAATAGAAAGAATAAAGAAAACCCACTCAGAAATGCTAGCAATAAAGAACACAGTCAGTGAAATTAAAACCTCTGTAGAAAATCTCTCTAGTAGAATGGATGAAGGAGAGAACAGGATATCGAAAGTAGAAGACCAAGTAGCTGATCTAATACAGTCCAACAGAGAGAAAGACAAAATAATAGGAAGGTATGAATGGGAATTTCAGGATATTCGGGACACTATGAAAAGATCAAACATAAGAATTCAAGGGATAGTAGAAGGAGAAGAATTTCACTCCAAAGGCATAGTAGGTGTTTTCAACAAAATCATAGAGGAAAACTTCCCCCAAATTGGGAAGGAGATGCCAATGCAGATACAGGAAGCCTTTAGAACACCAAACAGACAAAACCTGGAAAGAACCTCTCCCCGCCATATTATAATTAAACTACCAAACATACAAACCAAAGAAAATATATTGAAAGCAGCTAGAGAGAAAAAGCAAGTGACCTGCAAAGGGAAGCCAATCAGACTCACAGCAGATTACTCAACACAAACTTTAAAGGCCAGAAGGGCCTGGAGTGATGTATTCCAAGTTCTGAAAGATAAAAACTGTCAACCAGATTACTTTATCCTGCAAAACTATCTATCCAAATAGATGGAGAAATAAGGACATTCCACAACAAAGACAGGCTAAAGGAATTTTTGGCAACTAAACCAGCTCTACAGAAAATACTTGCAGGAATCATTCAAGCTGAGGAGAAAGCAAAACACACACAACAGGAAATAGGAAAAAATAAACCATACTCAAATAACAGTTAAAACAAGTGAGTAAAGGGAAAACAGGAAAAACTAAAAAATAAGAAGAATGGTGAGAATAAACACATATATGTCAATAATAACTCTTAATATCAATGGTCTCAATGCCCCTATCAAAAGACACAGACTTGCAGACTGGATTAAAAAGCAGGATCCTACCATCTGTTGCCTCCAGGAAACTCATCTCTCAATAAAAAATAGAAACCTTCTTAGGGTAAAAGGTTGGAAAAAGGTATTTCAAGCAAATGGGCCTAGAAAACAAGCAGGGGTTGCTATTTTAATTTCTGACAAGATAGACTTCAATCCAACATTTGTGAGGAAAGATAAAGAAGGTCACTTTATACTGATTAAAGGAACACTCCAACAGGAGGACATTACAATCCTAAACATATATGCCCCTAACATGAGGGCTCCCAATTTCATCAAACAAACACTATTAGAATTAAGGTCAGAGATATCTCCTAACACAATAGTAGTGGGTGACTTCAATACCCCACTCTCATCACTTGACAGGTCTACCCAGCAAAAAATAAACAGAGAAACATTTGCATTAAATGATATCATGGAACAAATGGACCTAACAGATATATACAGAACATTTCATCCAAATGCTGCAGAATATACATTTTTCTCAGCAGCACACGGGACATTTTCTAAAATAGACCACATACTAGGACACAAATCAAATCTTAACAAATACAGGAAAATTGAAATAATCCCTTGTACATTTTCTGACCACAATGGGATTAAACTGCAAATCAGCAACAAGAAAATCTACAGAGCATACAGAAACTCACGGAGACTAAACAGCACTTTATTGAATGATGTATGGGTCATTGAAGAAATTAAAAAGGAAATCAAGAAATTCGTAGAATCAAATGATGATGAGAATACAACATACCAAAACCTTTGGGACACAATGAAGGCAGTCCTACGAGGGAAATTTATAGCCCTAAGTGCATATATTAAGAAATTGGAGAGTTCACAACTAAACAATTTAATGCTTCTATAAGGCCTTGGAAAAAGAAGAACAAGGCAAACCAAAAATTAGTAGACGGGAGGAAATAATAAAGGTTAGGGCAGAAGTTAATGAAATGGAAACCAAAAAAACAATCAAAAAGATCAATGAAACAAAGAGTTGGTTCTTTGAAAGGATAAACAAGATTGACAAACCCTTAGCAAATCTGACCAAAAGAAAGAGAGAAGAGACAAAAATTGATAAAATTAGAGATGAAAAAGGCAACATAACAACAGATACCAAAGAAATTCAGAAAATCATACGGACATACTTTAAGAATATATATGCCTCTAAGTTTGAAAACCTGAAAGAAATGGATGAATTCCTTGATTCATATGACCTACCAAAATTAAATCAAGAAGAGATAAACCATTTAAATAGAACTATAACAACCACAGAGATTCAAGCAGTTATAAAAATTCTCCCAACTAAAAAAAGCCCAGGCCCAGATGGATTCACTGCTGAATTTTACCAGACATTCCTGGAGGATCTAACACCAATGCTTCTCAAACTTTTCCATAAAATAGAAAAGGAAGGAACTCTACCAAAATCCTTCTATGAAGCCAGCATCACCCTGATACCCAAACTGGACAAAGACAGATCAAAAAAAGAAAATTATAGACCAATCTCCCTCATGAACATGGATGCAAAAATTCTCAACAAAATACTGGCAAACACAATACAAGAATTTATCAGAAAGATTATTCACCCTGACCAAGTAGGCTTTATCCCAGAGATGCAGGGATGGTTCAACATATGCAAATCCATAAATGTAATACACCATATAAATGGTCTGAAGGACAAAAATCATATGGTCATCTCAATAGATGCAGAAAAGGCATTTGACAAAATCCAACACCCCTTCATGGTGAAAGTATTACTGAAACTGGGAATAGAAGGAGCATATCTCAAAATAATAAAAGCTATTTATGACAAACCTACAGCCAACATAATACTAAATGGGGAAAAACTTGAAGCTTTTCCTCTAAATTCAGGAACAAGACAAGGGTGTCCACTTTCCCCACTACTATTTAATATAGTACTGGAAGTCTTAGCCACAGCAATAAGGCAAGAGACACTCATAAAGGGGATACAAATTGGAAGGGAAGAGATCAAATTATCATTATTTGCAGACGATATGATTCTATACCTAACAGACCCTAAAGTCTCTACCTGCAAACTGTTAGAGCTGATAAACACTTTTAGCAATGTAGCAGGATACAAAATAAACACACAGAAATCAGTAGCTTTTCTATATACTAACAACAAACGTGCAGAGGATGAAATCAGGGAATCTCTCCCTTTCACAATTGCCTCAAAAAAAAAAATACCTTGGAATATACTTAACCAAGGAAGTGAAGGATCTCTACAATGAGAACTTTAAAAAACTCGAGCGACAAATTACAGAAGACACAAGGAAATGGAAAGACATCCCATGCTCGTGGATTGGAAGAATCAATATTGTGAAAATGTCAATCTTACCAAAAGCAATCTATACATTTAATGCGATCCCTATTAAAATTCCAATAGCTTTCTTCACGGAAATAGAAAAAACAATCCTAAAATTCTTCTGGAAACACAAAAAACCTCGAATAGCCAAAACAATTTTACGAAACAAAAATCAGGCAGGTGGTATAACCATACCCGATTTTAAGTTATATTACAAAGCCATAGTAACAAAAACAGCATGGTACTGGCACAAGGACAGACAGGTAGATCAATGGAACAGAATAGAAGACCCAAATATTAATCCAAGCAGCTACAGCCACCTGATTTTTGACAAAAATGCCAAAAATATTAATTGGAGGAAAGATAGCCTCTTTAACAAGTGGTGTTGGGAAAACTGGACATCGGTATGTAAAAGGATAAACATAGATCCTTGTCTTTCTCCATGCACAAGAGTCAAATCCAAATGGATCAGGGACCTTGATATCAGACCTGAAACTCTGAACCTGCTAGAGGAAAAAGTAGGGGAAACCCTTCAATATATTGGCATAGGTAAGGACTTTCTGAATATAACCCCAATTGCTCAGCGAATAAAATCACTAATCAACCAATGGGACCTTATGAAATTACAAAGCTTTTGTACAGCAAAGGACACTGTGAGTAGAGCAAAAAGACAACCTACAGAATGGGAGAAAATCTTTGCCAGCTATACATCTGACAAAGGATTAATATCCAGAATATACAAAGAACTCAAAAAACAGAATAATAAGAATTCAAACAACCCAGTTAAAAAATGGGCTATGGAACTAAATAGAGAATTAACAGAAGATGAAATACAGATGGCATATAAACATCTGAAAAAGTGTTCCACATCCTTAGCCATCAGGGAAATGCAAATTAAAACCACTTTGATATTCCATTTCACTCCTGTCAGAATGGCTACCATCAAGAAAACAAATGACAATAAGTGTTGGCGTGGATGCGGAAAAAGAGGAACACTTCTACACTGTTGGTGGGAATGTAACCTGGTCCAACCATTGTGGAAATCAGTGTGGAGGTTTTTGAGACAGCTAGAAATAGATTTACCATATGATCCAGCTATAGCACTCCTAGGCATATATCCAGAAGACTATTCTCACTTCCTTAGAGATACTTGCAAAACCATGTTTATTGCCACTCTATTCACAATAGCTAGGAAATGGAAGCAGCCTAGATGTCCCACCACAAATGAATGGATAATAAAGATGTGGTACATTTACACAATGGAGTTCTACTCAGTGGTAAAGAAAAATGAAATTATGAAATTTGCAGGGAAATGGATGGATCTGGAAAGGATTATACTAAGTGAGGTAACCCAAGCTCAGAAAGCCAAACGTCACATGTTATCTCTCATATGTGGATCCTAGCTACAAATAGACAGACTTGTGTGTGAACTGGAACCAAAAATTGGTACCAGAAACCAGTAAGCTGGTAAAAGGCTATAAGGGACGGAGGAAAGGGAAGGACTGAAGTGTATGGTATTGCACATATGTAAGTGGAAGGACTGATTACAAGGAGGGGAATGGCCTAACCAAGGCCATGGGTAAAGAATGCATAAAAGAAGGGCAGGGGGAGGGTCAATCTAATTTCAAAAGATTGTGAATAAGACTTATGTAAAACAACTTTTTTGAATAATGGTACATCTAGAAGCTGAAGACTGTTACTAGAAAATTTTCAGTACCTGGGATGGGATACCTTCCAGTGAGTTGTTGGCCAAGGAGGTCCCGGTAGCCTCCAAAACATTAAAGGCTTTTGCCAAAGCCCTTGGTTTCCCCTGAGAAACAGATAGTAAGACCCTATTGCTGAAGACATCTCTTGCCTGAGAGGCAAGGTCACTGAGAAAGCAAGCTGGTGCTGAGCAGAAAACCTTCTCCCTATAGACCAGCCAACTGAAAGCTGGAAAAAGCTGCACTGCATGCAGAGTATGGGAGACAGAAGTCATCAGCAGTGAAAACAGTGGACGCTGAATATTCAAATTTGGCCAGACAGGCCCAAAGACTGAACGGGTGCAATAGTGGCATGTCTACTCGTGGGGTAACCAACTGCTCTATAATTGGACTGAAGGCCCTCTCTACGGGAGGGAATACATACCTGGTACTGAAAAACCTAAGCAAAGTCTATGGTAGGTAAGGTCATGAGCCTTAGGAGTATAAAGCATGCCCTTATCTAAATGTATATACTATTCCCACCAAGCTGCCCGGAAAATACTACACTTAATGCTCATATTCACATATTAATGCTACTCTCACTTCTGGTTAGAGAAGCTTCTCTTTTCAGATGGCGATGACCACTGGGATGATCCAAAAGGCAACATAGTGCTGAGAAGAAGGGATGGAGAAGTGCCCAGCACTGAAACATCTCTGTCACACCCTCCAAGGCTCAGGGATCATTGCGGAAGAGGGGGCGGATAGAATGGAAGAGCCAAAGGAAGGGTACGACTTCTTACAATGCAACTGCCCAGACAGAAATTGGCCTTGATATTCATGACCTTGCTGTGCCTAGCAATACCTCCGCAAGACCCTCATAATAGAAGTAAAAGATGATGACATCAAATTAAAAAAGAGACTAATGGAGAGAGGGAGGGGATATGATGGAGAGTGGAGTTATAAAGGGGAATGGGGGGAGGGGAGGGAAAACTACGCACCTTTTGTATGTAAGTATGTTTTATTGTCAATAAATATTAAAAAAAAGAAACTACTTCAAAACAGAATGAACATACTGAATTATACAACATGATAGATTGTACAATCTAAGCAAGTTTGAACTTGCTGTACTCAACCATCTTTGTAAAAGAGCCACTCATTCAAATAGCACTCATTTACTGAAATATCAAGCTTCTTTTAGTTTTCGGCAATGAAGGTGTTTCTTTACATAAGAAAATACTTGGAAAATGGAATGAACTTTCTGAATTATACAACTTGTAAGATTGTACAAACCAAGGAAGTTTGAATATGCTGTACTCAACACTCTTTGAACAAAAGCACCTCATTAAATTCACACTGATTTGCTGACTTAGCAAGCTTCCTGTGGTTGTCAGAAATGAAGATGTTTCTTAACTTAAGAAAATACTTTGGACACGGAATGAACTTACTGAATTATACAACTTGTTAGATTGTACAAACCAAGGAAGTTTGACCTTGCTGTACTTGAAACTCTTTGTACAAAAGCAACTCATTGAAACCACATTCATTTCCTACTTAGCAAAGTTCTTTCAGGTTTTGGCAATGAAGATCTTTCTTTACTGTAGAAACTACTTTGAAAACAGAATAAACTCACTGAATTATACAACTCGTTAGATTGTAAAACCAAGGAAGTTTGAACTTGCTGTACTCAACCCTCTTTGTACAAAAGCAACTCATTAAAATCACACTCATTTGCTGTCTTAGCAAGTTTCCTTCAGTTGTCAGAAATGAAGATATTTCTCTACTTAAGAAAGTACTTTGGAAATGGAATGACCTTACTGAATTATACAACTTGTCAAATTGTACAAGCCAGGGAGTTTGAACTTGCTGTACTCAACCATCTTTGTACACGAGCAACACATTCAATTAGCACTCATTTACTGACTTATCAAGCTTCTTTCAGTTTTCAGCAATGAAGGTGTTTCTTTACATAAGAAAGTACTTGGAAAACGGAATGAACTTACTGAATTATACAACTTCTTAGATGGTACAAACCAAGGAAGTTTGAACTTGCTATACTCAACCCTCTTCGGACAAAAGGAACTCATTCAAATGTAACTCATTTCCTCCCTTAACGAGCTTCTATCAGTTTTCAGCAATGAAGATGTTTCTTTACTTAAGAAACTGTGAAATGAAATGAACATACTGAATTATACAACTTGTTAGACTGTACAAACCAAGGAAGTTTGAACTTCCCGTACTCCACACTTTTCATACAAAAGCAACTCCTTCCAATCTCACTCATTTGCTGACTTCCCAAGCTTCATTCAGTTTTGGCAACAAAGGTGTTTCTTTACATAAGAAAATACTTGGAAAATGGAATGAATGTTCTGAATTATACAACTTGTAAGATTGTACAATACAAGGAAGTTTGAACTTACTATATTCAACCCTCTTTATACAAAAACAACCCCTTCAAATCGCACTCATTTGCTGACTTACCAAGCTTCATTCAGTTTTCGAAAATGAGGATTTTTTTTCCTTATGAACCTACTTTGGAAATGGAATGAACTTACAGAATTTATACAACTTCTTAGATTGTACAAACCAAGGAAGTTTGAACTTGCTGTACTCAACCCTTTTCATATATAAGCAACTCATCCAAATCTCACACATGTGCTGTCTTAGCAAGCTTCTTTCTGTTTTCGGCAATGAAGATGTTTCTTTACTTAAGAAAATACTTTGGAAATGGAATGAATTTACTGAATTATACAACTTGTCAGATTGTACAAACCAAGCAAGTTTGAACTTGGTGTACTCAACCATCGTTTTACAAGCACAAATCATTGAAATAGCATTCATTTATTGAATTATCAAGCTTTAGTTTTCAGCAACGAAGGTGTTTCTTTACATAAGAAAATACTTGGAAAATGGAATGAACTTTCTGAATTATACAACTTGAAAGATTGTGCAAATCAAGGAAGTTTGAACTCACTGTATTCAACCCTATTCTTACAAAAGTAACTGCTTCAAATCACACTCATTTGCTGACTTACCAAGCATCTTTTGGTTTTTGACAATGAAGATATTTCTTTACTTAAGAAACTACTTTGGAAACAGAATGAACATACTGAATTATACAACTTGTGAGGTACAAACCAAGGAAGTTTGAGCTTGCTGTACTTAACCCTGTTCATAAAAAAAGAACTCATTGAAATTGAACTCATTTGCTGACTTAGCAAGCTTCTTTCAGTTTTTGGCAATGAAGATGTTTAACTTAAGAAACTACTTTGAAATGAAATGAATGTACTGAATTATACAACTTGTTAGATTGTACAAACCAAGGAAGTTTGAACTTGCTGTACTCAACCCTCTTCATACAAAATCAACTCCTTCAAATCACACTCATTTGCTGACTTATCAAGCTTCTTTCAGTTTTCCAAAATGAGTATGTTTCTTTCCTTAAGAAACTACTTTGGAAATGGAATGAACTTACTGAATTATACAACCTAATAGATTGCACAAATCAAGAAAGTTTAAACTTGCTGTACTCAACCATCTTTATACAAGAGCTACTCCTTCAAATAGCACTCATTTTCTGACTTATCAAGCTTCTTTCAGTTTACAGCAAGGAAGGTCTTTCTTTACATAAGAAAATTCCTGGGAAACAGAATGAACTATCTGAGTTATACAAATTCTAATATTTTACAAACCAAGGAAGATGAGCTTGCTGTATTCAATCATCTTCATAAAAAAGCAACTGATTCCAATTGCACTAATTTGTTGATTTACCAAGCTTCTTTCAGTTTTTGACAATGAATATGTTTCTTTACTTAATAAACTACTTTGGAAAATGGAATGAACTTACTGAATTATATAACTTGTTACATTGTACAAACCAAGGAAGTTTAAACAGACTGTACTCAACCATGTTTGTACAAGAGCTACTCATTCAAATAGCATGGATTTTCTGACTTAACAAACTTCTTTCAGTTTTAGGGAATGAGGATGTTTCTTTTCTTAAGAAACTACTTTGGAAACAGAATGAACGTACTGAATTAAACAACTTCTTACTTTGTACAAACCAAGGATGTTTGAACTTGCTGTACTCAACCCTTTTCAGACAAAAGCAACTCATTCAAATCACACTCATTTGCTGCCTTCCCAAGCTTCCTTCAGTTTTTGGCAATGAAGATGATTATTTAATTGAGAAATTACTTTGAAACAGAATGAACACATTGAATTGTAGAACTTTTAAATTGTATGCACCACGGAAGTTTGAACTTGCTATACTCAACCCTCTTCGTACAAAAGCAACTCATGAAAATCATGCCCATTTGCTGACTTAGCAAGCTTCCTTCAGTTTTCAGAAATGAAAATGTTTCTTTACTTAAGAAACTACTTTGGGGCTGGAGAAATAGCATAATGGTCAAGGTGCCTGCCTGCTAAGCCTAAGAACCCGGTTCCAATCTCCAGGTCCCACATTTAGCCAGATGCAAAGTGACGCAAGGGTGCAATGCCGCACTTTCCCACAAGGGGGCGCACACATCTGGATTTTGTTCACAGCAGCTAAGACTGCTGGCATGCCCATTCTCTGTCTTCTTCTCCCTCTCTGTCTGTCTCTCTCTGTGTCTCTCTCCAAAAAAAAAATAAAATAATTTTTAAAAAAGAAACTACTTTGGACATGGAATGAACTTTCTGAATTATACAACTTGTAAGATTGTACAATCCAAGGAATCTTGAAGTTGCTGCATTCAACCATCTTCATACAAAATCAACTGCTTCAAATCACACTCATTTGCTGACTTACAAAGCTTTTCTCAGTTTTTGACAATGAAGATGTTTCTTTAGTTAAGAAAGTACGTTGGAAACAGAATGAACTTAGGGAATTACACATCTTGTTAGATTGTACAAGCCAAGGAAGTTTGAACTTGCTGTACCTAACCCTTTTCATACCAAAGCCACTCATTAAAATCACCTTCATTTGCTGCCTTTGCAAGCTTCTTTCAGTTTTCAGCAATGAAGATGTTTCTTTACTTAATAAACTACTTCAAAATGGAATGAACATACTGCATTATACAACTTGTTAGATTGTACAAACTAAGGAAGTTTGAACTTGCTGTACTCAACTCTTTTCGTAGAAAAGCAACTCATTCAAATCTCACTCATTTGCTGCCTTCTCAAGCTTCTTTCAGTTTTAGGCAATGAAGATGTTTCTTCACTTAAGAACTTACTTTGAAATGGAATAAGCATACTGAATTGTACAGCTTGTTAGATTGTACAAACCAAGGGAGGTTGAACTTGCTGTACTCAACCATCTTTGTACAAAAGCAACTCATTGAAATTGAAATTGAACTCATGTGCTGACTTACCAAGCTTCTTTCATTTTTTGACAATGAGTATGTTTCTTTCCTTAAGAAACTACTTTGAAATGCAATGAACATACTGAATTATCCAGCTTATTAAATTGCACAAACCAAGTAAATTTGAACAAGATCTAATCATTCAAATAGCACTCATTTATTGACTTATCAAGCCTTTTTCAGTCTTCAGCAACGAAGGTGTTTATTTACATAAGACAATACTTGGAAAACAGAGTGAACATTCTGAATTATAAAACTTGTAAAAGATTAAAAACCAAGGAAGTTTGAACTTTCTGTATTCCACCCTCTTCATTAAAAAGCAACTGCTTCAAAACACACTCATTTGCTGATTTACCAAGGTTCTTTCAGTTTTCAACAATGAAGATGTTTCTTTACTTAAGATACTACTTTGGAAACAGAATGAACTTACTGAATTATACAACTTGTTAGGTTGTACAAACTAAGGAAGTTTGAACTTGCTGTACTCAACCCTTTTCATAGTAAAGCAACTCATTCAAATCAGACTCATTTGCTGCCTTTGCAAGCTTCTTTCAGTTTTCAGCAATGAGATCATTCTTTATTTATGAAACTACTTTGAAACAGAAGGAACTTACTGAAATATACAACTTGTTTTATTGTACAAATCAAGAAAGTTTTAACTTGCTGTACTCATCCCTCTTCATACAAAAGGAACTGCTACAAATCCACTCATTTGCTGACTTACCAAGCTTCTTTCAGTTTTTGAAAATGAAGATGTTTGCTTACTTAAGAAACTACTTTGGAAACAGAATGAACTTACTGAATTATACAACTTGTTAGATTGTACAAACCAAGGGAGTTTGAACTTGCTTTACTCACCCCTCCTCGAAGAAAAGCAACTCATTGAAATTGAACTCATTTGCTGACTTAGCAAGCTTCTTTCAGTTTTCGGCAATGACGATGTTTCTTTACTTAAGAAACTACTGTAAAATGGAATGAACATACTGAATTATACAACTTGTTAAATTGTACAAACCAAGGAAGTTTGAACTTGCTGCACTCAACCCTCTTTGTACAAAAGCAACTCCTTAAAATCACAGTCATTTGCTGACTTAGAAAGCTCCTTTCAGTTTTCTAAAATGAGTATGTTTCTTTCCTGAAGAAACTACTTTGGAAACTGAATGAACTTGTAGAATTACACAAGGAAGTTTGAACATGCTGTACTCAACCCTCTTCTTACAAAAGCAACTCATTCAAATCGAACTCATTTCCTCACTTTGCAAGCTTCTTTCAGTTTTTGGCAATGAAGATGTTTCTTTACTTAAGAAACTACTTTGAAATGGAATGAACATACTGAATTATACAACTTATTCGATTTTACAAACCAAGGAAGTTTGAACTTGCTATACTCAACCATCTTTGTACAAGAGCAACTCATTCAAATAGCATGCATTTACTGACTTATCAAGCTTCTTTCAGTTTTCAGAAATGAAGGTGTTTTTTAACATGAGAAAATACTTTGAAAATGCAATGAACTTTCTGAATTATACAACTTGTAGAATTGTACAAACCAAGGAAGTTTGAACTTGCTGCATTCACCCCTCTTTGTATAAAAGCAACCTCTCCATATCGCACTTATTTGCTGAGTTACCAAGCTTCTTTCAGTTTTCGACAATGAGGATGTTTCTTTCTTTAAGAAACTACTATGGAAATGGAAATAACTTACTGAATTATACAACTTGCTAGATTGTACAAGCCAAGGAAGTTTGAACTTGCTGTACTCAACTTTTTCGTACAAAAGTAACTCATCCAAATCACACTCATTTGCTGTCTTACCAAGTGTTTTTCACTTTTTGGCAATGAAGATGGTTCTTTACTTAAGAAAATACTTTGAAACAGAATGAACTTACTGAATTATACAACTTATTAGATTGTGCAAACCAAGCAACTTTGAACTTGCTGTACTCAACCATCTTTGTCCAAGAGCAAGTCATTGAAATAGCACTCATTTATTGACTTATCAAGGTTCTTTCAGTGTTCGGCAATGAAGGTATTTCTTTACATAAGAAAATACTTGGAAAACCGAATGAAACTTCTGAATTACACAACTTGTAACATTGTACAAACCAAGGAAGTTTGAACTAGCTGTATTCAACCCTCTTCTTACAAAAGCAACTGCTTCAAATCACACTCATTTGCTGACTTACCAACCTTCATTCAGTTTTTGACAATGAAGATGTTTCTTTACTTAAGAAACTACTTTGGAAACAGAATGAACTTACTGAATTATATAACTTGTTAGATTGTACAAACCAAGGAATTTTGAACTTGCTGTACTCAACCCGTTTGTACAAAATCAATTCATTCAAATCAAACACATTTCCTCCCTTAGCAAGCTTCTTTCTGTTTTTGGCAATGAAGATGTTTCTATTCTTAACTACTTTGAAACGGAATGGACATACTGAATTATACAACTTGTTAGATTGTACAAACCAAGACATTTGAACTTGCTGTACTCAACCCTTTTGTAAAAAAGCAACTCCTTCAAATGGCACTCACTTGGTGACTTACCAACCTTCTTTCAGTTTTCAGCAATGAAGATGTTTCTTTACATAAGAAAATACTTGGAAATCACAATGAACTTTCTGAATTATACAATTTGTAAGATTGTACAAACCAAAGAAGTTTGAACTTGCTCTATTCAACCCTCTTCGTACAATAGCAACTGCTTCCAATCGCACTCATTTGCTGACTTACCAAGCTTCTTTCAGTTTTTGAAAATGAAGGTGCTTCTTTACTTAAACTACTTTGGAAACAGAATGAAAGTACTGAATTATTAAACTTGTTAGATTGTACAAACCAAGGAAGTTTGAACTTGCTGTTCTCAACCCTTTTTGTACAAAAGCAACTCATTCAAATCACATTCACTTGCTGCATTCAAAAGCATCTTTCAGTTTTTGGTAATGAAGATGATTCCTTACTTAAGAAACTACCTTGAAATGGAATGAAAATACTGAATTATACAACTTGTTAGATTGTACAAACCAAGGAAGTTTGAACTTGCTGTACTCAAACATCTTTGTACAAAAGCAACTCCTTCAAATAGCACTCATTTGATGACTTACCAGGCTTCTTTCAGTTTTTGACAATGAGTATGTTTCTTTCCTTAAGAAACTAGTTTGGAAATGGAATGATCTTACTGAATTACACAACTTGTTAGATTGTACAAACCAAGGAAGTTTGAACTTGCTGTACTCAACCCATTTCATATAAAAGCATGTCATTCAAATCGCACTCATTGGCTGCCTTAGCAAGCTTCTTTCATTTTTTGGAAATGAAGATGTTTCTTTATTTAAGATACTACTATGGAAACAGAATGAACTTACTAAATTATACAACTTGTTAGATTGTACAAACCAAGGAAGTTTGAACTTGCTGTACTCAATCGTCTTCATACAAAAGCAACTCATTGAAATAAAATTCATTTGCTGACTTAGGAAGCTTCCTTCAGTTTTCAGAAATGAAGATGTTTCTTTACTTAGGAAACTGCTTTGAAATGGAATTAACTCACAGAATTATACAATTTGTTAGATTGTACAAACCAAGGAAGTTTGGACTTGCTGTACTCAACCCTCTTTGGACAAAAGCAACACATTGAAATCAAACTCATTTGCTGACTTAACAAACTTCCTTCAGTTCCCAGAAATGAAGATGTTTCTTTACTTAACAAACTACTTTGGAAACGGAATGAACTTACTGAATTACCCAACTTGTTGGATTTTACAAACCAAGGAAGTTTGAACTTGCTCTACTCAACCTTCTTCTTATAAAAGCCATTCATTCAAATCAAACTCATTTCTTCTCTCAGCAAGCTTCCTTCATTTTTGAGCAACGAAGATCTTTCTTTACATAAGAAAATACTTGGAAAATGGAATGAACTTTCTCAATTATATAACTTGTAAGAGTGTACAAACCAAGGAACTTGCTTATTCAGCCCTGTTCATATGAAAGCAACTGCTTCATATCACACTCATTTGCTGACTTACCAAGTTAATTTCAGTTTTGGACAATAAAGATGTTTCTTTACTTAAGAAACAACTTTGGAAACACAATGAACTTACTGAATTATACACCTTGTTAGATTGTACAAACCAAGGAAGGTTGAACTTGCTGTACTCAACCCTTTTCGTACAAAAGCAACTCATTGAAATCGCACTGTGTTGCTGCTTTTGCAAGATTGTTTCAGTTTTTGGCAATGAAGATTTTTTTTTAAATTAAGAAACAACTTTGAAAAGGAATGAACATACTGTATTATACTACTTGTTAGATTGTACAAACCAAGTAAGTTTTAACTTGCTGTACTCAACCCTCTTCATACAAAACAACTCCTTCAAATCACACTCATTTGCTAACTTACCAAGCTTCTTTCAGTTTTCAACAATGAAATTGTTTCTTTACTTAAGAAACTACTTTGGAAACAGAATGAACTTACGGAATTGTACAACTTGTTAGATTGTACAATCCAAGGAACGTTGACCTTGCTGTACTCAACCCTTATCATACAAAAGCAACTCCTTCAAATCGAACTCATTTGCTGACATAGCAATCTTTCAGTTTTTGGCAAAGAAGATGTTTCTTCACTTAAGAAACTACGTTGGAAATGGAATGAACTTAAAGAATTATACAACTTGTTCAATTGTACAAACCAAGGAAGTTTGAACTTGCTGTACTCAACCATCTTCATAAAAAGCAACTCATTAAAATTGCACTCATTTGTTCACTTAGAAACCTTCCTCTAGTTTTCAGAAATGAAGAAGTTTCTTTACTTAAGGAACTACTTTGGAAACAGAACGAATGTACTGAATTATTAAACTTGTTAGATTGTACAAACCAAGGAAGTTTGAACCTGCTGTACTCAACCCACTTCATACAAAAGCAACTCATTCAAATCACGTTCTTTCTGCCTTAGCAAGCTTCTTTCAGTTTTCAGCAATGAAGATGTTCCTTTACTTAAGAAACAACTTTGAAACGGAAAGAACATACTGAATTATACAACTTGTTTGATTGTACAAACCAAGGAAGTTTGAACTTGCTGTACTCAACCCTCTTCATGCAAAAACAACTCCTTCAAATTGCACTCATTTTCTGACTTACCAAGCTTCTTACAGTTTTCGACAATGAGTAAGATTCTTTCCTTAAGAAACTAGTTTGGAAATGGAATGAACTTACTGAATTATACAACTTGTTAGATTGTACAAACCAAGGAAGTTTGAACTTACATTACTCAAGCCTTTTTGTACAAAAACAACTCATTCAAATACCACTCAATTGCTGCCTTAGCAAGCTTCTTTCATTTTCTGGCAATGAAGATTTTCCTTTACTTAAGAAACTACTTTGTAAACAGAATGAACTTACTGAATTATACAAGTTGTTAGATTGGACAAACCAAGGAAGTTTGAACTTGCTGTACTCAACGTCTTCATACAAAAGCAACTCATTGAAATCGAACTTATTTGCTGACTTAGCAAGCTTCATTCAGTTTTTGGCAATGAAGATGTCTCTTTAAATAAGAAACTACTTTGAAATGTAATGAACATACTGAATTATACAACTTGTTAGATTGTACAAACCAAGGAAGTTTGAACTTGCTGGACTCAACCCTCTTTGTACAGAAGGAACTGATTGAAATCAAACTCATTTTCTGACTTAGCAAGCTGTTTTCAGTTTTTGGCAATGAAGATATTTCTTTACTTAAGAAACTACTTTGAAATGGAATGAACATACTGAATTATTCAACTTGTTAGATTGTACAAACCAAGGAAGTTTGATCTTGCTGTAGTCAACCATCTTTGTACAGGAGCAACTCATTCAAATAGCACTATTTTTCTGACTTATCAAGCTTCTTTCAGTTTTCAGCAACAAAGGTGTATTTTTTACATAAGAAAATACTTGGAAAATGTAATGAGCTTTCTGAATTATACAACTTGTAAAATTGTACAAACCAAGGAAATTTGAACTTGCTGTACTCAACCCTCTTTGTCCAAATGCAACTACTTCAAATCGCACTCATTTGCTGCCTTACCAAGCTTCTCTCAGTTTTCGACAGTGAAGATGTTTCTTTACTTAAGAAAGAACTTTGCATACCTAAGGACCTTACTGAATTATACAACTTGTTAGATTGTACAAACCAAGGAAGTTTCAACTTGCTGTACTCAACCCTTTTCGTACAAAAGGAACTCATTGATATTGAACTCATTTGCTGACATAGCAAGCTTCTTTCAGTTTTCGGCAATGAAGATGTTTCTTCACTTAAGAAACTACTTTAGAAAAGGAATGAACTTAATGAATTATACAACTTGTCAGATTGTACAAACCAATGAAGTTTTAAATTGCTGTACTTAACCCTCTTAGTACAGAGTAACTCATTCAAATCGACTAACTTGCCGACTTAGCAAGCTTATTTCAGTTATCAGCAATGAAGATGTTTCTTTTCTTAGCAAATTACTTTGGAAAAGAAATGAATGTACTGAGCTATACAACCTGTCAGATTGTACAAACCAACGAAGTTTGAAATTGCTGTACTCAACTCTGTTCGTACAAAAGCAACTCATTCAAATCGCACTCATTTGCTGAGTAAGCTAACTTATTACACTTATTGGCAATGAGGATGTTTCTTTTCTTAACAAACTACTTTGGAAACAAAATGAACTTTCCAAGTTATACAACTTAATATCTTCTACAAACCAACAACCCTCTTTGTACAAAAGCAACTCATTCAAATTGCACTCATTGGCTGAATTAACAAGCTTATTTCAGTTTTTGGCAATGAACATGTTTCTTTTCTTAGCAAACTAGTTTGGAAATGAAATGAATGTACTGAGTTATACAACTTGTTAGATTTTACAAACCAAGGAGGTTTGACATTCCTTTACTCAACCCATGTCATACAAAAGCAACTCATTCGAATTGCACTCATTTGCTGACTTAGCAAGCTTATTTCAGTTTTCAGCAATGAAGATGTTTCTTTTCTTAGCAATCTACTTTGGAAACAACATGAGATTACTGAGTAACAGAACTTGTTAGATTGTACAAAACAAGGAAGTTTCAACTTGCTGTACTCAACCCTCTTCATACAAAAGCCACTCATTCAAATCACACTCATTTGCTGAGTGAGATAACTTACTACAGTTATTGGCAATGAGGATGTTTCTTTTCTTAACAAACCACTTTGGAAACAAAATGAACTTTCAAAGTTATACAACTTAATATCTTGTAGAAACCAACGAAATTTGAACTTGCTGTACTCAACCGTCTTCGTACAAAAGCAACTCAATCAAATCACACTCATTGGCTGAATTAACAAGCTTATTTCAGTTTTTGGCAATGAAGATGTTTCTTTTCTTAACAAACTACTTTGGAAATTAAATGAAGTTAGTGAGATATATAACTTGTTAGATTGTACAAACAGTAGAAGATTGAACTTGCTGTACTCAACCCTCTTCGTACAAAAGCAACCCTTTCAAATCGAACTCATTTCCTGAGTTAGCAAGCTTATTCAGCAATGAATATGTTTCTGTTCTTAGCAAACTACATTGGAAATGAAATGAACTTACTGAGTTATTCAACTTATTAGATTGTACAAACCAACACATTTTGAACCTGCTGTACTCAACCCTCTTCACACAAAAGCAACTCATTTAAATTGCACTCATTTTCTGACTTAGCTAGCTTATTTCAGTTTTTGGCAATGAAGATGTTTCTTTTCTTAGCAAACTACTTTGGAAATGACATGAACTTACTGAGTAATACAACTTGTTAGGTTGTATAAATCAAGGAAGTTTCAATTTGCTCTATTCAACCCTCTTTGTGCACAAGCAACTCTTTCAAATCGCACTCATTTGCTGATTTAGCAAGCTTATTTCAGTGTTTGTCTATGAAGATGTTTCTTTTCTTGGCAAACTAGTTTGGAAACTTAATGAACATTCTCAGTTATACAACTTGTCATATTGTCCAAACCAATGAAGTCTGAACTTGCTGTACTCAACCCTCTTCGTACAAAAGCAACTCATTCAAATTGCACTCATTTGCTGACTAGCAAGCTTATTTCAGCTTTTTTCTATGCAGATGTTTCGTTTCTTAACAAAAAACTTTAGAAATGAAATGAACTTACTCAGTTATACAAAGTGTTAGATTGTACAAACCAAGGAAAGTTGAACTCGCTCTACTCATCCCTCTTTGTACAAAAGGGACTCATTCAAATTGCACCCATTCTCTGACTTTAAAAGTTTATTTCTGTTTTTAGCAATGAAGATGTTCCTTTTATTAGCAAACTATTTTTGAAACTAAATGAACTTACTGAGTTTTTCAACTTATTAGATTGTACAAACCAACGAAGTTTGAACCTGCTGTACTCAACTCACTTCATACAAAAGCAACTCATTCAAATCACACTCATTTGCTGAGTGAGATAACTTATTGCAGTTATCGGCAATGAGGATGTTTCTTTTCTTAACAAACTACTTTGGAAACAAAATGAACTTTCCGAGTTATACAACTTAATACTTTGTATAAACCAAAGAAGCTTGAACTTGCTGTACTCATCCCTCTTCGTACAAAAGCAACTCAATCAAATCACACTCATTGGCTGAATTAACAAGCTTATTTCAGTTTTTGGCAACGAAGATTTTTTTTTCTTAGAAAACTAGTTTGGAAATAAAATGAATATGCTGAGTTATACAACTTGTCAGATTGTACAAACCAAGGAAGTTTAAACTTGCTGTACTCAACCCTCTTCGTACAAAAGCAATTCATTCAAATCGCACTCATTTGTTGACATAGCAAACTTATTTCAGTTTTCGGCAATGAAGATGTTTCTTTTCTTAACAAACTACTTTGGAAATGAAATGAAGTTAGTGAGATATAAAACTTGTTAGATTGTACAAACAGTAGAAGATTGAACTTGCTGTACTCAACCCTCTTCGTACAAAAGCAACTCATTCAAATCTCACTCATTGGCTGAATTAGCAAGCTTATTTCAGTTTTCAGCAATGAATATGTTTCTTTTCTTAGCAAACTACTTTGGAAACAAAATGAATTTACTGAGTTATTCAACTTATTAGATTGTACAAACCAATTATGTTTGAACCTGCTGTACTCAAACAACTTCATATTAAAGCAATTCATTCAAATTGCACTCATTTGCTGACTTAGCAAATTTATTTCAGTTTTCAGCAATGAAGATTTTTTTTCTTAGCAAACTACTTTGTAAACAAAATGAACTTTCTGAGTCATACAACTTGTAGGATTGTACAAATCAAGGAAGGTTGAACTTGCTGTACTCATCCCTGTTCGTACAAAAGCAACTCATTTGCTGACTTAGCAAGCTTATTTCAGTTTTTGGCAAGGAAGATGCTCCTTTTCTTAGCAAACTACTTTGGAAACGAAATGAACTTACTGAGTAATACAATTTATTAGATTTTACAAAACCAACGAATTTTGAACTTGCTGTACTCAACCCTCTTCGTACAAAATCCACTCATTCAAATCACAATCATTTGCTGACTTAGCAAGCTTATTTCAGTTTTCAGCAATGAAGATGTTTCTTAGCAAACTACTTTGGAAACGAAATGAACTTACTGAGTTATAAAACTTGTTACATTTTACAAACCAAGGAAGTTTGAACTTGCTGTACTCAACCCTGTTAGTACCAAAGCAATTCATTCAAATCACACTCATTTGCTGACTTACAAGCTTATTTCAGTTTTTGGCAATGAAGATGTTTCTCTTAGCAAACTACTTTGGAAACGAAATGAAATTACTGAGTTATTCAACTTATTAGATTGTACAAAGCAACGGAATTTGAACTTGCTGTACTCAACCCCCTTCATAAAAAAAGCAGCGCATTCAAATTGCACTCATTGGCTGCACAGCTTATTTCAGTTTTCAGCAAAGAAGATGTTTATTTTCTTAAGAATCTATGTTGGAAATGACTTGAACTTACTGAGTCATACAACTGGTTAGATTTTACAAACAAAGGAAGTTTTAACTTGCTGTACTCAACCCTCTTGGTGCAAAAGCAACTCATTCAAATTGTACTCATTTGCTGACATTGCAAGCTTATTTCAGTTTTTGGCCATGAAGATGTTTCTTTTCTTAGCAAACTACTTTGGAAAGGAAATGAACTTACTACGTTATTCAACTTATTAGATTGTACAAACCAACAAAGTTTGAACCTGCTGTACTCAACCCTCTTTGTAAAAAAGCAACTCATTCAAATCGCACTCATTTTCTGACATTGCAAGCTTATTTAATTTTTCAGCAATGAAGATGTTTCTTTTCTTAGCAATCTACTTTGGAAAAGACATGAACTTACTGAGTAATACAACTTTTTAGATTGTACAAACCAAGAAAGTTTGAACTTGCTGTAATCAACCCTCTTCGTTTGAAAGCAACTCATTCATAGAGCTGAACAAGCTTATTTTACACAGTACAGTGTTTGGCAATGAAGATGTTTCTTTTCTTACGAAAGTACATTAGAAACAAAATGAAGTTACTAAGTTGTACATCTTGTTAGATTGCACAAACAAGGAACGTTTGAACTTGCTGTAATCAACGCTGTTCGTACAAAAGCAACTCATTCAAAGAGCTGAACAAGCTTATGTCACACAGTACAATGTTCAATAATGAAGATGTTCCTTTTCTTATGAAACTACATTAGAAATGAAATGAAGTTACTAAGTTGTATATCTTGTTAGATTGTACAAAGGAAGAAAATTTGAACTTCCTGTAATCAACCCTCTTCATATGAAAGCAACTCATTCCAAGAGTTGAACAAGCTTATTTCACACAGTACAGTGTTTGGCAATGAACATGTTTCTTTGCCTACAAAACTACATTAGAAATGAAATGAAGTTGCTAAGTTGTACATCGTGTTAGATTGTACAAATGAAGAAAGTTTGAATTTGCTGTAATCAACCCTCCTCGTATGACAGCAACTCATTCAAAGAGCTGAACAAGCTTATTTCACACAGTTCAGTTTTCAGAAATAAAGATGTTTCTTTTCGTATGAAACTACGTTTGAAATGAAACAAAGGTACTAAGTTGTACACAGTCTTAGTTTGTACAAATGAAGAGAATCTGAACTTGCTGTAATATACCCTCTTCGTATGAAAGCAACTCATTCAAAGAGCTGAACAAACTTATTTCACACAGTATGGTGTTCGGCAATGAAGATGTTTCTTTTCTAATGAAACTACATTAGAAATGAAACAAAGTTACTAAGTGGTACATATTGTTAGATTGTACAAATGAGGAAAGTTTGAACTTGCTGTGATCAACCCTCTTTGTACGAAAGCAATTCATTCAAAGAGCTGAACAAGCTTATTTTCACACAGTTCAGTGTTCAGCAATGAAGATGTTTCTTTGCCTATGAAACTACCTTAGAAATGAAACAAAGTTATGGAGTTGTACATCTTGTTAGATTTTACAAATGAAGAGAGTCTGAACATGCTGTAATATCCCCTCTTTGTATGAAACCAACTCATTGAAAGAGCTGAACAAACTTATTTCACACAGTACAGTGTTTGGCAATGAACATGTTTCTTTGCCTACAAAACTACATTAGAAATGAAATGAAGTTGCTAAGTTGTACATCTTGCTAGATTGTACAAATGAAGAAAGTTTGAATTTGCTGTAATCAACCCTATTTGTATGAAAGCAACTCATTCAAAGAGCTTAACAAGCTTATTTCACAAAGTACAGTGATCGGCAAAAAAGATGTTTCTCTACTTATGAAACTACATTAGAAATGAAAATAAGTTACTAAGTTGTACATCTTGTTAGTTTGTACAAACGAAGAGTCTGAACTTGCTGTAATATACCCTCTTCGTATGAAAGCCACTTATTCAAAGAGCTGAACAAACTTATTTCACACAGTACGGTGTTTGGCAATGAAGATGTTTCTTTTCTAACGAAACTACATTAACGAAGTTAATAAATTGTACATCTTGTTAGATTGTACAAACAAGGAAAGTTTGAACTTACTGTGGTCAACCCTATTTGTATGAAAGCAACTCATTCAAAGAGCTATACAAACTTATTTCACACAGTACAGTGTTTGGCAAGGAAGATCTTTCTTTTTTATGAAACTACATTAGAAATGAAACGAAGTTACTAAGTTGTACTTCTTGTGAGATTGTAGAAAAGTGGAAACTTTGAACCTCCTGAGATCAAACCTCTTCATACGAAAGCAACTAATGCAAAGAGCTGAAAAAGCTTATTTCACAGAGTATACTGTTTGGCATGAATATATTTCTTTTCTTACAAGACTACATTAGAAATGAAACGAAGTTACTAAGTTGTGCATCTTGTTAGATTGTACAAATGAAGAAAGTTTGAACTTGCTGTGAGCAATCCACTTTGTATGAAAGCAACTCATTCAAAGAGCTTAAATTTATTTCACACAGTAGAGTGTTTGGCAATGAAGATGTTTCTTTTCTTATGAAACTACATTAGAAATGAAACGAAGTTACTAAGTTGTACATTTTGTAAGATTGTACAAACAAGGAAACTTTGACTTGCTGTGATCAACCCTCTTTGTACTAAAGCAACTCATTCAAAGAGGTGAACAAGCTTATTTCACACAGTACAGTGTTCAGAAATGAAGATGTTTCTCTTCCTACAAAACTACATTAGAAAAGAAACAAAGTTATGAAGTTGTACATCTTCTTAGATGGTACAAACAAGAAAAGTTTGAAGTTGCTGTAATCAACCCTCTTTGTGTGAACGCAACTCATTCAAAGAGCTGAGCAAGCTTATTTAACACAGTACAGTGTTCGGAAAAGAAGATGTTTCTTTTCCTCTGAAACTACATTAGAAATGAAATGAAGTTACAGAGTGGTACATCTTCTTAGATTGTTCAAACAAGGAAAGTTTGAACTTGCTGTGATCAACCCTCTTCAAATGAAAGCAACTAATTCAAAGAGCTGTCAAACATTTCACTCACTACAGTGTTCAGCAATGAAGATGTTTCTTTTCTTACAAAACTACATTAGAAATGAAACGACATTACTAAGTTAGATTTTACAAACAAAGAAAGTCTGAAATTGCTGTGCTCAACCCTCTTCATTTGAAAGCAACCCATTCAAAGAGCAGAACAAGATTATTTCACAAAGTACAGTGTTCGGCAATGAAGATGTTTCTTTTCTTATGAAACTACATTTGAAATGAAACAAAGTTACTAAGTTGTACATCTTGTTAGATTGTACACATGATAAAAGTTTGATCTTGTAGTGATCAACTCTCTTCGTATGAAAACAACTCATTCAAAGAGCTTAACAAACTTATTTCACACAGTACAGTGTTCGGCAATGAAGATGTTTCTCTGCTTATGAAACTACATTAGAAATGAAAAGAAGTTACTACGTTGTACATCTTCTCAGATTGTACACACGAAGAAAGTCTGAACTGGCTATAATATACCCTCTTTGTACAAAAGCAACTCATTCAAAGAGCTGAACAAGCTTATTTCACACAGTAGGGTGTTCCACAATGAAGATGTTTCTTTTCTAATGAAACTACATTATAAATGAAATGAAGTTACTCAGTTGTACATCTTGTTAGATTGTACAAATGAAGAATGTTTCAACTTGTTGTGATCAATCCTCTTTGTATGAAAGTAACTCATTCAAAGAGCTGAAAAAGCTTATTTCACACAGTATACTGTTTGGCAATGAAAATGTTTCTTTTCTTATAAAACTACATTAGAAATGAAATGAAGTTACTAACTTGTACATCTTGTTAGATTTAACAAATGAGGAAAGTTTGAACTTGCTGTAATCAACCCTCTTTTTTTGAAAGCAAGTTGTTTAAAGAGCTTAACAAACTTATTTCACACAGTAGAGTGATCGGAAATGATGATGTTTCTTCTCTTATGAAACTACATTAGAAATGAAATGAAGTTCCGGAGTTGTACATCTTGTTAGACTGTACAAATGAGGAAAGTTTGAACTTGCTGTGATTAACTCTTTTGGTACGAAAGGAACTCATTCAAAGAGTGATACAAACGTATTTCACACAGTACAGTGTTCAGAAATGAAGATCTTTCTTTTTTACGAAACTACATTAGAAATGAAACGAAGTTACTAAGTTGTACATATTGTTAGATAGTACAAACGAGGAAAGTTTGAACTTGCTGTGATCAACCCTCTTCATATGAAAGCAACTCATTCAAAGAGCTAAACAAGCTTGTCACACAGTACAGTGTTCAGCAATGAAGATCTTTCTTTCCTTAGGAAACTGCATTAGAAATGAAATGTAGGTACTAATGTGTTCATCTTGTTAGATTTTACAAACGAGGAATGTTTGAACTTGCTGTAATCAACGCTCTTCGTCTGAAAGCAACTCATTCAAAGAGCTGAACAAGCTTATTTAACACAGTACAGTGTTCAGAAATGACGATGTTTCTTTTCTTATGAAACTACATTAGAAATTAAATGAAGTTACTAAGTTGTACATCTTCTTAGATTGTAAAAACAAGGAAAGTTCAAACTTGCTGTGATCAACCCTCTTCATATGAAAGCAACTCATTCAAAGAGCAGAACAAGCTTATTTCACTCAGTACAGTGTTCAGGAATGAAGATGTTTCTTTTTTTATGAAACTACATTAGAAATGAAACAAAGTGACTAAGTTGTACATCTTGTTAGATTGTACAAACAAAGAACGTTTGAACTTGCTGTGATCTACCGTCTTTGTACGAAAGCAACTCATTCAAAGAGCTGAACAAGCTTATTTCACACAATATACTGTTTGGCAATGAAGATGTTTCTCTTCTTATGAAACTACACTAGAAATAAAACGATGTTACTAAGTGGGGCATCTTGTTAGATTGTACAAACGAAGAAAGTTTGAACTTGCTGTGATCAACCCTCTTCGTACAAAAGCAACTCATTCAAAGAGCTTTACAAGCTTATTTCAGACAGTACAGTGTTTGGCAATGAAGATGTTTCTTCCCTTATGAAACTACAGAGGAAATGAAATGAAGTTACTTAGTTGTACATCTTGTTAGATTGTACAAATGAAGAAAGTTTGAACTTGCTCTGTTCCACCCTCTTTGTACAAAAAGCAACTCATTCAAAGAGATTAACAAGCTTATTTCATACAGTACTGTGTTTGGCAATGAAGATGTTTATTTTCTTACCAAACTACATTAGAAATGAAACAAAGAAATGAAACAACTACGTTGTACAACTTGTTAGATTTTACAAAGGAGGAAAGTTGGAACTGCCTCTGATCAATCTTCTTCGTATGAAAGTAACTCATTCAAGGAGCTGAACAAGCTTATTTCACACAGTACAGAGTTTGGGAATGAAGATGTTTCTTTTTGTACAAAACTACATTAGAAATGAACCGAGGTTACCAGCTTTTACATCTTGTTAGATTGTAAAAATGAAGAAAGTTTGAACTTGCTGTGATCAACCCTCTTCGTATGAAAGCATCTCATTCAAAGAGCTGAACAAGCTTATTTCACACAGTACAGTGTTCAGCAATGAAGATGTTTCTCTTCTTATGAAACTCCATTAGAAATGAAAGGAAGTTACTAAGTTGAACATCTTATTATAGTGTACAAACAAGGAAAGTTTGAACTTGCTCTAATCAACCCTCTTCATATGAGAGCAACTCATTAAAAGAGCTGAACAAGCTTATTTCACACAGTATACTGTTTGGCAGTGAAAATGTTTCCTTTCTTACAAAACTGCATTAGAAATGAAATGAAGTTACTAACTTGTACATGTTGTAAGATTGTACAAACAAAGAACGTTTGAACTTGCTGTGATCAACCCTGTTCATCCAAAAGCAACTCATTCAAAGAACTAAACAAGCTTATTTCACAAGTATATGGTTCGGCAATGAAGATGTTTCCTTTCTTACAAAACTACATTAGAAATTAAACGAAGTTACCAAGTTGTAAATCTTCTTAGATTGGACAAAAGAGGAAAGTTTGAACTTGATGTGATCAACCCTCTTCACACAAAAGCAATACATTCAAAGAGCTGAACAGGCTTATTACACACAGTGCAGTGTTAGGAAATGAAGATGTTTCTTTTCTTACAAAAGTAAATTAGAAATGAAATGAAGTACCAAGTTGTACATCTTGTTAGATTGGACAAAAGAAGAAAGTTTGAACTTGCTGTGATCAACCCTTTTCATATAAAAGCAACTCATTCAAAGAGCTGAACAAGCTTATTTCACACAGTAGAGTGTTCAACAAAGATGTTTCTCTTCTTACAAAACTACATTAGAAATTAAATGAAGTTATGAAGCTGTACATCTTGTTAGATTGTACAAAAGAAGAGAGTCTTAATTTGTTCTAATATATCCTGTTGGTATGAAAGCAACTCATTCAACGAGCTGAACAATCTTATTTCACACAGTACAGTGTTCGGGAATGAAAACGTTTCTTTGCCTACATAACTACATTAGAAATGAAACGAGGTTACTAAGTTGTGCATCTTGTAAGATTGTACAAACGAAGAAAGTTTGAACATGCTGTGATCAACGCTCTTCATGCAAAAGCAACTCATTTGCATATCTTTACAATGGAATCTCAAACCCACACCTTAAGACCAGCCCCCAGTGACATTGCCACTAGCAAGGTGATTGCAGATGCAAACTATAACTAATAAAACACTGAATATATTGGGGGACATATATTCAAACTACCACACCCTCCCCCTGCCTTTTTTTGTATGCATTCTCTTCCCATGGCCTCCCTTAGGCCATTCCCCTCCCTGTACATTACCATACACTTAAATCCTTCCCTTTCTTCCCTCCCTTATAGCCTTTTACCCACTTACTGGTTTGTGGTACCTATTTTTGGTTCCAGTTCCCACACAAGTCTATACATTGGTAGCTAGGATCCACATATGAGAGAAAACATGTGACATTTGGCTTTCTGAGCCTGGGTTACTTCACTAAGTATAATCCTTTCCAGATCCATCCATTTCCCTCCAAATTTCATAATTTCATTTTTCTTTACTGCTGAATAGAACTCCATTGTGTAAATGTACCACATCTTTATTATCCACTCGTCTGTAGAGGGACATCTAGGCTGCTTCCATTTCCTAGCTATTGTGAATAGAGCAGCAATAAACATGGTTTTGCAAGTATCTCTAAGGTAGTGAGAAGAGTCCTCTGGATATATGCCTAGGAGGGCTATAGTTGAATCATAAGGTAAATCTATTTCTAGCTGTCTCAAGAACCTTCACACTGATTTCCACAGTGGCTGGACCAGCTTATATTCCCACCAACAGTGTAGAAGTGTTCCCGTTTTTCCGCACCCAGGCCAACACTTATTGTCATTTGTTTCCTTGATGGTAGCCATTCTGACAGGAGTGAAATGGAATCTCAAAGTGGTTTTCATTTGCATTTCCCTGATGGCTAAGGATGTAGAACATTTTTTTAGATGTTTATATGCCATCTGTATTTCATCTTCCGTGAATTCTCTATTTAGTTATGTAGCCCATTTTTTAACTGGGTTGTTCGAATTCTTGTTATTCTGTTTTTTGAATTATTTGTATATTCTGGATATTAATCCTCTGTCAGATGTATAACTGGCAAAGATTTTCTCCCATTCTGTAGATTGCCTTTTTGCTCTATTCACAATGTCCTTTGCTGTACAAAAGCTTTGTAATTTCATAAGGTCCCAGTGGTTCATTAGTGGTTTTATTCTCTGAGCAACTGGAGTTATATTCAGAAAGTCCTTGCCTATTCCAATATGTTGAAGAGTTTCCCCTACTTTTTCCTCTAGCAGTTTCAGAGTTTCAGGTCTGATATTAAGGTCCCTGATCCATTTGGACTTGACTCTTGTGCAAGGAGAGAGGCAAGGATCTATGTTTATCCTTTTACTTACCGATGTCCAATTTTCCCAGCACCACTTGTTAAAGAGGCTATCTTTTCTCCAATGAATATTTTTGGCATTTTTGTCAAAAATCAGGTAGCTGTAGCTGCCTGGATTAATATTTGGGTCTTCTATTCTGTTCCATTGATCTACCTTTTTGTCCTTGTGCCAATACCATGCTGTTTTGTTACTATGGCTTTGTAGTATAACTTAAAATCGGGTATGGTTATATCACCTGCCTGATTTTTGTTACGCAAAATTGTTTTGGCTATTCGAGGTTTTTTGTGTTTCCAGATGAATTTCAGTATTGTTTTTTCTATTTCTGTGAAGAATGCTATTGGGATTTTAATGGGGATCGCATTAAATGTGTAGATTGCTTTTGGTAAGATTGACATTTTCACAATATTGATTCTTCCAATCCAGGGGCATGGAATGTCTTTCAATTTCCTTGTGTCTTCTGCAATTTGTCGCTCGAGTTTTTTAAAGTTCTCATTGTAGAGATCCTTCACTCCTTGGTTAAGTTTATTCCAAGGTATTTTATTTTTTTTGAGGCAATTGTGAATGGGAGAGATTCCCTGATTTCATCCTCTGCATGTTTGTTGTTAGTGTATAGAAAAGCTACTGATGTCTGTGTGTTTACTTTGTATCCTGCTACATTGCTAAAAGTGTTTATCAGCTCTAACAGTTTGCTGGTAGAGTCTTTAGGGTCTGTTGTGTATAGAATCATATCATCTGCAAATAATGATAATTTGACCTCTTCCCTTCCGATTTGTATCACCTTTATGAGTGTCTCTTGCCTTATTGATATGGCTAAGACTTCCAATACTATATTAAATAATAGTGGGGAAAGTGGACACCCTTGTCTTGTTCCTGAATTTAGAGGAAAAGCTTCAAGTTTTTCCCCATTTAGTATTATGTTGCTGTAGGTTTGTCATAAAGAGCTTTTATTATGTTGAGATATGTTCCTTCTATTCCAAGTTTCTGTAGTACTTTCACCATGAAGGGGTGTTGGATTTTGTCAAATGCCTTTTCTGCATCTATTGAGATGACCATGTGATTTTTGTCCTTCAGACCATTTATATGGTGTATTACATTTATGGATTTGCATATGTTGAACCATCCCTGCATCTCTGGGATAAAGCCTACTTGGTCAGGGTGAATAATCTTTCTGATATATTGTTGTATTCTGTTTGCCAGTATGTTGTTGAGAATTTTTGTATCTATGTTCATGAGGGAGATTGGTCTATAATTTTCTTTTTTTGATCTGTCTTTGTCCGGTTTGGGTATCAGGGTGATGCTGGCTTCATAGAAGGATTTCGGTAGAATTCCTTCCTATTCAATTTTATGGAAAATTTTGAGAAGCATTGGTGTTAGATCTTCCAGGAATGTCTGGTAAAATTCAGCAGTGAATCCATCTGGGCCTGGGCTTTTTTTAGTTGGGAGACTTTTTATGACTGCTTGGATCTCTGTGGTTGTTTTAGGTCTATTTAATTGGTTTATCTCATCTTGATTTAATTTTGGTAGGTCATATAAATCAAGGAAATCATCCATTTCTTTCAGGTTTTCAAACTTAGAGGCATATATATTCTTAAAGTATGTCCGTATGATTTTCTGAATTTCTTTGGTATCTGTTGTGATGTTGCCTTTTTCATCTCTAATTTTATCAATTTTTGTCTCTTCTCCCTTTCTTTTGGTCAGATTTGCTAAGGGTTTGTCAATCTTGTTAATCCTTTCAAAGAACCAACTCGCTGTTTCATTGATTTTTTTTTATTTTTATTTTTTGGTTTCCATTTCATTAATTTCTGCCCTAACCTTTATTATTTCTTCCCGTCTACTGATTTTTGGTTTGCCTTGTTATTCTCTTTCCAAGGCCTTAATGTGAAGCATTAAATTGTTTAGGCGTGAACTCTGTAATTTCTTAATATAGGCACTTAGAGCTACAAATTTCTCTCATAGGACTGCCTTAATTGTGTTCCAAAGGTTTTGGTATGTTGTATTCTCATCATAATTTGATTCTATGAATTTCTTGATTTCCTTTTTAATTTCTTCAATGACCCATACATCATTCAATAATGTACTGTTTAGTCTCCATGAATTTCTGTATGCTCTGTAGTTTTCTTGTTGTTGATTTGCAGTTTAATCCCATTGTGGTCAGATAGCATACAAGGGATTATTTCAATTTTCCTGTATTTGTTAAGATTTGATTTGTGTCCTATCATATGGTCTATTTTAGAGAATGTCCCATGTGCCACTGAGAAGAATGTATATTCTGCAGTATTTGGGTGGAATGTTCTGTATATATCTGTTAGGTCCATTTGTTCCATGATATCATTTAATGCAGATGTCTCTCTGTTTATTTTTTGTTGGGTAGACCTGTCAAGTGATGAGAGCGGGGTATTGAAGTCACCCACTACTATTGTGTTAGGTGTTATCTCTGACCTTAAGTCTGATAGTGTTTGTTTGATGTAATTGGGGGCCCCCGTGTTGGGAGCATAAATGTTTAGGATTGTGATATCCTCCTGTTGGAGTGTTCCTTTAATCAGTATAAAGTACCTGCTGTATCTCTCCTCACTAATGTTGGTTTGAAGTCTATCCTGTCAGAAATTAGGATGGCAACCCCTGCTTGTTTTCTAGGTCCATTTGCTTGAAATATCTTTTTCCAACCTTTCACCCTAAGAATGTTTCTATCTTTTAATCGGAGGTGAGTTTCCTGGAGGCAACAGATGGTAGGATCCTGCTTTTTAATCCAGTCTGCAAGTCTGTCTTTTGGTTGGGGCATTGAAGCCATTGATATTAAGAGTTATTATTGAAAGATATGTATTTGATCTGTCCATTTTTCTTGTTTTGTAGTTCTTCCTGGTTTTTGTTTTACTCACTTGCTCTAACTTTTGAGTATGATTTCTTTTTTCCTATTTCCTGCTGTGTGTGTTTTGCTTTTTCTTCAGCATGAATGATTCCTGCAAGTATTTTCTGTAGAGCTAGTTTAGTTGCCATAAATGCCTTTAGCCTGTCTTTGTTGCGGAATGTCCTTATTTCTCCATCAATTTGGATAGAAAGCTTTGCAGGATAAAGTAATCTTGGTTGACAGTTTTTATCTTTCAGAACTTGGAATACATCACTCCAGGCCCTTCTTGCTTTTAAGGTTTGTGTTGAGTAATCTGCTGTGACCCTGATGGGTTTCCCCTTAAATGTCATTTGCTTTTTCTCTCTAACTGCTTTCAATATATTTTCTTTGGTTTGCGTGTTTAGTAGTTTGCGAAAAGAGGATCTGTCTAGGTTGTGCCTGTTTGGTGTTCTAAATGCTTCTTGTATCTGCATTGGCATTTCTTTCCCAATTTGGGGAAATTTTTCTTCTATGATTTTGTGGAAAACACCTACTAAGCCTCTGGATTGCAATTCTTCCCCTTCTGCTCTACCTTGAATTCTTATATTTGATCTTTTCATAGTGTCCCACATGTCTTGGAGTTCCCATTCATACCTTTCTATTAGCTTGTCTTTCTCTTTGTTGGACTGTGATAGATCTGCCACCTGGTCTTCTAGTTTAGATATTCTGTCCTCTCCTTCATCCATTCTACTAGTGAGACTTTCCACAGAGTTTTTTATTTCACTGACTGTGTTCTTCAGTGCTAGGATTTCAGCCTGGTTTTTCTTCAGTAGTTCTATTTCCTTATTCATGTCGTCTAATGACCTTTTTATTTCATTAAACTTTTCCTCTGTAATCTCCTTCAACAGTTTGTTTTCTTCTCTAATTCCTTTGTTTTCTTCTCGGATTGCTTTCATTTCTTCTTTCATTTCTTTGAGCATAGATATCATCATTCCCCTGAAATCTTTGTCAGGAATTTCATCTAAAAGAGTCTCATTGGTGAACCATTCTGATGGATTTGCAATTTTTGGTGGGATTGCATTGTCTTGATTCTTTGTGTTTCTTGTATTATAATGTAGTGACTTTTGCATCCTGGATTGATTTGATGCTTAGGTTTCCTATTTATCTTCAGTGTTCTTAGGTGTTGTGATCCACCTTTATATAATTTCAGGATATGAGTTTAAGGTGTCGAGTGTAGCACTTGTACCTAAGTAGAAGTAGTCCTAGCTGTTGAGTTTGCTTGTTAAGCAAGTATTGTAGTGGACTGGTGGAACAATTTAGAGGCAGGTTCTAAACTTCAACAGAGCAAAATACACATTCAATTGACATGAACACAGAGTATACAAGTGTGAGAATTGAGACAAACAGTCCTATAGGGTCAAAATCCCTAAGGGCATGTGATGTTTCACGCCCTTAATCCTGTCAGCTTGGGAATCAGACCCTGTCCTCAATAATAACTGAAGCAAAAGATAAAGGCCCTTTAAATCTATAAGTAGTACAGATAGCAATATTCAACCCCTCATATTCAGCTTATTTGAAACTGGTAAAGCCACCCACAAATATGTAATACATACCCTGCCTTGACCTGGAAAGAGTGGTTAGCACTTCCAATGCAGGCCTTTGTTATCTTTTGGTGTGGCTTTTAAACTCACCAATGCTGGGTGCCCACTTCGTTCCCTGAGCTGTGGAGCTTGGGTCAGGTATGCTGGGTCCGGTGTTGGTGATGTGGTTCACATCTGCCACTGGTTGTTGCTTGATTCTACCAATTCCCTGGGGAACTGATGGTTGGGGGATGGGCGAGTTCAGGAAGCCTGCAGCAGCTCACAGTGTGTGTCTCTTTCAGTAGCTCCGCAGATTTTTCTTTGATTTCTGGGCTCTGTGAGGAGACTGATGAGGTTGAACAGTCCATTTTTTTGTTTGTTTGTTCAGGTGGTGTTTGCAGCGGAAGCTCAGTGGGGCTTAGCCACTCTGGGTGGTAGCTTTGAACCGAGGGTTGGAGCCTTGGCGCGGATCCACTGGGGAGACCGCTGAGTGAAGCTGAGCTGCTGGGGCACCCTCAGCATGGAGCGGAGCCACTGGGAGCCCGTGGATGGTGAGCCCATGGATGGGGAACCCGCGGATGGGGAGCCCGTGGCGTGAGCCCTTGGGGAGCCAGCTGCCGGGGGCCTCACTCTCGAGAGTGGGTTTCTGGCTGTCTTCTGCTTTTCCACTATTTCCCGGAGAAAATATTCTGCTCTCTTCCTCAGGTGAGTATAGTTTTTCTTGATTCCCTCCCTGATCTGGTTTGGCGTGGCTCCTATGCTGCCACCTTACCCGGAAGTCTTTTTATTGACTTTTATACTTACATACAAAAAAATCCCACCTGATATTTCCCTTCCCTCCCCCCATTCCACTTTAGAACTCAAGTCTCCATCATATCCCCTCCCTCTCTCCATTAGTCTCTTTTTTAATTTGATGTCATCATCTTTTTCTTCTATTTTGAGGGTTTTGTGAAGGTATTGCTAGGCACTGCAAGGTCATGGATATCGAGGCCAGTTTCTGTCTGGGCAGTTGCATTGTAAGAGGTCATACCCTTCCTTTGGCTCTTCCATTCTATCCGCCCCCTCTTCCACAATGGTCCCTGAGCCTTGGAGGGTGTGACAGAGGTGTTTCAGTGCTGGGCACTCCTCCATCCCTTCTTCTCAGCACTATGTTGCCTTTTGGGTCATCCCAGTGGTCATCACCATCTGAAAAGAGAAGCTTCTCTAACCAGAAGTGAGAGTAGCATTAATATGTGAATATGAACATTAAGTGTAGTGCTTTCAGGGCAGCTTGGTGGGAATAATATATATATTTAGTCAGACATGAGCAGGCTTATAACCTAAGGCTCATGACCTCACCTACCATAGACTTTTACTTAGGTTTTTCAGTACCAGGTATGTATTCCCTCCCGTAGAGAGGGCCTTCAGTCCAATTTTGGAGCAGTTGGTTACCCCAAGAGTAGACACGCCACTATTGTACCCGTTCAGTCATTGGGCCTGTCTGACCAAGCTTGAATATTCAGCTTCCACTGTTTTCACAGTTGATGGCTTCTGTCTCCCATACACTGCGTGCAATGCAGCTTTTTCCAGCTTTCATTTGGCTGGTCTACAGGGAGAAGGTATTCTGCTCCACACTACCTTGCTTTCACAGTGACCATGCTTCTCAGGCATGAGATGTCTTCAGCAATAGGTTCTTACTATCTGTTTCTCTAGGGAAACCAAGGGCTTTGTCAAAAGCCTTTAATGTTTTGGAGGCTACCGGGACCTCCTTGGCCAACAACTCACTGGAAGATATCCCATTCCAGGTCCTGAAAATTTTCTAGTAACAGTCTACAGCTTCTAGACCCAAGTTGCACATCTTTTTAGATTATGCATACAAGGAACATTTGAACTTGTTGTTATCAACCCTCTCCATATGAAAGTAACTCATTCCAAGAGCTGAAAAAGCTTATTTCAAACAGTACAATGTTCAGCAATAGATGTTTCTTTTCTTACAAAACAACAGTAGAAATGAAACGATTATACTAAGTTGTACATCTTGCTAAATTGTACAAACGGGGAAAGTTTGAACTTGCTATAATCAAACCCCTTTGTATGAAGGCAACTCATTCCAGGAGCTGAACAACCTTATTTCAAACAGTACAGTTTTCGCAATGAAGATGTTCCTTTTCTTACAAAACTAGATTAGAAACTAAATGAATCCACTAAATTGTACATCTTGTTAGATTGTACAAACGAAGACAGTTTGAGGTTGCTGTAATCAACTCTTTTCCTATGAAGGCTACTCATTCCAAGAGCTGATCAACCTTATTTCAAACGGTACAGTGTTCGGCAATGAAGACGTTTCTTTTATTAATAAACTACATTGGAAATGAAATGAAGCTATGTAGTTGTACATCTTTTTAGAATATACAAATGAGGAAAGTTTGAACTAGCTGTATTCAACCCTCTTCATATGAAAGCAACTCATTCCAAGAGGTGATCAATCTAATTTCACACAGTATGGTGTTCGGCAATGAAGATGTTTCTTTTCTTACAAAACTACATTAGAAATGAAATGAATCCACTAAGTTGTACATCTTGTTAGATTGTACAAATGAGGAAAGTTTGAACTTGCTGTAATCAAAACTCTTTGATTAAAAGCAAATAATTTCATGAGCTGAACAAGCTTATTTCACACAGTACAGTGTTCAGCAATGAAGATGTTTCTTTTCTTAATAAACTATATTAGAAATGAAATGAATGTACTAAATTGTGCGGCTTGTTAGTTTTTACAAACGTGGAAAGTTTGAACTTGCTGTAATCAAAACTCTTCTTATAAACACAACTCATTCCAAGAGCTGAACAAGCTTATTTCATGCAGTACAGTATTCGGCAATGAAGAAGATTATTTCCTTAAGAAACTACATTAGAAATGAAATGAATCTACTAAGTTGTACATCTTCTTACATTGTACAAATGAGGAATGTTTGAACTTGCTGTAATCAAAACTCTTTGAATAAAAGCAAATAATTCCATGAGCTGAACAAGGTTATTTCACACAGTACAGTGTTCGGCAACGAAGATATTTCTTTTCTTATTAAACTACATTAGAAATGAAATGAATCAACTAAGTTGTATAGCTTGTTCATTTTTGCAAACGAGGAAAGTTTAAACTTGCTGTAATCAAAACTCTTCATATAAAAGCAACTCTTTCCAAGAGCTGAACAAACTTATTTCACACAGTACAGTGTTCGGCAATGAAGATGTTTCTTTTCATACAAAGCTACATTAGAAATGAAATGAATCTACTAAGTTGTACATCATATTAGAATGTGTAAACGAGTAAAGTTTGAACTCACTGTATTCAACCCTCTTCATAGGAAAGCAACTCATTCCAAGAGCCGAAAAAGCTCATTTCACACAGCAAAGTGTTCGTCAATGAAGATGTTTCTTTTAGTACAAAATTACATTAGAAATGAAATGAATCTACTAAGTTGTACATCTTATTAGAATGTAAAATGCGGAAAGTTTGAACTAGCTACATTCAACACTCTTCGTACGAAAGCACCTCATTCCAAGAGTCGAAAAAGCTTTGTTCACACAGTACAGTGTTCGGCAATCAAGTTGTTTCTTTTCTTAAAAAACTGCAGTAGAAATGAAAGGATTCTACTAAGTTATACATCTTGTTAGATTGTACAAACGAGGAACGTTTGAACTTGCTGTAGTCAACCCTCTTCAAATGAAAGCAACTCATTCCAAGAGCTTACAAGCTTATTTCATACAGTACAGTGTTTGGTAATGAAGATGTTTCTTTTCTTACTAAACAAAATTAGAAATGAAATGAATATAATAAGTTGTACATCTTCTTACATTGTATAAATGAGGAACATTTGAACTTGCTGTAATCTATCCTCTTTGAATGAAAGCAACTCATTCCAAGAGCTGAAAAAGCTTATTTCACACATTACAGTGTTCGGCAATGAAGATGTTTCTTATCTTACTTAACTAAATTAGAAATGAAACGAATCTAGTAAGTTGTACATCTTGTTAGATTGCACAAACAAGGAAAGTTTGAACTTGCTGTAATCAAAACACTTTGATTAAAAGCAAATAATTCCATGAGCTGAACAAGGTTATTTCACACAGTACAGTGTTCGGCAATGAAGATGTTTCTTTTGTTATGAAACTACATTAGAAATGAAATGAATCTACTAAGGTGTACATTGTATTAGAATGTACAAACGAGGAAAGTTTGAACTAGCTGTATTCAACACTCTTCGTATGAAAGCAACTAATTCCAAGAGCCGAAAAAGCTTATTTCACACAGTACAGTGTTCAGCAAAGAAGATGTTTCTTGTTGTACAAAATTATATTAGAAATGAAACGAATCTACTAAGTTATACATCTTGTTAAATTGTACAAATGAGAAAAGTTTCAACTTGCTGTAGTCAACCCTCTTCAAATGAAAGCAACTCATTCCAACAGCTTAACAAGCTTATTTCACACAGTACAGAGTTCGACAATGAAGATTTTTCTTTTCATATGAAACCACATTAGAAATGAAAAGAATCTATTATGTTGTACATCATATTTGAATGTACAAACGAGTAAAGTTTGAACTAGCTGCATTCAACACTATTCGTATGAAAGCAACTCATTCCAAGGGCTGAAAAAGCTTATTTAACACAGTACAGTGTTCGGCAGTGAAGATGTTTCTTTTCGTATGAAACTATATTAGAAATGAAATGAATCTGCTACCTTGTACATCTCATTAGATTGAACAAAAGTGGAAAGTTTGTACTTGCTGTAATCAACCATCTTTGTATGAAAGCAACTCATTCCAAGAGCCTAATAAGCTTATTTCACATGGTATAGTTTTCAGGAATGAAGATGTTTATTTTCTTAAGAAACTACATTAGAAATGAAATGAATCTACTAAGTTGTACATCTTGTTAGATTGTACAAACAATGAAAATTTGAACTAGCTATATTCAACCATCTTTGTACATAAGCAATTTTTCGAAGAGCTGAACAAGCTTATTTCACACAGTACAGTTTTCAGGAATGAAGATGTTTTTTTTTCTTAAGAAACTATATTAGAAATTAAATGAATCTACTAAGTTGTACATCATGGTAGATTGTACAAACGATGAAAGTTTGAACTAGCTGTATTCAACCGTCTTTGTACATAAGCAATATGTTCCAAGAGCTGAACAAGCTTATTTCTAACAGTACAGTGTTCGGCCATGAAGACGCTTAGTCCTGGACACACCCAGGGGACTGCCAATTCCCTGACATGCCCCTTCACCACCTTCCCTGTTAACTTAGGGCCAGATGCGACAGCCAGGTCCTGGTACCCCACCCCCTCTCTGATCTGACCCTCATCCACAAGGTGGCCCAGGAATCTGGCGTTGACTCCTCTTACTTTGAACAAGTCCTTTTACAATGGGCCGTCCACCTTCAGACTTACTATGACTGGTACTTGCTCCTCAAGGTGGTCCTTCTCTCCCCTCAATCCCTCCAATGGAAAGCCACCTACAATGACCTGGCTGCATCCCAGGCCCACCAAAATCTTAGGAGTGGAATTCCAATTACCCTGGGCATGCTCCTTGGCACAAGACCTTATACAGACCCTGTATCATAAGCCACAGTGGGCATACATGCCTACTTTGACCAAGTAAAATCGTTATCCCTCCAAGGGCTTAATGCCTAACTCCCACAGAAGCCGGATACCTATTTTTGTAACCTGGTCCAGGGCCCATCCAAGGGCTTCACAGATTTCCTCTCTTGTGTGACGGAGTCCGTGGACTGACGCACTCCCCCTGGCCCACCAGGGATGCTTTAGTTAAGCAACTGGCATGGGAGGGAGCAGCCACGGCAGCATGTAGTACGGTTGCTGCTGTGTGCAATGAGGATCTCCATAAATGGACTGTAGCTACCAAAGATATCAATCCCATGTCTGCCTGCCTTGAGGCCCTGGACACCTCCATACAAACCTTGACCATGGGTCAAAAGCCTATCCAAAAATCACCCCTCTGCTAGGGCTGTGGCCAACCAGGACACCTTCAGAGGACCTGTACAAAGACAACTAAACCTATTTTAAGGCCCCAAGCCTCCTGCCCTAAATGTCAAATGGAATATCATTGGGCCAAAAATTGCAGAAATTCTCCACCTTTAAACTCCCCCAGGGTCAACCCTCAGCCCCACAAGTAAGAGGGAACCCCCCCACATTAGGTGGACCCTGCCCATTTATGACCATCCACCCCGCATCTCTGTCCTTTTGGACGGGGTTGAATTCAAGGGCATAGTAGACACAAGTGCAGATGCCACTATTATCTCTGCCAATGATGTGCTCTGCATGCCCAATTGGGCCTATAAAGATGGTCCCAATATTAAGGTGGGGGGGGGAACAACAGACTACTAGACAGGTTAGAAGACCAGTTACAAGGAAAGACTATGATGGCAACACTGGGGAATTTCTCCCCTTGGTGGCAAATGTCCCCAATACCGTCTGGGGCAGAGACCTCCTTACTGACATGGGTGTTGTCATAACAACGGATGACCAGGCCTTTTAAGATGATGTTATTGCCCCTGATACCATTGGCCTCCCAGGGCGACCCAACCCCTCCAAACCTCCCATCACTCATAATCACCCCCAATTCTAGAGGCCACTGTCCGATCCCCTACTGCTCCCATACACCTTAAGTGGGATACCACGGAACCCATTTGGGTCGAACAGTGGCCTATACTAGAACCTAAATTGACTATTCTCAAATCCTTTATTCAACAACAGCTTGCTCTTGGCCATATTGAGCCCTCTATTAGCCCCCATAATTCCCCCATCTTTGTCATTAAAAAGAAAACTGGTAAACATAGACTGCTCCAAGACCTTCAACAGGTTAATAAATATATGTTAAAAATGGGCTCCTTTCAGATGGGCCTCCCCCACCCTGGAGCCATCCCTATTAACCACCATATAGTTATCTTAGATATTAAAGTTTGCTTTTTCTTTATCCCTTTAGTGGCAGAGGACAGGCCCTATTTTGCATTTACTGTCTGGGACACCAACCATTCTATCCCAGATAAAAGATATCAATGGAAAGTTCTCCCCCAGGGCATGAAAAACAGTCCTTTGATTTGTCAAATGTTTATATCCTCTGCCACGGTGAGAATACAATCTAAATGCCTTCTTGTTCATTACATGGATGATCTTTTGATTGCACATACCTCAAGAACTGCCCTTTTGGACCTTCTTAAATTACTCATTGAGGACCTCAAAAAACTTGGGTTTGCCATAGTGAATGAAAAAATTCAAACAGTGCCCCCTTTTGGATTTTTAGGGTACAAAATTTCTACTACTATACAACCACTTACCCCTCACCTTCTAATAAAGGACCATTATTCCCTCAATGATCTCCAAAAAATCTGTGGCCAAATTAACTGGCTCAAACCGTTCCTGCCCATCCCTTCTAGTGAGGTTCTATCACTTTATGACCTCCTTAGAGTTACTGACAACCCTTGAAGGAAAATTCCTCTAAACGATCACTCCAAAAATTTGTCACATAAAATATCCCGCTACCTCTTTTCAATGACCCTCACAAGATATGACCCATCTGCTCCAATCCTAAATGTGATCCTTTGGATGGCAGGGGTGCCTTTGGGAGTCATCTGGCAAAACCAATCGCCCCTTTACTGGGTACACCCCTCATCGGCACAGGTCCATAAACTCACCACCAACCTACAAGCAATGCTCCTCATAGCAATTAAGGCACATACCTAAACTAACAAAATCTATAATACGGAACCCTCCAAAATAATTCTGCCCATCCCCATGTTGGAACTTCAACCTCTTTTCAGAGAGGACCCCCTTTTCCACATCCTAATGGCGGGATTCCCCAATGAGATAGACAATCACCTCCTTGCTCACAAACTACTTCAATCCCTAATGGATTTGCCATAAAGACTATTTCTCCATGCCTTCCAGTCATCCAATACCCTTAGCAGCCTTGGTCTTTACAGGTGCCAATGAACATACTTATGGACTAATTATTAAGAGAGCCAATCAACCAGATGAGGCCCTTAAGTTCCCTAAACCCCATTCAGTCCAGCTAGGGGAATTATATGCCATCATCAGAGTCTTAGAGCTCTGTCAATAAGAGCCCATCAACATCTTCTCTGACAGCAGTTACACTGTTCAAATGACAAAGGTACTGCCCTTAGCCAATCCCAGGCCCTCTCATCATCCCACTTTACAATTACATCTCCACTTTACAATTACAGATGGAAAACAGATCGTACCCTTGGTTTATTGAGCATGTTCACTCACACACTGGTCTGCCTGGCTTTAGTGCTGATGGGAATTCGCAGGTAGACAAATTTATTGCTGTCTCCTCCTTGCCACCTTTAGAACAAGCTAGATGTTTACACCAAAGGTTCCATCTATCCCCCACTAATCTAAAAACCATATACCCTGAGCTCTTGCTTAGCCAATGCAAACATTTAACCTGTACCTGTAAGGCATGCGCCCCCTAACCCCCTTGGGCCCCCTAAAGCCTCAAAGAGTCAATCCTAGAGGCCTTGTGCCAAATTCTATCTGGCAGGTGTATGTTACCCACATACCTTCCTTTGGTAACCTCAAATATGTTCATGTCATCGTGGACACTTACTCTAAGCTTACTTTTGCTATTGCTCTCTCAGGGGAAAAGTCTTCCCATGTCATTAAGGTGACAAAAACTGCAATGTTGGTCATGGGCATACCCTGGTCAATTAAAACTGACAATGGCGCTGCATACACATCTGCCCAATTCACATCCTTCATGGAATCTTGGGGAATAAAACACTCCCTTGGAATCCCCTAAAACCCACAAGGACAAGCCATCGTGGAGAGAACTAACCAGGCCCTAAAGAACTAGTTATAAAAAAAAAAGTCCACTATGTCGCCCAAGGACCCCCACTTGGCCCTGGTGGAAGTTCTCTTCACCCTCAATTTTCTCACCTTTGACGAGGCAGGACTCTCCCCAGCCTAGAAAAGTTGGAGATCCCAACCAACCACAATGCCCTTACCCATAGTCTGCTGGAAGGATCCTCTTACTAATATCTGGAAGGGACCCCACCCTCTTTTAACACAGGGCCGAGGGTATGTTTGTGTCTTTCCAGAAACTTAACAGATCCCGATCTGGATCCCTGCCAGAAACATCAGTCCAGCCACTGACTCAGGGATTGACCTTGATGAAGAGGATGATGCCAAACCCCTCAGGCCAGATATGGGACTTTAAATTTATCCCCCCTTTTTCTCCTTTTATCTCCTTTTCTACCTACTACCACTTCCCAAAAACCATTTTGGACAATTCTTCTTAGGCCATACTTGTTTGGTGCAGTGGGCCTAGATTCCCATGTTTTTCCTAGGCTTAATTTTAGCCACTCTTTCACTGTAGTCCTCCCCCTTCAAGCACGTACTTCTCCTTAGCCACACCTTTGCCTTTTTTGCTTATTAATGCTTCTTATGGTAATGCTACCCTCCAACCAGCCATAAATTTCTTTCCAACTCCTTTGATTACTTTGATCTGATACCATTAAGGACACTCAGTGCTACTAATTATGATGCTAGGGTGAGCTCACGACAGTCATCCAACAACCTGTCCTACCCCAGTCTTTTTCAGGTTCTATAGTTAATTCTTGCTCTCTGGCTCCACTCGCACACCACAAAGCCACCACCACTTGACCCTCCCATGCCTCCTAGGTGACAGCCACACCCTCAGGTTTTGGCACAAGGCAGGTCTGGCCTTAGCCACACTGCATGGCAAAAGAAACCAGGCCATACCCCTTGGGTTTTCTCACTAGGGTGGCAGTTAGCCAATGATGGGTAAGACTCCATAACAAGGGGCAACCTAAGACAGGCACCGTCGCATGTGATCATCCTTTGGGGCCTGGGTTCAACAATGCAAAAAACCATACCAGGCCACACCCCTCAAGTTTTCTCACTAGGGTGGCAGTTAGCCAATGACTGCTAAGACTCCATGAGATGGGGCAACCTAAGACAGGTACCATCACATGTGATGATCACTTGGGGCCTGGGTTCAACAATGTCTTGGCAAAGAACCAAGCCTCCCAGGGTTGCCAATCATAAAAACAAAAAGGAGGATGTGTATAGCACAATGTAGGTCTGGCTCTAGCCAGACCGCATGGCAGAAAAAACCAGGAAGAGGCTTCTGTGAACATGGCATCCTGCAAAGGCCTGGCCTGACAACTACTACAGTCCCATGCTCAAGAGAAACCTGCTACAAGATGATCTGTCAAGATACACGCTGTCAGTGGTCACAAAGAGGGGACCACCCCATACAAGGATTGGCCAGCCAAGCTCCTTTAAAACCCCCTATACTTTTTTGAATAAACGAGTTTGCTGCAGCTCACCCTCTGCCTACTTTTACCCAACTCCCAGAGTCTGTGTCGTGATTCCACACTTCTCACCCCCAACTCAGCAGAGACCCTGCCATCCTTCCTGTGCTGGCCCTAGGGGGGACCCCAACATATATATATACATGTATGTCTGAACAATCAGGGATACCTGCCAAAAGCTGTTACTGACAATTAAAACATTATCAAAGCTGGGCATGGTGGTGCATGCATTTAATCCCAGCACTTGGGAGGCAGAGGTAGGAGGATCACTAAGAGTTTGACGCCACCCTGAAACTACAGAGGAATTCCAGGTCAGCCTGGGCTACAGTGAGACCTTACCCCAAAAAAACCAAACATTATCAAATGGACAGGATATGATATAGCATAGATGGGAGTGGCTCAAATGTCAAACCAGGGTTTCCCATGTAAGCCAGATGCACAAGGGGGCACATGCATCTGGAGTTTGTTTGCAGCAGCTGGATGCCATACGTACTCATTCTCAATCTCTCCCCCCTTTCTCTGTCAAATAATAAGTAAATAAAAACAAAAAAGGAAGAAAATGCATAGCACACCAGGAAAGCCACTGGCTTGAGAAGGTGTCTGGGGAGATATGAAATCTTATGGGATCAAGTCCCTCAGGGAAAGCTCTGATGCTCTACACAGCAGGAGGGAGGGAGGTGCTGCAAACACATGGCTTTCATTGCAAGCAGACAGCAACATGTAGTTGATCAGGGTGGGTCCCCCACATTCATTCTTCCTGCTAGGCAAGCTAATTCCCATAAGACTCCCTTTAAGAATAACTTAAGGGGGGCAGGAGAGACGGCTTGGTGGTTAAGGCGTCTGCATGCTAAGCCTAAGAACACCTGTTCAATTCTCCAGTTCCCATGTTTAGCCAGACATAAAGTGATGCAAGGGTGCAATGCCACACTTGTCCACAAGGGGGTGCATGCATCTGGAGTTTGTTCACAACGGCTGAGAGTCTGCTGCCCTTCTCTCTCTCTCTCTCTCTCTCTCTCTCTCTCTCTCTCTCTCTCTCTCTCTCTGTTTTTTCAAGGTAGGGTCTCACTCTACCTCAGGCTGACCTGGAATTCACTATTTAATCTCAGAGTGGCCTTGAACACATGGCAATCCTCCTACCTCTGTCTCCCGAGTGCTCGGATTAAAGGTGAGTGCCACCATGCCTAGCTGGCATGCCCATTCTCTCTCTCTCTCTCTCTCTCTCTCTCTCTCTCTCTCTCTCTCTCTCTCTCAAAAAGTAACTAAAGGGGTCAGGATATGGTGGTGCACACCTTTAATCCCAGCAATAGGGAGGGCAGAGGTAGGAGGATGGCTGTGAGGTTGAGACCATCCTGGGACTACAGAGTGAGTGCCAGGTCAGCCTGGGCTAGAATAAGACCTTAACTCAAAACCAATCAAACAACCCACAATAAAACAAGAATAATTAAGGAATGAGAAGAGAAATGAAGGGAGAACAATATTGAAACATGCCCTTTCCCCTTCTAACACCAGTTGGAAAATTAAGCAAATTCATGTTTATGTCAAAAAAACGTTTAGGACTACTGAGGCAGTTTAGGATGAATGAGATCCCAAAAGTAAAAAGCAGGAATGTCCTCAAGCCTGCACTAGCAGTGCCCATGTTACTAAAGACCAGAGAAGCCTTCTCCTTATCTCTTGCCTACAGGAGCTCTCCAGATCATAAACAACCTGAGTCCCTCCCTGTACCCCTTTCCTAGAATTGCAATAGCAGGAAGGCTTACATTTGGTAGTGGCATTGTGAATACTCAGCCCCAAAAGTTGGCATCATGGAAGGTTAGCTCAGCCCCTTTCAATTACTCACACACAATCACTGGGAGGAATCCACTAATCCTGGGTTTTATGCTGAGTTTGGGCCCCTAGGATGAGTGGAACTACTAACCCTGCCCAAAGTGACAGTGTTAAGCCATATCTTAGCACTGTCACTGCTTACAATTCCACAAAAGTCCAACAAGGAAAACCAATGAGTTTACCAGGTTGACTTGCAGAGCACAAGTGGGGTGTGATTTACAGGAGTGACCACAAAATAGCTACATTACTAAAAAGGATGATAGGAAGACTGGACTACGCCATCTACTTAGCATCCCAGGGAGTCAGGAAGGAGTGATAGCTACAATTCCAGGGAAGGGGATTGTGACCCCCCCTCCTTTTGCCAGGTGGTGTCAATAATAGCTCCATTACCAATTCCATAGACCTGGTTATCTATCACTGCATGGCTCTGCTCCATTACTTTTTTTTTTTTTTTTTGGTATATGGAGATAGGGTTTCACTCTAGTTCAAGCTGACCTGGAACTCAGTATGTAGTCTCAGGGTGGCCTCAAAATCACAGTGATCTTCCTACCTCTGCCTCCCAAGTGCTGGGATTAAAGGTGTGCACCACCAAACTTGGCTTCGATTAGTTTTTTTTAATCTACTTGTTTATTTAACAGAGAAACAGGGAGAGACGGAATAGGTGCACCAGGGCCTCCAGGTGCTGCAAACTAACTCCAGATGCAGGCTCCCCCTTGTGCATCTGCCTAATGAGGGTCCTGGGAGATTGAACCTGGGTCCTTAGGCTTTGCAGGCAAGCACCTTAACCACTAAGCCATCCCTCCAGCCCTCTGCTCGATTACTTTGACAGGCCTACTAGGAGAAGACATGCTCTACTGGCTTCAGGTTATATCTGGAGGAAAACGCCCTCCCTACCGCATTGGTTTTTTTCTTCCTGGTAAGGTCTCCCTCTAACCCATGGTGGCCTGGAATTCCATATACAGTATGCAATCTTAGGCTGACCTTGAACTCACAGTGATCCTCCCACCTATGCCTCCTGAGGGCTGGAATTAAAGGCCTGTGCCACCACGCCCAGCCCTACCTCATTCTTGAATATCTTTGTGATCTATGTACAGCAAACTAACTTTAATTTTTTAAAAAAGTTATTAGGGGCTGGAGAGATGGCTTGGCAGTTAAGGCAAATGCCTGCGAAGCCTAAGGACCCTGGTTCAATTCTCCAGACCCCATGTAAACCAGACGCACATGTTGGCAGATGCATCTGGAGTTCGTTTGTAGTGGCTAGAGGCCCTGGTAGACCCATTCTCTCTCTTTATCTCTCCCTCTAATAATTAAATAAAATATTGGGCTAGAGAGATAGCTTAGCATTTAAGGCACTTGCCTGCAAAGGCTAAGGACCCAGGTTCAATTCCCCAGTAAACACATAGAACCAGATGCATATGGTGGCACTCACATCTGTGGTTTATTTGCAGTGGCTGGAGGCCCGGTCACACTCATCCTGTCTTATGGCCTCTATCTCAAATAAGTAAGTAAAAAGAAAATTTTTAAATTTTAAAAAAATGTTATACACTTTTGCTTCAGTTATCTGTTTCCTTATATATAAGCCTGTCCAGTATCCTTATAAATAACCCTATGGTTCCATTATGAAATCTTTTTTTTTTTTTTTTTTTTTTTGGTTTTCCGAGGTCAGCTTAGGCTGACCTGGAATTCACTATGGAGTCTCAGGGTGGCCTGGAACTCAAGGTGATTTTCCTACCTGTGCCTCCCCAGTGGGAGTCACCAGGCCTGGCTCATAAAATCTTTTTAAAAGGAAATGAGTAGCTCACCTCCTTCAAACAAGTAACTACAACAGCCCCCAGTCATTGACACAACTGATGCTGAAGAATTTGGGGGCGTTCTTCTCCTGAGGCCCACACCTGACTCTCCTAGTTACCTTTGCATTCTCCTAATGCAGACTCACTAATGCCATTCAGCTGTATTAAGAATCCCGGCTGCACCTGAGTGGAAGGCCTCCAGAGAGCAAAGCTGGGGACACTGAGATGTGTTCCCACTGCCAGTGACATTTTCAATATAAGTTACATTTGGGCATTAGCCATCTGATATGTTACTAAGACAAGGCAATTTAGTTTATGGACCTGGAATAGATCTGGGAAGGGGTCAATTAGGCATTCACCCTAACCTGGGCACGGTGACAATATCAGAACCCAAGCAGATCTCTGAGAAAACTCTTAAGCAGCCCAAGGATTCCTGCTTCCTAATATCCATGAGTGAGAAACAATTTTCTCCACACACCATTTGATATTTTATTTTTTATTTATTTTTAAAATTCTTTTATTTATTTATTAGAGACAGAGAGGGAGAAAGAGAGAGAAAGTGAGAATGTGCATGCCAGGGCCTCGAGCTACCGCAAATGAACTCCAGACACATGTGCCACCATGTGCATGTGGATTACATGGGACGTGGAGGATGGAACCAGGGTCCTTAGGCTTCATAGGCATGTGTCTTAACTGCTAAGCCATCTCTAAAACCCCCATTTGACGTTTTAAATTTTTTTTTTTTTTTGGTTTTTTGAGGTAGGGTTTCACTTTAGCTCAGGCTAACCTGGAATTTATTCTGTAATCTCAGGGTGGCCTTGAACTCATGGTGATACTCCTACCTCTGCCTCCGAAGTGCTGGGATTAAAGGTGTGTGCCGCCAAGCCCGACCTTAATATCATGTTTAAAATCCCCCCACCATCAGATGCACAAGGGGATGCATGCATGTGGAGTTTGTCTGCAGTGGCTGGAGGGCCTGGGACACCAATTCTCTCCTTCTACCTCCCTCCATCTCTCTCTGTGCTTGTTTCTCTCTCAAATAAATAAATAAAAACATATTTTTTAAAAAGCAGCCCCCAGGGTTGGACTGAAGAGATGGCTTAGTGGTTAAGGCGCTTGCCTGCAAAGACAAGGAGTCTGGTTTGATTGCCCAGGACCGATGTCCATGCATCTAGAGTTTGTTTGCAGTGGCTGGAAGCCCTGGTGTGCCCATTTTCTCTCTCTATCTCTATGCCTCTATCCCTCTCTCAAATAAATAAAAATAAAAATAAAAGCCCCTGGGTTTTTCCTTAAACCTGGTGGCATAGATGTAAAGATGGGGCTTACTCTGCACTTTGTCATCAGCCTTGACCTTGAGCGCACAGGTACTATACTCTGACTGAAATATTGTTTCCTGTATGGGATGTGCCTTCACTATTGAGAGTAAGTCATTATAATAAACCAGGAGGCGCATCCCTTGCTTGTCTAAGAATGTCCACATTCTCACTGTAAAGAGAGAAGGTAAAACTCACCAACCGGCTGAGGTGGTGTGAAGATGAGGTGGGTGTGTCTTGGCCCTGACAGGGCCAGAACCTGATTTCTGCAGTCTCTAACACTGGGTGGGGCTCTGAATCCCTGCATGCCTGAGTTAAGCCACCTGACTCACCCTCACCTCGAAAGACACCTGTGCGCCTGTCATGAGCTTATGTCTGCAGCCCAGATCAGCAATGGAAACACCTGTGTGAAGCACAACTCCACCACTGCCAGAAACCAGTCCCTTGGCCACCCAGGGTTGGGGGGAGCCTTAACCTCAGAACACCTACACTTGCCACACTGGCTCACAGGCATAACATTCCTCAACATCTCCTACAAAGTCATTTCTATCCCTTCTCACCTGGAGCCACCAATGAAAGTGAGTGGCATTTGTTGAGTGTAGAGAGGAAATGGAGAGGCACTGGGCACTAACATGACAGGAACTCCTTGAACTTGCTTTTCCCTCTTCTCTTAATGCAGTTTCTCCAGGCTCTCCATGGTGGGCTATCCAGCCACATGGGTACCTTTCCTTGGTTGTGTCCTTCCCTCAATAAATATAACAACAAAAAACTTCAAATGCAAATTAAAACAACAATGAGATTCCACCTTACCCCAGTAAGGATGGCTAACATTAAAAAAAAAAAAAAAAGAAAAAGAAAACAAATGCTGGTGAGGCTGTGGAGAAATAGGAACAAGTTTTCACTGCTGGTGGGAATGTAAAATGGTTCAACCATTATGGACAACTATATGAGGACTCCTGAAAAGGATGACCATAGACCTACCAATGGATCCAGTTATTCCCTTATTGGGCATTTACCCTAAAGGCTCCAAACCTCAGATCAGAGACATTTGCTCAACCATGTTTATAGCTGCTCAATTCATAATAGCACAAAGCTGGAATCAACCCAGGTGTCCATCACTAGATGAATGGATAACAAAGATGTGGTATATCTACACTATGGAATTCTATGTAGCAGTAAGGAAAGATTAAATAAGGAAATTTGAAAAAAAAATGGTCAAACATGGAACAGATCATCCTCAGTGAGCTCACCCAAGAACAAAAAGATAATCGTCGCATGGTCTCATTTATCTGTCCCTCCTAACCTGAATCTACGTGACTTGCAGCCAAAATTAAATGAACACTCTGAGGACCAGACAAGAGGGAGAGTGGGATGGGGGAAGGTAAGGGTGGGAGGGAACGAGAGGGTGGGGGGAAGGACAAGGGTGGGGATACAATTGGGACCCAAAAGGAAAAGATACTATAAAACCCATTACTCTGAACAACAGGCTAAAATATTGATCCTTCAGCAGGCCCACAGAGGGAACACCGAAACCACAGGAATCTAGAGAGAGCATCATGAAGGCTAACCCTAATCTTGTCCTGCTTCTCTCTCTCTCTCTCCCTCTCACTCTCTCTTCCTATCTCTCCTCTCTATACTCACTTCCTCTATAATATTATCTATCTTTTTCTTCCCTCACCTTTCTAGGTGCAGACTTAAAACTCCCAGTGCCAGCACGGTGTTAAACTCCACAATGAGCTTTTGATCCGAGACACCTACAAGGTTCCCTGCCCCCAAAAAGACAGACTTCTGTCAGAGTTCTTGGTGACACACCAAAGGTTAATGGTAAGACCCTACTGTCGAAGACAGCATATGTGTGTGAGACCAAACACAGAGACCTGGCCAGAATCTGGAAGAAGGTCAGTCCCCAGACAGCTAGTCTAGTACCACAGGGTGCTACATGAGCAACTGGGGGAAAATGTCCGACATTGGTCCAAACAACTTGCAGTCTAAGATACTCAGCAGGAAACAACTTGACGTAATGCTCATACAAGTGCAGTAGTGGCAAACAGCCATGGTGGGTAACTAACTGCTCTTGATTTGGCTAACATATCCACTCAGTGGAATGGAACTAATTGCTGGAACTGGGAAATAAGTCAAAACCAGGTACAAAAAAATGATCTCAGTCTCCAAGATCAAGATACCACCAAATGTGAGCTAGAAGAGAGCCAATGCGTATAAAATTCCCTCCAAAACATATATGGTCATCCCTTCTATCTAGTACTAACTTCTTTCTCCGTTGGAGAATTTGCTTATCTTTTTTCAGGAGGACAACGAACCTGAAGGGAGGATCAGCTAACAACACCTCACTAAGGCCCGAGCTGAAACCATAGAACAACGCAGGGGAAGGGCAAGAATACAGCGTTCATGGCGATCACGACACCAGAAAAAGGCTGAAGGAGATAAACACAGAGCACATCCAACTCCAACTAAGCCAGATATCCAGAGACACAGAGGCTCCCAAAAACCTCATCACTGAAGCAGAACTAAAATGACCCCAATGTGGCTCAGGGAAACTCGTGGAAGAGGGGGCGGAAAGATTGTTAGAGTCACAAGTTGGGGCATTATGCAGAGACTGGGGCCTACCCTCCAGAACTCTTGACTAACCTCACAATGCACGACCCACATTCCCCATTGATGAGGGTCCCTTTGAAAGTGGGAGGACATGGAGGAGGACAGTGGATCCAATACTATAAATGTAAAATCAGAATAATATAAATAAAAATATATATTTAAAAAAATATAAAAAAACTTCAATCCAGGCATGGTGGCACACACCTTTAATCCCAGCACTTGGGAGGCAGAGGATCGCCATGAGCTTGAGGCCACCCTGAAACTACAGAGTGAATTTCAGGTCAGCCTGGTCTAGAGGGAGACCCTACCCTCGAAAAAACAAAACACACACACACAAAAAAAAACCTTCAGCAAGGGGTGGTGGTGCATGCCTTTAATCCTAGCACTCATGAGGGAGGGGTAGGAGGATAACAGTGATTTCAAGGCCACCCTGAGACTACATAGTGAATTCTAGGTAGGTCTGAACTAGAGAGAAACCCTACCTCGAGAAAACCATATAATATATATATATAAAATATATTTTCCATGCTGGAGAAATGGCATAGTGGTTAAGGCACTTGCCTGCAAAACCCAAGGACCCAATAAAGATTCCCCAGGACCCAAGTAAGCCAGATGCACAAGGTGGCACATATGTCTGGAGTTAGTTTGCAGTGGCTAGAGACCCTAGCACTCCCATTCTCTCTCTTTCTCTCTCTCTTTCTCTGACAAATAAATAAGTAAAATAGAATAAAATATTTCAAATAATAATAAATTATTTCATCTCACCTAGCTTTTCCATATACATTTCAATGTCATTAGTTAGTTGTTAACTGTTGAGCCCAGGCAGAGGCACAATAGACCACATTATAGAGAACATATGGCTCAGTCATGGTAAGAAGTGTGTAGAAGTTTCTGGCGTATAGACAGTCTCCAGAGAACCAAACCCCAGCTTTGGGATAGCAATATAAATGATGGGGTAAACCCCTCATGACATTAAGGAGTATTTGTGAGTAAAAAAAAATGGAATAAGGATCTGGAGGGATGGCTTAATGCATTGGCCACTGGCTGGCAAAGCCAAAGGATCTCGGTTCGATTCCGCAGGACCCACATAAAGCTAGATGCACAAGGTGGTGCATGCATCTGGAGTTTATTTGCAGTGGCTGGAGGCCCTGGTGCACCCATTGTCTCACTCTCTCTCCATCTTTCTCTCTCTCAACTCTCTCTCTCTCAAATAAATAAATAAAAATGAAATATTTTAAAAATATACAATGATGGGCTGGAGAGATGGCTTAGCAGTTAAAGGGTGTGCCTGTGAAGCCTAAGGACCCCCGTTCAATTCTCCAGGTCCCACCTAAGCCAGATGCATATGGTGGCACATGCGTCTGGAGTTTCTTTGCAGTGGCTAGAGGTTCTGGAATGCCCATTCTTGCTCTCTCCCTCTCTCTGTCTCTAATAAATAAAATAAAAGTGTGCTGTGTGTGTGTGTGTGTGTGTGTGTACACAATGAGGTTGTCATCACATATCTCATCTTTGAGAGGACATCTATGAGCAGAAAGTTAAGCCCATGCAGGTGAGTGCTGCCATGACCCCTTAAGATCCTCTCACCTTCATTCTTCCCTTAAGGAAGAGAGTAAGTGACCCTACCCTTACGACCTTACCCTGCCCAATAAATGTCAGCTGCCATAGGATGGCAAGCATTAAATAAAGTCACAGCATGGCAGACACCGTGTGCTGCCCCCAGAAGGGGACCCACACTTGCAACCCATTTCCCCAGTGTGGACCTGTGGCTGCTCATTTCAGCACTTTTGGAAAGAGAGAGTCACATGACCTGCAGGGGTTCAGTATGCCATCTGAACACTCCCTCTTTAGTTGGATCCTCCAGGTTATGACCACAGGCACCACACAATACAAGGAGAAAAGAACATGATTACAGGAAATGCCACCTGAAAAACACTTCTCCAATAAGGCACCCAAGTGTATGACCTACCCCAAGAAGAGTTCTCTTTCCAGTATTTACTATTTGAAAAAATCTTCTCCATGGAGCCACCTCTCTGTGTGCCCAACCCTAAGAACAGTTTGTTTACACCGAATTGATCATCTGATAACCCTTCTTTGGAAAGAAACCACATCACACATAAGGGCAGCTTATTCCCCCAGAATACAGCCTATGAAAACAACATCCCCAAGGAGTGATCACTATAGACAAACATGATGACAGGAGCTCATTCACCGGGATTCTATAGCCTGAACAGAACCTCACCAGGGGCCAGCCCCAGGGTAGGATCACAGCCTCTATACACAACATATCCCTGAGCTGGAAGAAATTATGAGCCGGGTGTGGTGGCACACACCTTTAATCCCAAGCACTGGTGAGGCAGAGGTAGGAGGATTGCCGTGAGATCGAGGCCACCCTGAGAGCACACAGTGAATTCAAGGTCAGCCTGGGCTAGAGTGAAAGCCTACCTCCAAATACCAAAAAGAAGGGGCTGGAGAGATGGCTTAGAGGTTAAGGTGCCTACCTCCTAAGCCTGAGAATGCCAGTTTCAATCTCCAGGTCCCAATTCCAAGGGGTGCACACATCTCGATTTCGTTCACAGCAACTAAGAGACTGCTGGCACGCCCATTCTCTATCTGTCTCCCTCTCCCTCTCTCTCTCTGTCTGCTCTCTCTGTGTCTCTCTCTAAAAAATAAAAAATATTTAAAAACAAAACCAAAAAGAAAAAGAAAAAAAGAAAAAATAAAGAATGAGAAAGTATTGTAAATTGTATTATAAAATATGTTGCTGCTACAGATCAAAACAGAAGCTGTACTTCCAAAACAAAGTGGATCCAATAAAAAGTGAACAACGGAGTCACACATCACACACAAAACTGTTTAGGTTAGGCAGCCAAGATGTACTCATGCATTTTATATATAGTTTTTTTTTTTTTTTTTTGCTTGTTTGTTTTTTGGTTTTTGGAGGTAGGGTGTCACTCTAGCCCAGGATGACCTGGAACTCACTATGTAATCTCAGGGTGGCTTTGAACTCATGGTGATCCTCCTACCTCTGCCTCCCAGGTGCTGGGATTAAAGGTGTGCGCCACCATGCCCGGCTTTATATATGGTTTTTTAATGTCCTTTGCAACTGACAAATGATAATGGTATGGATGTATGGGACAAGTGATCTAATAGATCTCTCACCCTAGCAGGCAGATTTAGGTTTGCTGAGATGAACTTCCAAACCAGGCACAGATTATGGAGAAAGGGTTTTACTGAAGATTACAGATCCAGGGGAAGTTCCATCATGGCGAAGAAGCTGGCCTGCCTTCACAGGACCAAACACAGAGAGAAATCCACAAGCCAAAAGCCACACAGCAAAGCACACCCCAGGAACTCCAGCTAGGCACACTTTGCATATATCTTTAGATTGAAATCTCAAACCCACCACCACACCTTGAGATCCACTCAGTGACACTGCCTCTACCCAGGTGGCTGCAGATGCAAACTACAAACTAAGAAAACCCTGAATATATTGGGGGCCACCTACTCAAACTACCACACCTGTCTTACGGAGAAATTGAGAAAGCTGAACTGGAAGTAGCAAGGGAGAGCATAAGTTAAGATGGGAGGAAGCATGAGGGTCTGTGGTATAACAATGTGAGCACAGTGAAGAATAAACCCTGTAGGCAGGCCGTGATGGTGCACGCCATTAATCCCAGAACTCAGGAAGCAGAGGTAGGAGGATCACCATGAGTTCGAGGCCACCCTGAGACTACAAAGTGAATTCCAGGTCAGCCTGGACCACAGTGAGACCCTACCCCGAAAAAAACAAACAAACAAACAAATAAAAATAAAAGAATAAATCCTGTATATATTAAAGTCCCTAAGAGTCCCATTCAACTGACTTGCTGCTTTTAAGTAGTGGGGTATAAGAGACTGACACCCATAGATGCTGAGCCACAGGGTGGGGATCAGCCTGGCATGGACTCCAGTCAGCCACAACAGGAAGGTAGGCAGCAAATCCAAGCAGAAGTTTGCTGGCAACACATGCCTGGCCTCTGTTCAGAACAGGAGGTGTGTAAACTGCCATAGTCTTGTCCACATGAAATACTTAAAAGAACGAACTCTGCCCCAGCTCTAGCCTTACAGGGCATCCTATTTAGAGCCAGGAGCTGAAATGAATGAATGCTCAAAGCTACATGGAGGTGAGAAGCCTCCTGGGTGAAACAAGCATCAGGCATTGTTTGATGGGTAATGTCTGTCCTAGCCTACATGCTTTGGGGCCAGGGGAAATGGTCTTCAGCATGGGAGGAGACATCACTCTCCAGGGAGACAATTACTAGTCAAACTAGCCTAAGTGTATGCAGACAGGTTAGCCAGATTAAGAACACAGCCCACAGGCGGTTCTCTGTGGGGAAGCCTCCTGCCATCCTTTTCAGAGCCCCCAAGGCAGCAATAGTGGTTTTGAGCAAAGCTTGGTCAAACCTCAGCTAGGAAGTGTCCCCAAGGAAAGCTGCATCCCGTTCTCCTCCAGTACTGCCAGGTCAGCCTGGACTAGAGTGAGACCCTATGTCAAAACAAACAAACAAACAAAAAAGAAGACAAAGAAAGAAAAGAAAAGCCACTAGCCGGGCTGGTGGTGCATGCCTTTAATCCCAGCACTCGGGAGGCAGAGGTAGGAGGATCGCCATGAGTTTGAGACTAAAGCCAACCTGAGATCTAAGAAATGAATTCCAGGTCAGCCTGAGCTAGAGTGACAGTACCCATTTTTACCTTATAAAACAGACCAAAAAAAAAAGAAAAGGAAAATGAAAGAAATTCCTGGGAAGAAACATCCCAGAAAAACAGAAAATACAAAGAAAGAAAGAAATCCTAGATAAGCAAGAATGTTCCCTGAGAACCAATTTCAAATGAAAAAAAAACAAAAAACCCCACTAAACTGCAAGTACAGCTATAGACCTGTGCATACTGCCAGATCTGTAGTCCATGCACCAATGGCTTTAATGTTTTCTAGACTCAGAGGGAATTCCCTTCAGGCTCTGGTCATCAGAAGAGTGTTGTGTGACACAGGAGACCTGAAAGTCAGGGTTGGCCCCTGCCATAGGTTGAGCTGTGGGTGCTCAAAGGTTGCTGGTGATGTTCATCTTCTTTGAAGAGAAGGAACACCTCACCTCTGTGCTACCTGTGGCTTACACTCATTAGGCACCAAGGCAGAATTGGAGCACAAGCTCCTGCTTCCCCTGCGCCACATCCTGACCCACCAGCCTCCCCCTTTCTTCAGCACTCTGCAGCCCTAGCCCTGCTAGCTAAGGCCATGAAGGAAAAGATGGCCACACTGGCATCTATCTGATGAGGCCCCAGCTCCTAAGACATCTCTGGGATGGAGCAACTAGAGGGAAGGGCCAGGTGGGCCACACTGGCAAGCAGCACTGACTGTCCCCCACCAGGCCCAGGCTTCTCACATGATTCAGCTATTGAAGTCATTGTCCAGCTTGGTTCTCTTAGTCCCTTCAACCATATTGATGACCAACTGTTGGACAGAAATAAGGAAACTGTGAGGGTTCAGGGTGATGGGCAGAAAGAGAAATAGGGGGCTAGAGAAGTGGCTTAGCAGTTATGGCATTTGCCTCTGAAGCCTAAGGACCCGGGTTCAAGGCTTGATTCCCCAGGACCCACATAAGCCAGATGCCCAAGGGAGCATATGTGTCTGGAGTTCATTTGCAGTGGCTAGAGGCCCTGGTGCGCCCACTCTCTCTCTGCCTCTAAATAAATAAATAAATGATAAAAAATAAAATCAGATAAAAAGAGAAATAGGAGACTAGAGAGATGGCTTAGCAATTAAGCGCTTACCTGTGAGGCCTAAGGACCCTGCTTTGAGGCTTGATTCCCCAGGACTCATGTAAGCCAGATGCACAAGGGGGCACATGCATCTGGAGTTTGTTTGCAGTGGCTGGAGGCCCTGGTGCATCCATTCTCTCCCCCCCTCTCTCAAATAAATAAATAAATAAATAAATAAATAAATAAATAAATAAGCAAATAAACTTTTGGCAGGCGTGGTGGTGCACGCCTTTAATCCCAGCACTGGGGAGGCAGAGGTAGGAGGATTGCCATGAGGTCAAGGCCACCCTGAGACTACATAGTTAATTTCAGGTCAGCCTGGGCCAGAGTGAGACCCTACCTTGGGGAAAAAGATAATAATAAATAAATAAATAAATAAATAAACTTAAAAAAAAAAACCCCATAGAGCACACCAAACCAAAACTCATACATGAGCTAGAGGGATGGCTTATTGGTCAAGGTGTTTGCCTACAAAGCCAAAGGACTGAGGTTCAATTCCCCAGGACCCACATAAGCCAGATGCACGAGGTGGCGCATACACCTGGAGTTCATTTGCAGTGGCTGGAGGCCCTGGCTCATCCATTCTCTCTCTCCCTCCACCTCTGTCTCTAATAAATAAATCAATAGATAAAAAATAAAATTAAAATCAGATAAAAAGAGAAATAGGAAGGGAGGAGGAGGATGAATAAGGGGAGGAGAAAGAAGAGGGAGACAGAGAAAGGGGACGAAAGGCTGCCTTAAGGAAATTCTAGTATGCTGATGTGAATAGAAAGGGATGACTATTTTGTGTTGTGTTGCGGTGGGAACCATGGACAAGTAGGAACAGAGGTAAAATTCCCAGATGAGAAGAGTGCAGTCTACAACCAGCTAATAAGGAGAGAAGGGCCTCGCCGGTGGCAGTCCAGCTTGTGCCAAGGCCCAGAAGTGGGATGTAGACTGGGAAATACTCATGGGTGAGGGGCCAGAGTAGCAGGGTACAGCAGCAGCTGAGATAGGAAGCTCCATCCTTATGTGGAGCCTCCCCCTGCTTGGCTCACACTTGAGCGGCTCCACCTCCATTTGCATCTTTGTTTCCACTCTTCTCCTTCCTCCAAGTCCACATGGTATTCTCACCTTCCATCCGGTGCATCAAACGTATCTAACTGCTGTGCCAGTCCCACAGATAGAGTCCAGGCCAATAACACATATTCAAAAAAATAAAAAAAATAGGGCTGGAGAGATGGCTTAGCGGTTAAGGCACCTGCCTGCAAACCCCAAGGACCCCGGTTCAACTCTCCAGGTCCCACATTTAGCCAGACACAAAAAGTGATGCAAGGGCACAATGCCGCACATGCACACAAGGAGGTGCACACATCTGGAGTTCATTCACAGCAGCTGAGAGGCCGGCTGCTGGCGCACCCATTCTCTGTCTCTCTCAAAAAATTAAAATAAAGAAAGAAAGAAATGAAAAATAAGTGTTGAAATACCCCTTGTTCTTCCACAGCACAATGACTGTTGTTACCATGGTCTTTCTAACTTGATCTCTAGGCTCAGTAGAATGTCAAAAAAATCCAACAGAAAAACGAATATACTAACATTTCCAAACCTAGGAGAGATGGCATGAGACTGAAGAAAACTCTTCAAAATCCTGCACATCTGATTCCAAACGGCAAGCCACAGTGATGCATAGAGGGTAGGGTGGGGAAAATTACATTACTAAATAAATGGAATAGAAAGTCCCTATACAGACCCAACTCTATGAAGACAACTTATTGCAGAGACAAAGCAATGCAGAGAAATGTCTGACCACAAAAACTTCAGAATAATTCTTTTAAAAACTAGCCAGAGCTAGGCGTGGTGGTGCATGCCTTTAATCCCAGCACTCAGGAGGCATAGGTAGGAGTATTACCGTGAGTTCAAGGCCACCTTGAGACTACAGAGTGAATTTCAGGTCAGCCTGGGCTACAGTGACACCATACCTCAGAAAAACAAAACAAAAGGGCTGGAGGGATGGCTTAGTGGTGAAGGCACTTGCCTGCAAAGCCAAAGGACCCAGGTTCAATTCCACAGGACCCACATAAACCAGATGTGGGGCACATGTGTCTGGAGTTTTTCTGCAGTGGCTGGGGGCCCTGGTGTGCCCATTCTCTCCCTCTCTCTCTCTCATTCTCTCTCTCTCTCAAATAATACATGAGGCCAAAACATGACTACATATTTGGTGGTGAATGGGAAGATGGGGGCAGAAATGAGGTAGTGGCAGGTTTATTTTATTTTAGTTTATATTTATTTTTTTTTTTTTTTCTTTTAAAATATTTTTTATTTTTATTTATTTATTTGAGAGAGGGAAGAGGGAGACAGAGAGAGAGAGAATGGGCATGCCAGGGCTTCCAGCCACTGCAAACGAACTCCAGATACATGTGTCCCCTTGTGCATCTGGCTGATGTGGGTCCTGGGAAATCAAACCAAGGTCCTTTGGGTTTTTAGGAAAGTGCCTTAACTGCTAAAGCCATCTCTCCAGTCCTACTTTTTGGTTTTTTGAGGTAGGGTCTCACTCTAGCCCAGACTGACCTAGAATTCACTATGTATTCTCAGGGTGGCCTTGAATGCACGGCCATCCTCCCACCTCTGCCTCCCAAGTGCTGAGATTCAAGGTGCAGGCCACCATGTCCTGCTAGGTTTTTTTTTTTTTTAATTTTTATTTTTAATTGTGAGAGAGACATGAATTTTTAGGGAGAGGCTGAGAATTGATTCAGCTGATAATTAATGAAAAAAATCCAGATCCTGCTCTCCCTCTCTCTCTCTCCCCTCCCAACACTTTGTATCTGGCTAAATGTGGGACCTGGAGATTGGAACCAGGTTCTTAGGTGGAGGGAGGCACCTTAACCCAGCAGGATCTCCTAGCCCTAGGTTTTTAATTTTGGAATTTTTAGCACACATGCTGGGAAAATTAATTCATGAAAAGCCTCTCTCTTTCTCTGACCTAACTCAAAACCAAAAAACAACTAAACAAAACAGGAATAGTGGTGGTGCACACCTTTAATCCCAGCAATAGGGAGGGCAGAGGTAGGAGGATGGCTGTGAGTTAGAGACCACCCTGGGACTACAGAGTGAGTGCCAGGTCAGCCTGGGCTAGAATAAGACCCTAACTCAAAACCAAACAACCCACAACAAAACAAGAATAGTTAGGGATGGGAAGAGACATGAAGGGAGAACAATATTCAAACATGCCCTTGCCCCTTCTAATACCAGTTGGAAAATTAATCAAATTCATGTTTATGTAAAAAAAACTTTTAGGACTACTGAGGCAGTTTAGGATGACTGAGCCCCCAAAAGTAAAAAGCAGGAATGTCCTCAAGCCTGCGCTAGCAGTCCCCATGTTACTACAGACCAGAGAAGTCTTCTGCTTAGCTCTTGCCTACAGGAGCTCTCCAGATCATAAACAACCTGAGTCCCTCCCTGTACCCCTTTCCTAGAATTGCGATTCCAGGAAGGCTTATATTTGGTAGTGGCATTGTGGATACTCAGCCCCCATTTGAAATCCATCACTGACCCCAATTTGGGTCACAGGACAGGCTTTACCCCTAAACCTTCCATATGGCAGGAGCTCCCCATACTTTCTCCACGTTCCTTCTCATAATCAAATAAAATCTCTGTAACCCTTACCCTATGACCTGTGATATTCACTTTTTTAAACTTTTATTTTTATTTATTTATTTGAGAGGGTCAGAGAGAGAGAGAGGGAGAGAGAGAGGCAGATAGAGAGAGAGAGAATGGGTGCGCCAGGGCCCCCAGCCACTGCAAACGAACTCCTGATGCATGTGCCACTTTGTGCATCTGGCTTACGTGGGTCCTGGGGAATTAAGCCTCGAACCTGGGCCTTAGGCTTCATAGGCAAGTGCTTAACCACCAAGCCATCTCTCCAGGCCCTGAATTTCACTTCTTTAAATTCCTGACAAGAATCTGGGGATGCTTCAAATTCATAGGTGCAAAAGCACTCATCAGATATAAATAACTTCCTCATTCTATTGCCATGCTAAAATGGGTACACATACATAACATTGACAATATGCACACACATATCAACACTGTGAATTCTCAGTCTTGGGTTTACCTTTCAATTACTCACACACAATCACTGGGAGGAAGCCACTAATCCTGGGTTGAGGCCCCTAGAATATGAGTGGAACTACTAACCCTGCTGAGAGTGACAGTGTGAAGCCATATCTTAGCGCTGTCACCACTCACAATTCCACCAAAGTCCAACCAGGTGAACCAATCAGTTTACCAGGTTGAATTACAGAGCACAAGTGGGGTGTGATGTACAGGAGTGTGTGTGACCCCAAGACAGCTGCAATACTGCAAGGTCTACCCCATCAGGGATGATAGGGAAAATGGACCACACCCTCTATTTAGCAGCTCAGGGAGGCAGGAAGGGGTAATGACTACAATTCCAGGGAAGGGGCCTGTGACCCTCCCCCTCCTTTTACCAGCAGTGTCAATAATAGCTCCATTACCAATTCCATAGACCTGGTAATCTATCACTGCATGGCTCTGCTTCATTACTTTTTTTTTTTTTGTTTTTTTTTGAGATAGGGTTTCACTCTAGTTCAAAGTGACCTGGAACTCAGTATGTAGTCTCAGGGTGGCCTCAAACTCACAGTGATCCTCCTACCTCTGCCTCCTGAGTGCTGGGATTAAAGGCATGCACCACCAAGCCTGGCTTCAATTAGTTTTTTTTTTAAAATTTTTTTAATCTATTTATTTATTCAGCAGAGAAAGAGGGAGAGAGAGAATAGGTGTGCCAGGGCCTCCAGACACTGCAAACCAACTCCAGATGCATGCTCCCCCTTGTGCATCTGGCTAACATGGGTTCTGGGGAATCGAACCTGGGTCCTTTGGCTTTGCAGGCAAGCACCTTAACCACTAAGCCATCCCTCCAGCCCTCTGCTCAATTATTTTGACAGGCCTACTAGGAGAAGGCATGCTCTACTGGCATCAGGTTATATCTGGAGGAAAACGCCCTCCCTACCACATTGGGGTTTTTTCCTGGTAAGGTCTCCCTCTAGCCCTGGGTGACCTGGAATTCCCTACACATGATGTAGTCTCAGACTGACTTTGAACTCACAGTGATCCTCCCTCCTCTGCCTCCTGAGGGGTGGGATTAAAGGTGTTTGCCACCATGCCCAGCCCTACCTCATTCTTGAAAGTGATCTATGTATAGCAAACTTACTTTAATTTTTAAAAAAGTGATTGGGGGCCGGATAGAATGCTTAGTGGTTAAGGTGTATGCCTGCGAAGCGTAAGGACCCTGGTTCAATTCTCCAGTCCCCACGTAAGCCAGATGCACATGGTGGCGAATGCCTCTGGTGTTCATTTGCGGTGGCTAGAGGCCCTGGTGCACCCATTCTCTCACATACATACATACATACATACATACATACATACACACACACACACATACATACATACATACATACATACATACATACATACATAAAATATTGGGCTGGAACCCTGTGGTTCCATTGGTAGCATCTCACTCTAGCTCAGGCTGAACTGGAATTCACTGTGGAATCTCAGGGTGGCCAGGAACTCACAGCGATCCTCCTATCTGTGCCTCTTGAGTGCTGGGATTAAAGGCATGAGCCACAATGCCTGGACCATAAAATATTTATATAAGGATATGAGTAGCTCACCTTCAAACAAGTAACTCCAAATGCCCCCCATCACTGATGCAACTGCTGCTGAAGAATTTGGGGGCGTTTTCCTGAGGTCCACACCTGACTCTCCTCAATCATCTTTCCATTCTCCTAATGTAGACTCACTAATTCCATTCAGCTGTATTAAGAATCCCAGAATCCCAGCTGCACCTGAGTGGAAGGCCTTCAGAGAGCAAAGCTGGGGACCCTTAATTGTGTTCCCACTGCCAGTGACATTTTCAATATAAGTCACATTTTGGCATTAGCCATCTGATATGCTGCTAAGACAAGGCAATTTAGTTTATGGTACTAGAATAGATCTGGGAAGACTTCAATTAGGCATTCACCCTAACCTGGGTATGATGACAATATCAGAACCTGAGCAGACCTTTGAGAAAACTCTTAGGCAGCCCAAGTATTCCTTCTTCCTTACATCAATCAGTGCAAAACAATTTCCTCCACTCAGCACCATTTGACTTTTTTTTTTTTTTTTTTGGTTTTTCGATGTAGGGTTTCACTCTAGCTCAGGCTGACCTGGAATTCACTCTGGATTCTTAGGGTGGCCATTAACTCAATGTGATCCTCCAAAATCTGCCTCTCAAGTGCTAGAATTAAAGGCATGTGCCACCATGCCAGGCCTTAAAATCATTTCTAAAATGCCCCCAGTCAGATGCATAAGGGGGTGCATGCATCTAGAGTTCATCTGCAGTGGCTGGAAGGCTTGGGGCACCCAATCTCTTCCACCCTCTCTGCCTGTTTCTCTCTCTCAAATAAATAAAAAAAAATATTTTTAACAAAAAGCCACCAAGGTTTGGGCTGGAGAGATGGCTTAGTAGTTAAGGTGCTTTCCTGCAAAGGCAAAATAGCCTGGTTTGATTCCCCAGGACCATGCACATGCATCTAGAGTTTGTTTGGAGTGGCTGGAAGCCTTGGTGTGCCCATTTCTCTGTCTCTCTCTCTGCCTCTTTCCCTCCCTCAAATAAATAAAAATAAAAATAAAAATAAAAGGCCTAAGGTTTTTCCTTAAACCCGGTGGCATAGATGTAGGGTGGGGTGTTCTCGGGTCTTTGTCATAAGCGTTGACTTTCAGCACACACGTACTATGCTCTGACTGACTGAAATATTGTTTCCTGTATGTGATGTGCATTCACTTTTGTGAACAAGTCATTATAGTAAACCAGGAGCCGCATCCTTTGCTGTCTAATAATGTGCACATTTGCAGAATGTCCACATTCTCAGAACTCACTCTAAAGAGAGAAGGTAAAACTCACCGACCAGCTGAGGCGGCATGAAAAGTAGGTGTGTGTGTGTCTTGGCCATGGCCAGGCCCAGAACCTGCTTTCTGCAGTTTCTAACACCAGGGTGGGGCTCCGAATCCCTGAATGCCTGAGTTAAGCCACCTGACACCCTCACCTCGAAAGACACCTGTGCTCCTGTCATGAGCTTGTGTGTGCAGGCCAGATCAGCAGTTGGAAACACCTGTGGGAAGCACAACCCCACCAGGGCCAGAAACCAGTCTTTTGGCTGACCAGGGCAGGGCAGAGCCTTAACCTCAGAACACCTATACCTGCCACACACCCATCCACAAGGGTTATATTTCCTTAGCATCTCCTACAAGATCGTTTCTAACCCTTCTAATTTGTAACCAGTAAGTGGGTGGCATTTTTGGAGGGTAGAGGGGAGCTGGAGAGGCACTGGGCAGTCTCATGACAGGAACTCCTTGAACTTTCTCTTCTCCTTCTGCAGTTTTTTGCCAAGCCCTCCATGGTGGCCTCTCTAGCCACGTGGGTGCCTTTCCTTGGTTGTGTATTTTCCTCAATAAATATAATAATTGAATAATAAAAACCTTTAGCCATGCATGGTGCTGAAAGCCTTTAATCTCATCACTCATGGGAGGCAGGGGTAGGAGGATAATGGTGAGTTCAAGACCACCCTGAGACTACAGAGTGAATTCCAGGATAGCCTGAGCTAGAGTGAAACCCTACCTCGAAAATATAAATATAAATATATAAATATAAATATAAATTGTACATATATATTCTGTTGTGGAGAAATGGCTTAGTGGTTAAGACACTTGCGTGCAAAACCCAAGGACCCAAGTTGTATTCCCCATGACCCATGTAAGTCAGATGTGCAAGGTGGCACATATGTCTGGCATTCATTTGCAGTGGCTAAAGGTGGTGGAATGCCAATTCTTGCTCTCTCCCTCTCTCTGTCTCAAATAGATAAATAAATAAATAAATAAATAAATAAATAAATAAATAAATAAATAAAAATTAAAGAAAACAAGATTTTTACTGAAATCCAATAAAGAAACACTAAATAAGCTAGGCATGGTGGTGCATGGCTTGAATCTCAGCACTCAGAAGGCAGAGGTAGGAGGATCGCTATGAGTTCAAGGCCACTCTGAGACTACAAAGTGAATTTCAGGTCACCCTGGACTGCAGTGACACCCCTCAGAATAAACAAAACAAAAGGTCTGGAAGGATGGCTTAGTGGTGAAGGTGCTTGCCTGCAAAGCCAAAGGACCCAGGTTCCGTTTCACAGGACCCATATAAGCCAGATGCACAAAGGGACACATGTGTCTGGAGTCCATTTGCAGTGGCTGGGGACGCTGGTGTGCCTCTTCTGTCTCTATTAAATAAATAAATAAAAAATAAATAAATAAATAATAAATAAATAAATAAATAATCTATACAAAAAACTAGCCACATAGAAACATAAATCAAAACTTATACTTGAGCTGGGGGATGGCTTAGTGGTTAAGGTGCTTTCCTGCAAAGCCAAAAGATCCAGGTTCGATTCCCCAGGAACCATGTAAGCCAGATGCACAGGATGGCACATCCTTCTGCAGTTAGTTTTCAGTGGCTGAAGGTCCTGGCATGAACATGCTCCCTCCCTGTCTCTCTCTGCTACTTTCTCTCTCTCTTAAATAAATGAAATAAGTTTTTAAAAAAACTTATACGTGGAAGTTGTAAAAGTTACAAAAGAAAACTCACATAGCATTGTGGCCTAATAAGGGAAGAAGAAGATGGAGGCAAAGAAACACAGTGGGAAAATGACCCGTGGACACTGGGGGTCTGCTAGCATAGGATGAAAAAAAACAACACAGCAGTGGGAACATGGCCTGAAGCATAGCCCTCCCTACTAAATTGAGACATAGCAAGGGACTGCCAACAAGTTGGACCTCACAGACAGGAGAGAGCACATTTCTATTCTTTATTTTATTTTTTGCTTATTTATGTATTTATTTATTTATTTATTTTTGGGATTTGGAGGTATGGTCTGTCTCACTGTAGCCCAGGCTGACCCGGAATTCACTGTCTCATGTCAGGGTGGCCTTGAACTCACGGCACTCCTCCTGCCTCTGCCTCCCGAATGCTGGGATTAGAGGTGTGCTACACCATGCCTGGCAGCACATTTATATTCTAAGAGATGAGGATGGTGGTACTTTGTTACAGCAGTGCTAGGGAAAGGACAGGCAGATCATCAGGTCTGCTATGCCCAACTGTCCTTTCCTGACCACAGGGGCCTTTCTAAGTCTACCACATGAGAGCAGCATTTAGGAGCAGAGCCCTATTCCTTCACAGGCCCAGACTCCGAAAGCCTGGCAGCTCTATCCTCAGCTCTCAATCTGGGGGGTCAGAGGGAGGATGAGGAAGAAGAGGAAGAACTTCCTGGAACTGATGAGTATGCATCCTGCTTTACCTGGAGGCCAGAAAGGTCAGAGCTGCAGAGAAATACACGGAAGAGGGGGCGGAAAGAGTGTTAGAGCCACACATTGGGTCATTATGCACAGAGACACTGCCTTTTCCCCATAACTTTTGCCTACCCCCATAGTGCATGACCCACATTCCCCAATGAGGAGGGTCCCTTCAGAGGGGATAGGACAGGGAGGAAGCTACCGAAGGCACAAACATGAATGTAAAATAATTTCTCCATCACTCTCACATACAGTGGTAGCTAGTAGGACCTACAGGACACACGCACAGGAAAAAGGCTCAGAAGGGCTGGAGAAATGGCTTAGTGGTTAAGGTGCTTGCCTGTAAAGCCAAAGGATCCAGGTTCATTTCCCCAGGACCCATGTAAGCCAGCTGCACAAGGATGCTCATGCATCTGGAGTTCTTTTCCAGTGGTTAGAGGGCCTGGCATGCTCATCTGCCACTCTCTCTGAAATACATAAATAACATTTAAAAAAAGAAAATGAAGGGCTGGAGAGATGGCTTAGTGGTTAAGGCGCCTGCCTCCTAAGCCTAAGAATCCTGGTTCCAATCTCCAGAGGTTCCAATCTCCAGGTCCCATGTTTAGCGAGATGCAAAGTGACACAAGGACACAATGCTGCACTTTACCACAAGGGGGTGCACACATCTGGAGTTCGTTCACAGCAGCTGAGAGAATGCTGGCTAGCCCACCTCTGTCTCCCTCTCCCTCTCTGTCTGTCTCTCTCTCTATCTCCAAAAATAAAATAATAACGTAATTTAAAAAAAAGAAAATGAAAAGTTTTTTTAAAATATTCATTTGTTTATTTATTAGCAACAGGCAGAGAGAGAGAGAGAGAGAGAGAGAGAGAGAGCGCATACAAGGGCCTCCAGTCACTGCAAACGAACTCCAGATGCATGCGCCACTTTGTACAACTGGCTTACATGGGTACTGTGGAATTGAGTCTTGAACTGGGGTCCTTAGGCTTCATAGACAAGTGATTAACCACTAAGCCATCTCTCCAGCCCCAAAAGTTTTTTGTTTTTGTTTTTAAAGCTCACACAAGCTCTTCTGAGTAAGTTGGTGGCATAGGAACCATGCCAAACCAGATTAGGGAGGGATTTAAGCAAAACTACACTCTTCTTTGGAAAAGAGCAGAATATTTTTCTGGGAAACAGCGGAAAAGCAGGAGATGGGCAGAATCGCACTGTGGAGCTTTGCGGCCTGAACCACGGCAGCCCACTCCAGAATGGCTCCAAACTGCCACCCCAAACCACTGAGCTGCCACCGCTCCCCAAAAAGGGGGACTTTCCAACCCCATCAGTCTCCTTGCAGAGCTCAGAAATAAAAAAAAGTCTGCTGAGCTACTGAAAGAGATACAGGGGAACAGTGGGAGCAACTACAGGCTTCCTGAACTCGCCCAACCTCCAACCATCAGAACCTCTGTGAACTGCCAGCATTCAGCAACTAGCAGCAGTGCTCTGTGGAGGTAAGTGAAGGTCTGTAGCACATCACCAGCACCGCATCCAGCACAGCTGAGCCAAGCTCCACAGCTCAGGGAACGAAGTGGGCATTCAGCATTGCTGAGTGTGGAAGCCACACCATAAGATAATAAGGCCGGCTGACAAAAAAAGGTACATAGGCCTGCACTGGAAGTACAAATCTGTATTTCCAGGTCAGGGCAGATTATGGGTTACATATTTGTGGTTGGCCTTACCATTTTCAAATAAGCTGAATATGGGGTGTTGAATTTTGCTGCCTGTAATTCTTTTATATTTAGAGGGACTTTATCTTTTGCTTTTGTCATTATTGGGGACAGGGTCTGATCCAGTTCCAGGCTGACCTGGAACACAAGTCAGAACAAAATCCTCTATCTCCTGGCTGACAGGATTAAGGGTGTAGAGCAACACACACCCTTAGGGATTTTGACCTTATAAGGCTGTTTGTTTTAATTCCCACACTTGTATACTCTGTGCTCATTTTAATTGAAGGTGTATTTTCCTTAGTTGAAGTTTAGAACTTGCCAGTAAATTGTTCCACCAGTCCACTACAATACTTGCTTAACAAGCAAATTCAACAGCTAGGATTACTTCTGAGGTTGGACTTGGGTACAAGTGCTAAACTTGGCACCTTAAACTCATATCCTGAAAGTATATAAAGGTGGATCACCACACCTAAGAACACTGCATATAAATAGAAAACCTAAGCATTAAATCAATCCATGATGCAAAAGTCACTACATTATAATACAAGAAACACAAAGAATCAAGACAATGCAATCCCACCAAATATTACAAATCCATCTGAATTGTTCACCAATGAGACTGTTTTAGATGAAATTCCTCACAAAGATTTCAAAAGGATGATGTCATCTATACTTAAAGAAATGAAAGAAGAACTAAAGGAAGAAATGAAAGGAATCAGAGAAGAAAACAAATGAATTAAAGAAGAAAACAAACTCTTGAAAGACAATACAGGAAAACAGCTTAATGAAATAAAAAGGTCATTACAGGACATGAATAAGGCAATAGAAATGCTGAAGCAAAACCAGGCTGAAATCATAGCTCTGAAGAACGCAGTCAGTGAAATAAAAAACTCTGTGGAAAGTTTAACCAGTACAATGGATGAAGGAGAGGACAGAATACTAAACTAGAAGACCAAATGGCATACCTAATACAGTCCAACCAAGAGAAAGACAAGCTAATAGAAAGGAATGAATGGTAACTCCAAGACATCCGGGACACTTTGAAAAAATCAAACATAAGAATTCAAGGTATAGCAGAAGGGGAAGAATTTCAATCCAGAGGCTTAGTAAGTGTTTTCCACAAAACCATAGAAGAAAATTTTCCCCAAATTGGGAGAGAAATGCCAATGCAGATACAAGAAGCATTTAGGACACCAGACAGACAAAACCTAGAAAGATCCTCTTCTCGCCATGTTATAATTAAACTACTAAACACGCAAACCAAAGAAAATATATTGAAAGCAATTAGAGAAAAAAGCAAGTGACCTTCAAAGGGAAACCGATCAGGATCACAGCAGATTACTCAACACAAACTTTAAAAGCCAGAAGGGCCTGGAGTGATGTATTCCATGTTCTGAAAGATAAAAACTGTCAACCAAGATTACTTTATCCTGCAAACTATGTATCCAAATTGATGGAGAAATAAGGACATTCCACAACAAAGACAGGCTAAAGGAATTTATGACAACTAAACCAGCTCTGCAGAAAATACTTGCAGGAATCATTCATGTTGAAGAGAAAGCAAAACAGACACAGCAGGAAACAGGAAAAAATAAAGCATACTCAACACTTAAAACAAGTGAGTACAGTGAAAACCAGAAAGAAATACAAAACAGGAAAAATGGTGAGAATAAATATATATCTTTCAATAATAAATCTTAATATCAATGTCCTCAATGACCCAACCAAAAGACACAGACTTGCAGACTGGATTAAAAAGCAGGATCCAGCCGGGCATGGTGGTGCACACCTTTAATCCCAGCACTCGGGAGGCAGAGGTAGGAGGATCACTGAGAGTTGTGGCCACCCTGAGACTGCATAGTTAATTCCAGGTCAGCCTGGACCAGAGTGAGACCCTATCTTGCAAAACCAAAAAAAAAAAGGAGGATCCTACCATCTGTTGCCTCCAGGAAACTCACCGCTCAATAAAAGATAGAAACCTTCTTAGGCTAAAAGTTTGGGAAAAGGGATTTAAAGCAAATGGGACTAGAAAACAAGCAGGGGTTGCTATCCTAATTTCTGACAGATAGACTTCAAACCAAAATTAGTGAGTAAAGATAAAGAAGGTCACTTTATATTGATTAAAGGAACGCTCCAACAGTAGGACGTTACAATCCTAAACATATATGCTCCTAACACGGGGGCTCCCAATTTCATCAAACAAACAGTATTAGATTTATGATCACAGATAACTCCTAACACAATAGTAGTGGGTGACTTCAATACACCACTCTCATCACTTGACAGGTCTACTCAGCAAAAAATAAACAGAGACATCTGCATTAAATGATATCATGGAAAAAATGGACCTAACAGATATATACAGAAAATTCCATCCCAATGCTGCAGATTATACATTTTTTTCTCAACAGAACATGGATCACTCTCTAAAATAGACCATATAATAGGACACAAATCAAATCTTAACAAATACAGGAAAATTGAAATAATCCCTTGTATGGTATCTGACCACAATGGGATTAAACTGCAAATTCATGGAGACTAAACAGTACACTATTGAACGATGTATGGGTCATTGAAGAAATTAAAAAGGAAATCAAGAAATTCATAGACTCAAATGATGATGAGGATACAACATACCAAAACCTTTGGGACACAATGAAGGTGGTCCTACTAGGGAAATTTATAGCTCTAAGTGCCTATATTAAGAAATTAGAGAGTTCACAACTAAACAATTTAATGCTTTACCTTAAGGCCTTCGAAAGAGAAGAACAAGGTATATCAAAAATCAGTAGATGGGAAGAAATAATAAAGGTTAGGGCAGAAATTAACAAATTGGAAACCAAAAACAAAAAATAAATAAAAAATCAATGAAACAGTGAGTTGTTTCTCTGAAAGGATAAACAAGATTGACAAACCCTTAGCAAATCTGACCAAAGGAAAGAGAGAAGAGACAAAAATTGGTAAAATTAGAGATGAAAAAGGCAACATCACAATAGATACCAAAGAAATTCAGAAAATCATATGGACATATTTTAAGAATATATATGCCTCTAAGTTTGAAAACCTGAAAGGAATGGATGATTTCCTTGCTCATATGACCTACCAAATTTAAATCAAGATGAGATAAACCATTTAAATAGACCTATAACAACTACAGAGATCCAAGCAGTTATAAAAAAAAGTCTCCCAACTAAAAAAAGCCCAGGCCCAGATGGATTCACTGCTGAATTTTACCAGACATTCCTGGAAGAACTAAAACCAATGTTTCTCAAACTTTTCCATAAAATAGAAAAGGAAGGAATTCTACCAAAATCCTTCTATGAAACCAACATCACCCTGATACCCAAACCGGACAAAGACAGATCAAAAAAAGAAAATTACAGGCCAATCTCTCTCATGAACATAGATGTAAAAATTCTCAACAAAATACTGGAAGACAGAATACAAGAATATATCATAAAGATTATTCACCCTGACCAAGTAGGCTTTATCCCAGAGATGCAGGGATGGTTCAACATGCGCAAATCCCTAAAGACTCTACCCGCAAACTGTTAGAGCTGATAAACACTTTTACCAATGTAGCAGGATACAAAATAAACACAAAGAAATCAGTAGCTTTTCTATACACTAACAAGAAACATGAAGAGGATGAAATCAGGGAATCTCTCCCATTCACAGTTGTGTCAAAAAATTAATAAAATACCTTGGAATAAACTTAACCAAGGAAGTGAAGGATCTCTACAATGGGAACGTTAAAAAACTTGAGCAACAAATTGCATAAGACACAGGGAAATGGAAAGACATCCCATGCCCTGGATTGGAAGAATCAATATTGTGAAAATATCAATCTTACCAAAAGCAATCTACACATTTAATGCAATCCCCATTAAAATCCCAATAGCATTCTTCACAGAAATAGAAAAAAACTATCCTAAAATTCATCTGGAAAAACAAAATACCTTGAATAGAGAAAACAATTTTGTGCAACAAAAATCAGGCTGGTGGTATTACCATATTTGATTTTAAGTTATATTACAAAGCCATAGTAACAAAAACAACATTGTACTGGCACAAGGACAGACAGGTAGATCAATGGAACAGAATAGAAGACCCAAATATTAATCCAGGCAGCTACAGCTACCTGATTTTTGACAAAAATGCCAAAAATATTCATTGGAGAAAAGATAGCCTCTTTAACAAGTGGTGCTGGGAAAATTGGACATCGGTATGTAAAAGGATAAACATAGATCCTTGTCTCTCTCCATGCAAAAGAGTCAAGTCCAAATGGATCAGGGACCTTAATATCAGACCTGAAACTCTGAAACTGGTAGAGGAAAGGTTAGGGGAAACCCTTCAACATAGTGGCATAGGCAAGGACTTTCTGAATACAACCCCAATTGCTCAGGGAATAAAACCACTAATCAATAGGACCTTATGAAATTACAAAGCTTTTGTACAGCAAAGGACACTGTGAATAGAGCAAAAAGACAACCTACAGAATGGGAGAAAATCTTTGCCAGCTATACATCTGAAAGAGGATTAATATCCAGAATATACAACAAACTCAAAAAACATAATAATAAGAAATCAAACAACCCAGTTAAGAAATGGGCTATGGAACTAAATAGAGAGTTCTCAGAAGATGAAATACAGATGGCATATAAACATCTAAAAAATGTTCCACATCCCTAGCCATCAGGGAAATGCAAATTAAAACCACTTTGAGATTCCTGTCAGAATGGCTACCATCAAGAAAAGAAATGACAATAAGTGTTGGCATGGATGCGGAAAAAGAGGAACACTTCTACACTCTTGGTGGGAATGTATTCTGGTGCAGCCATTGTGGAAATCAGTGTGGAGGTTCTTGAGAAAGCTAAAAATAGATTTACCATATGATCCACCTATAGCACTACTAGGCATATATCCAGAGGACTCTTCTCACTACCTTAGAGATACTTGCACAACCATGTTTATTGCTGCTCTATTCACAATAGTTAAGAAATGGAACCAGCCTAGATGTCCCTCCACAAATGAATGGATAATGAAAATGTGCAACATTTACAGAATGGAATTCGATTCAGTGGTAAAGAAAAATGAAATTATGAAATTTGGAGGGAAATGGATGGATCTGGAAAGGATAATATTAAGTGAGGTAACCCAGGCTCAAAAAGCCAAAGGTCACATGTTCTCTCTCATATGTGCATCCTAGGTACAAATGTATAGACTTATGTGTGAAATAGAACCAAAAATAGGTACTAGAAACCAGTAAGCTGGTAAAAGGGTATAAGGGAGGCAGGAGAGGGAAGGATTTAAGTGTATGGTATTGCACATGTTAGTAGAAGATCTGATTACAGGGAGGGAAATGGCCTAATCCAGGCTATGGGTAGAGAATGCGTAAAAGAAAGGCAGGGGAGGGTCAATCAAAATTTAAGATAGTGTGAGTAAGACTTATGTAAACCTACTTTATTGAATAATGGCACATCCAGAAGATGTAGACTGATACTAGAAAATTTTTAGTGCCTGGGATGGGATACCTTCCAGTGAGTTGTTGCCAAGAAGGTCCTTCTAGCCTCCAAAACATTAAGGGCTATTGCCAAAGCCCTTGGTTGCCCTTGAGAAACAGATGATAAGACCCTATTGCTGAAGACATGTCTTGCCTGAGAGGCAAGGTCACTGTGAAAACAAGCTTGTGATGAGCAGAAAACCTTCTCCCTTCAGTCCAGCCAACTGAAAGCTGGAAAAAAGCTGCAGTGCATGCAGCCCTATGGAAGACAGAAGTCATCAGCAGTGAAAACAGTGGACACTGAAAATTCAAGTTTGGCCATACAGGCACAATGACTGAATGGCTGCAATAGTGGTATGTCTGCTCTTGGGGTAACCAACTGCTCCATAATTGGACTGAAGGCCCTCTCTATGGGAGAGAATACATACCTGGTACTGAAAAACCAAAGCAAAAGTCTATGGCAGGGGAGGTCATGAGACTTAGGGGTATAAAGCCTGCGCTTGTCTGTTTAAATGTATATGTTATTAACACCAAGCTACCCTGAAAGCACTATGCTAAATGTTCATATTCACATATTAATGCTACTCTCACTTCTGGTTAGAGAAGCTTCTCTTTTCAGATGGTGATGACCACTGGGATCACCCAAAAGGCAACAGAGTGCTGAGAAGAAGGGATGGAGGAGTGCCCAGCACTGAAACACCTCTGTCATACCCTCCAAGGCTCAGGGACCATTGTGGAAGAGGGGGCGGATAGAATGGAAGAGCCAAAGGAAGGGTATGACTTCTCACAATGCAACTGCCCAGACAGAAATTGGCCTCCGTATCCATTGCAGTGCCTAGCAATACCTTCACAAGACTCTCAAAAATAGAAGAAAAAGATGATGACATCAAATTAAAAGAGAGACTAATGGAGAGAAGGAGGTGATATGATGGAGATTGGAGTTCCAAGTGGAATGGTGGGAGGGGAGGGAAATATCATGTGTTTTTTAAAATAATTTTAAAATTATTTTAAAATCTTATTTATTTTTGGAGAGAGACACAGAGAGAGACAGACAGAGAGGGAAACAGATAGAGATGGGCTCGGCAGCAGTCTCTCAGCTGGTGTGAATGAAATCCAGATGTGTCCACCCCCTTATGGGCAAGTGCAGCATTGCGTTCTTGTGTCACTTTGCATCTGGCTAAACGTGGGACCTGGAGATTGGAACCGGGTTCTTAGGCTTAGCAGTCAGGAGCCTTAACTGCTAAGCCATCTCTCCAGCCCTCATGTGCTTTTTGTATGTAAGTATAGATGTTGTCATAAAAAATGATAATTAATTTTTAAAAAAGCAAATCATTCCAAGAGCCAAAAAAGCTTATTTCACACAGTACAGTGTTTGGCAATGAAGATGTTTCTTTTCTTACTGAACTACATTAGAAATGAACCTAATCCACTAAGTACTACATCTTTTTAGTTTGTACAAATGAGGTAAGTTCGACCTTGCTGTAATCAAAACTCTTCGTATAAAACAAACTCATTCCAAGAGGTGAACAAGCTTATTTCACATCGTACAGTGTTCAGCAATGAAGATGTTTCTTTTCTTACGTATCTACAGTAAAAATGAAATGAATCTACTAAGTTGTATATCGAATTAGAATGTACAAACAAAGAAAGTTTGAACTAGCTGTATGCAACCGTCTTTGTACGAAAGCATCTCATTGCAAGAGCTGAACAAGCTTATTTTGAACACTACAGTGTTCAGAGATGATGTTTCTTTTCTTACTAAATTACATTAGAAATGAAATGAATCTACTAAGTAGTACATCTTCTTAGATTGTACAAATAAGGAAAGTTTGAAGTTGCTGTAATCAACCCTCTTCAAATGAAAGCAACTAATTCCAGAGCTGATCAAGTTAATTTCACACAGTACAGTGTTCAGGAATAATGATGTACATCTTGTTAGATTGTACAAACGAGGAATGTTTGAACTTGCTGTTACCTACTGGCTCTGTAACAAAGCAAGTCATTTCAAGAGCTGTACAAGCTTATTTCACACAGTACTGTGTTTGGGAATAAAGATGTTTCTTTTCTTAGGAAAGTTCAGTAGAAATGAAACGAAGTTACCAAGTTGTATATCTTTTCACCTTGAACTAATGAGGAAAGTGTGTACTAGCTATGATCTACCATCTTCATACAAAAGCAAGTTATTCCAAGAGCCAAACAAGCTTACTTCACCCAGTCCAGTGTTCAGAAATGAAGCTGTTTATTTTCTTTAAAAATTACATTAGAAATGAAAAGAAAGTACTAAATTGTACATCTTGTTAGATTGTACAAACGCTCAACATTTGAACTTGCTGGGATCTACCAGCTTTGTAAGAAAGCAACTCATTCCAATAGCTGAACAAGCGTATTCCACACAGTACAGGGTTCAGGAATAAAGATCTTTCTTTTCTTAGGAAACTACATTGGAAATGAAACAAAGTTACTAAGTTGTATATCTTGTTAGATTGTACAAACAAGGAACGGTTGAAACTGCTGTGATCTACCGTCTTCATATGAAAGCAAATCATTCCAGGACCCAAAGAAGCTTATTTCACACAGTACAGTGTTCAGAAATGAAGATGTTTCTTTTCTTAAGAAACTACATTAGAAATGAAAAGAGGTTACTAAGTTGTACATCTTGTTAGATTGTACAAATGAGGAACTTTTGAACTTGCTGTGAACTACTCGCTTTGAAAGAAAGCAACTCATTTCAAGTACTGTACAAGCTTATTTCACACAGTACTGTGTTCGGGAATAAAGATGTTCCTTTTCTTGGTAGAGTTCACTAGAAATGAAACGAAGTTACTAAGTTGTATATCTTTTCATCTTGAACTAACGAGGAAAGTTTGAATTTGCTGTGATCTACCATCTTCATACGAAAGCAACTTGTTCCAAGAGCCGAACAAGCTTATTTCACCCAGTACAGTGTTTGGAAATGAAGATGTTTCTTTTTTTACGAAACTCCATTAGAAATGAAATGAAAGAACTAAACTGTACATCTTGTTAGATTGTACAAAAGTGGAACGTTTGAACTTGCTGTGATCTACCATCTTCGTACGAAAGCAACTCCAAGAGCCGAACAAGCTTATTTCACCCTGTACAGTGTTCAGGAATGAAGATGTTTCTTTTCTTAGGAAACTACATTAGAAATGAAAAGAAGTTACTAAGTTGTATATCTTTTCATCTTGAACTAATGCGGAAGGTTTGAACTTGCTGTTACCTATTGGCTCCATAACAAAGCAAGTCATTTCAAGAGCTGTACAAGCTTATTTCACACAATACAGTGTTGAGGAATAAAGATGTTTCTTTTCTTACAAAACTACGTTAGAAATGACAGGAAGTTACTATGTTGTACATCTTGTGAGATTTTACTAACATGGACAGTTTGAACTTGCTGTGATCTACCACCTTCGTAAGAAAGCAACTCATTCCAAGAGCTGAACAAGTTTATTTCACCCAGTACAGTGTTTGGAAATGAAGATGTTTCTTTTCTTAGGAAACTACATTATAAATGAAACGAAATTACTAAGTTGTACTACTTCTTAGATTTTACTAACGAGGAAAGTTTGAACTAGCTGTGCTCTACCATCTTTGTACAAAAGCAACTCATTCCAAGAGCCGAACAAGCTTATTTCACCCAGTACAGTGTTCAGAAGTGAAGTTTCTTTGATAACGAAACTATGTTTAAAATGAAATGAAGTTACTACATTGTATAACTTGTTAGATTGTACTAACGAGGAAAGTTTGAACTAGCTGTGATCTTCCATCTTCATACAAAAGCAAATCATTCCAAGAGCCAAACACGCTTATTAAACACAGTACATTGTTCGTCAATGAAGATGTTTCTTTTCTTAGGAAACTACATTAGAAAAGAAACGAAGTTACTAAGTTGTACATCTTGTTAGGTCATACAAACGTGGAACTTTTGAACTTGCTGTGAACTACTCATTTAGCAAGAAAGCAAGTCATTTCAAGAGCTGTACAAGCTTATTTCACACAGTACAGTGTTCAGGAATAAAGATGTTTATTTTCTTAGGAAACTATGCTAGAAATGAAGGTACTAAGATGTATATCTTGTCATATTGCACTAACGTGGAAAGTTTGAACTAGCTGTGATCTATCATCTTCGTATGAAAGCAAGTCATTCCAAAGGCTGAACAAGCTTATGTCACACAGTACAGTGTTGAAAAATAAAGATGTTTCTTTTCTTACAAAACTATGTTAGAAATGAAAAGAAGTTACTATGCTGTGCATCTTGTGAGATTTTACTAACGTGGACAGTTTGAACTTGCTGTGATCTATCAGCTTCATAAGGAAGCAACTCATTCCAATAGCCGAACAAGCTTATTTCACACAGGACAGTGTTCGGAAATGAAGATGTTTCTTTTCTTAGGAAACTACATTAGAAATGAAATGAAATTACTAAGTTGTACTACTTGTTAGATTTTACTAACAAGGAAAGTTTGAACTTGATATGATCTACAGTCTTCGTCCGAAAGCAACTCATTCCAAGAGCCAAACAAGCTTATTTCACCCAGTACAGTGTACGGAAATGAAGATGTTTCTTTGATTACAAAACTACGTTAGAAATGAAATGAAGTGACTACATTGTACAACTTGTTAGATTGTACTAACGAGGAAAGTTTGAACTAGCTATGATCTTCCATCTTCATATAAAAGCAAATCATTCCAAGAGCCAAATAAGCTTATTAAACACAGTACATTGTTCGGCAATGAAGATGTTTCTTTTCTTAGGAAACTATATTAGAAAAGAAATGAAATTACTAAGTTGTATATATTTTCATCTTGAACTAAGGAGGAAAGTGTGAACTAGCTGTGATCTATCGTCTTCATACAAAAGCAAGTCATTCCAAGACCCGAACAAGCTTATTTCACATAGTACAGTGTTCAGAAATGAAGATGTTTCTTTTCTTAGGAAACTACAGTAGAAAAGAAACGGAGTTACTAAGTTGTGCATCTTGGTAGACTGTATAAACAAGGAACGTTTGAACTTGCTGTGAACTACTCGCTTTTAAGAAAGCAAGTCATTTCAAGAGCTGTACAAGCTTATTTCACACAGTACTGTATTTGGGAATAAAGATGTTTCTTTTCTTAGGAAACTACACTAGAAATGAAATTAAGGTATAAAGATGTATAACTTGTCATATTGCACTAACGTGGAAAGTTTGAACTAGATGTAATCTATCGTCTTCGTACGAAAGCAAGTCATTCCAAGAGCCGAACAAGCTTATTTCACACAGTATAGTGTTAGAAAATGAAGATGTTTCTTTTCTTAGGAAATTTCATTGGAAATGAAACAAAGTTACTAAGTTGTATATCTTGTTAGATTGTTCAAACAAGGAACTTTTAAAACTGCTGTGATCTACCGTCTTTGTATGTAAGCAAGTCATTCTAAGAGCCCAACAGGCTTATTTCACACAGTACAGTGGTAGGCAATGAAGATGTTTCTTTTCTTAGGAAACTTCATTGCAAATGAAACAAAGTTACTAAGTTGTACATTTTGTTAGATTATACAAATGCTGAAAGTTTGAACTTGCTGGGATCTACCAGCTTCATAAGAAAGCCACTCATTCCAAGAGCCTATCAAGCTTATTTCCACAGTACAGATTTCGGGAATGAAGATGTTTCTTTTCTTAGGAAACTACTTTAGAAATGAAACGAGGATACTAAGTTGTACATCTTGTAAGATTGTACTAACGAGGAAAGTTTGAACTTGCTGTGATCCACCGTCTTTGTATGAAAGCAATTCATTCAAACAGGCGAACAGGCTTATTTCACAGAGTGCAGTATTCGGCAATGAAGTTGTTTCTTTTCTTACAAAACTACTTGAGAAAAGAAAGGAAGATATTACGTTGTACACCTTGTTAGATTTTACTATGGTGGACAGTTTGAACTTGCTGTGATCTACCGTATTTGTACAAAAGCAACTCATTCCAACAGGAGAACAGGCTTTTTTCACACAGAACAGTGTTCGGCAATGAAGATGTTTCTTTTCTAATGAAAATACATTAGAAATGAAATGAATTTACTAAGTTGTACATCTTGTTGGATTGCAATAACTGGGAACGTTTGAACTTGCTGTGATCATGGATATCGAGGCCAGTTTCTGTCTGGGCAGTTGCATTGTAAGAGGTCATACCCTTCCTTTGGCTCTTCCATTCTATTCCCCCCTCTTCTGCAATGGTCCCTGAGCCTTGGAGGGTGTGACAGAGGTGTTTCAGTGCTGGGCACTCCTCCATCCCTTCTTCTCAGCACTATGTTGCCTTTTGGGTCATCCCAGTGGTCATCACCATCTGAAAAGAGAAGCTTCTCTAACCAGAAGTGAGAGTAGCATTAATATGTGAGTATGAACATTAAGTGTAGTGCTTTCAGGGCAGCTTGGTGGGAGTAATATATACATTTATTCAGACAAGAGCAGGCTTATACTCCTAAGGCTCATGACCTCACCTACCATAGACTTTTACTTAGGTTTTTCAGTACCAGGTATGTATTCTCTCCCATAGAGAGGGCCTTCAGTCCAATTATGGAGCAGTTGGTTGGTTACCCCAAGAGTAGACATGCCAGTATTGCACCCATTCAGTCATTGGGCCTGTCTGGCCAAGCTTGAATATTCAGCGTCCACTGTTTTCACTGTTGATGGCTTCTGTCTCCCATACGCTGCATGCAATGCAGCTTTTTCCAGATTTCAGTTGGCTGGTCTACAGGGAGAAGGTTTTCTGCTCCACACCAGCTTGCTTTCTCAGTGACCTTGCTTCTCAGGTATGAGATGTCTTCAGCAATAGGGTCTTACTATCTGTTTCTGTAGGGAAACCAAGGGCTTTGTTAAGAGCCTTTAATGTTTTGGAGGCCACCGGGACCTCCTTGGCCAACAACTCATTGGAAGGTATCCCATCCCAGGCAAAGAGGCTTATTTCACACAGTACAGTGGTCGGCAATGGAGATGTTTCTTTTCTAGGAAACTACTCGAGAAATGAATAGAAGATACTAAGTTGTACATCTTGTGTGATTTTACTATGGTGGAAAGTTTGAACTTGCTGCAATGCACTGTCTATGTACAAAAGCCACTCATTCCAAGAGCCTGACAAGCTTCTTTCACACAGTACAGTGTTCGGGAATGAAGATGTTTGTTTTCATAGGAAGCTACTTTAGAAATGAATCGAAGATACTAAGTTGTACATCTTGTTTGATTTTACTATGGTGGACAACTTGAACTTGCTGTGATCTACCGTCTTCATAAGAAAGCCTCTGATTCCAAGAGGCTAACAGGCTTATTTCACACAGTACAGTGTTTGGCAATGAAGATGTTTTTTTTCTTAGGAAACTACTTTAGGAATGAAACGAAGATACTAATTTGTACATCTTGTTACATTTCACTAGGGTGGACAGTTTGAACTTGCTGTGATCTACCATCTTCGTAAGAAACCCACTCATTCCAAGAGACGAACAGGCTTACTTCACACAGTACAGTGTTTGGCAATGAAGATGTTTCTTTTCTTAGGAAACTACTTTAGAAATGAAATGAAGATACTAAGTTGTACATATTGTTTGGTTTTACTATGGTGGACAATTTGAACTTGCTGTGATCTACAGTCTTCATAAGATAGCCTCTGATTCCAAGAGGCTAACAGCTTATTTCACACAGTACAGTGTTTGGCAATGAAGATGTTTCTTTTCTTAGGAAACTACTGTAGAAATGAAACGAAGATATGAAGTTGTACATCTTGTTTCATGTTACTGTGGTGGAATGTTTCAACTTGCTGTGATCTACTATATTCGTAAGAAAGCCACTCATTCCAAGAGGCGAACAGGCTTACTTCACACAGTACAGTGTTTGGCAATGAAGATGTTTCTTTTCTTAGGAAACTACTTTAGAAATGAAAAAAAGGTACTAAATTCTACATCTTGTTTCATTTTATTGTGGTGGAAAGTTTCAACTTGCTGTGATCTATTATCTTTGTAAGAAAGCCACTCATTCCAAGAGGTGAACAGGCTCTTTTCACACAGTACAGTGTTCGGCAATGAAGATGTTTCTTTTCTTTGGAAACTACTTTAGAAATGAAATGAAGATACTAAGTTATACAACTTGTTTCATTTTACTGTGGTGGAAAGTTTCAACTTGCTGTGATCTACCATCTTCGTATGAAAGAAACTCATTCCAAGAGGTGAACAGGCTTATTTCACAGTTCAGTGTTCGGGAATGAAGATGTTTCTTTTCATAGGAAACTACTTTAGAAATGAATCAAAGATACTAAGTTGTACATTTTCTTTGATTTTACTATGGTGGACAGTTTGAACTTACTGTGATCTACCGTCTTCTTAAGAAAGACACTCATTGCAAGAGGCGAACAGGCTTACTTCACACAGTACAGTGTTTGGAAATGAAGATGTTTCTTTTCCTAGGAAACTACTTTAGAAATGAAAAGAAGATACTAAGTGGTACTTATTGTTTGATTTTACTATGGTGGAAAGTTTGAACCTGCTGTGATCTATCTTCTTCACAAGAAAGCCACTCATTCCAAGATGCGAACAAGCTTATTTCACACAGTACAGTGTTCGGCAATGAAGTTGTTTCTTATAAAAGTAAATTAGAAATACAACGAACTTACTAAGTCGTACAAGTTGTTTTAGTGTAATAACACAGAACGTTTGAACATGCTGTGATCTACCGTCTTCGTATGAAAGAATCTCATTCCAACAGGCGAACAGGCTTATTTCACACAGTGTTTGGTAATGAAGATGTTTCTTTTCATAGGAAACTACTTTAGAAATGTATTGAAGATTAAAAATTGCCAGGGTTTTTCCCTCCACCACCGGCAGGTAGATCGGAAGAGAGAGAGAACCGGGCCAGCCGCTTCTCTCAAGGCTGAGCAAGAAGGCAGGTGTCGGCGACTCAAACCCCTCCCCCACTAAAACACCGGGGAGAAAAACCACATTGAGTCGCAGAGACCGTCTAAGGTGGGAATCTCTCCATTTATTGTCATGGGGAGGTATTTATATATTTTCAGCAAGGGGGCGGGAAGAGGGGATGAGAGAAAGGTATAAGGGCCAATAGTATTTCACCATGTCAGCAGCAGCTGGGTGGAGGTAGTTTCAGCTTAGGTGCTGAGTCACTTCAAGGACAGGTAACCAAACTCTACTCAGGCTCTGGAAGCTCGACTAGGCCTCACCGGGAGTAGGCCAAGACTGGCTGGGCTAACCACTCGGCTTCACACCGGGCAGGGCCCAACATCTCCCCCTTTTGTTTTTGTAAGAACGGTGGATGGCTATGGCCTCTGTCCTAGGTTGTCCCCCTCTGGGAATCTTACCCGTCACTGAGCACCATGCCTCTAGCCCGTTGACCACTCCACGCCCTGTCTTAGGTTGTCTCAGCCTTTCTGAGATCTTACCCATCGTTGGTTCGATGGAGGGTGGGGGAGGGATGTTAGGTGGATAGCCAGTAAGCGGAAAAGCTGTTGCCTTTGAGTTGCGAACCTGTGGTGCCTTGACCTGATGAAGTTTAATTGTGACCTGATGAAGTTTAATTGCCTCAAGCTGTTGGTGAATGAATTGTGTAATCTTATTAATTACACAGTGCCCGAGAGTGAGGATAAGAATTAGGAGGGGTTCAGGGGGAGGGAGAAGGTAGGGTAAAGAGCAAGAAGAAGGAGGGGTTCAAGGGGAGGAAGAAGGTGGGATAAAAAGCCATGTAAGCTCGTCTACAGCAGGTTGTCTTAGAAGTTCCGACTCCTCTTCTGTAAATCTTTCTGGAGCTTTTCTGGCTTCATTCTGGTCTAGTAGCATCCACACCTTCAGTTGTTCCTGGGGAAGAAACAGAGGCATAATTCTCAGGGGTGGGACACTCCCTGGAGAATTGATTATTATCATCCCCTTGTTGGGGTAAATATTTTAAGTCTCTTGCTGGTACCCAAATAGGTCTTTTTTCCTCTTGATGAAAGACACATCCAAATTCTCTCCCTGCTGTGAGGAGGGGGTCTGGTCCCTTCCAGGCCCCAGTTAATGGGTCCCTCTATTTGACCCAGATGGAGCTGTAGGTGACAGCTGAGGTCCAATGTTTTTGAAAAGGGGACAAGTGTCTATCTTCTTTAGAAAAATTTAAAATATTTAGGGTTAATAATGCCTTTTTTAGCTGGTCATGTGGGGGTAGGGATTCCCCCTTTTGTTTTTGTAATTGAGACTTGAGAGTTTGATGATATCTTTCTACGATGGCCTGGCCCCGTGGGTTATATGGGATGCCTGTGGAAAGTGAGATTTTCCAGGTTTGGAGGAAATCTATAAAAGTTTTGCTTACAAAGCAGGGACCATTATTGGTTTTGATTTTATCTGGCAATCCAAGTGTGGCAAAGCATTGAAGCATATGGCTAATAGCATGTTTAGTTTTTCCCCAGCATGTGCTGATGCCCAGCAAGCATGGGAGAAAGTATCAACTGAGAGAAAAATATATTTAAGTTTTCCAAATGGAGAATAGTGAGTAACGTCAATCTGCCAAAGGTGATTAGGGTGTAGTCCTCGAGGATTGGCTCCTGTAGTTTGAAGAGGAGGTACCTGGAGGAAAGGCTGACAGGATTTGTAAGTTTGGACAATTTTTTTAAGGTCCTTGACTGGCACATGGGGATATTTATGTTTACGGCCCCTCCAATTTATATGAGTTAATAAGTGGAAGTGTGTAGCTTCTGAGACTGTATTACATTGAGGCTGAGAGGCCAGTTTGTCAGCCAAATCATTTCCTTTAGAGAGGAATCCTGGTAAATTTTGATGGCCTCAGATGTTGAAGGAAAATGGGGTTAATTCTTTGTTTAAGTAGGGAGCGGGCTTGAATCATCAATGGGGTTATAATATTGGAGTCCAGTCTAATATGGGCCTCAATTAGGTTGGGTAACAGGTTAACAACATAAAGGCTGTCAGAAAATAAATTAAATGGCTCCTGAATAGTGTCCAAAGCCAAAACAACAGCAAATAGTTCTTTGAATTGTGCTGATCCTGTGACCTCATGGGAGATTGACTTTATGGGCATAGGCTTTTTTCCCCTCCTTAGGGGAGGGTAAACATCTAGGGAAGCTCCTGAGCGTCCCCCATCAGTGAATACAGTAAGAAAATCAGGGTTGGGTTTAGATAAAAAAAGTTTGGGGGGGTCTCCATTCCAACCTAGAGAAGGAGCTCATCCATTTATAAGGACCATAGTGACAATCAATTATACCCAGAAACCCCTCGAGGGCCATAGCAACTCTGTTGTTATTTCTCTGAAGCCAAGTGAAGTCTGTTACCTTAAAGGGGGTGACAATGACATGAGGCTGTGTGCCAAACAATCGGACAGAGGTGTTCCTGCCCTTCATAATGTAGTCTGTAATCTGGTTAGTTATAGAGTAAACTCTGGGGACTCCACCAAGGGAGAGGTGAATCCATTGGATGGGTTCTCCTTCCTGGGCTAACAGCGCAGTGCATAATGTTTCCCCAGAGAAAATACAGAGGGAGATAGGTAAGTTAGGATCAAACCTCTTTAGTACAACAGCATTAATAGCCCATTGTACCTTATGTAGAATTTGTTTATGACGAGGGGGCAAGGTTATCTGAGAGGAGAGAGTAAGACCCTTTAAGAGGTCAAATAGAGGGGACAGTTCCTCAGTAGTTATGGGTATCCAGGGCCTCATCCAATTAATTTCCCCCAGCACCTTTTGGAATTGAGGCAAAGTATAGAATTTTTGAATATGGAGTTGGGATTTGACAGGAGAAACAGTATCAAGGAATAACCTGGAGCCCAAAATCTTGAAGGGAGGGGTAGTCTGAATCTTTTTTGGAGACACCTGTAAAATGGCAAGGCATTTAGCAGTGAGGTCTTGGAGATCGGATGGGTTGGAATGACCGAAAATAATAATAAAATATTAGGATGATTAATGAAGGAAGAAAAGATATGAGACATGTATTGTTAGGGTCAATCCAGGCCTGACAGTTAGTAGTTTTTTATGATGTTGAAGCTTATAGATCTAGGGGAAGTTACATACTGGCAGAAGTTGGCCTGTCTTTATAGAGTTAAGAAAGAGAGAACAAAAAATTAATTAGTTATATAGTACATAGAACAAAATTATTGTAGCCAAGTTACAGTAAGCTTTAGGAATTTTTGTTAGGCACACTTTGTATATCTTTACAATGGAATTTTAAATTATTATTATACTTTAAAATTGGCCCCCAGTGACATTCTCTAGTAAGGTGATTGTAGATGTAAACTATAAATTAATAAAATACTGAATATATTGGGGGACATATATTTAAATTACCACATTTTGTCCCTGGCTTTTAATAGATTTATAATAACAGTAACAATAATAATAAAATTAAACAAGTTAATTGGTATAAGGCATAGTAAGGAGAGACTAGAACAATTTAAATTTAACCACCATTAGTCGTCATTAAACTTTTGTAGTAACCAGAGACTGACAGTTTTTTGGTTTTTTAATTTTGTCCCTCCAGCTGGGCAGCGTTGTCAGGGAAAACTTTAATCCCAGGCCAACATTGTATTACTGATTGAGTTAGTTGGGCTTAGTTTTATGTTTTATGAATTGAGTTAGGCAGGCAGAGAGAGAGAGAGAATGGGTGTGTCAGGCCTCCAGTCACTGTTTACATGGTTACTGGAGAACTGAGCCTCGAATCAGGGTCCTTAGGCTTTACAGGCAAGCGCTTAACCATTAAGCCATCTCTTTAGTCCCACGTTAATGGGAAGGCAGTGAAGGGTGGGACAATGGTGTGTAGGATATAGCCATATAGACTTGACAAACAGTGAATGTCCCCAGCCATCTTTTTTTTTATTTTTTAAAGTAAATACTTTGGGCCTCGCGGGACACTTAGTTAAGAGCATAGAGGGGGCGCCCAGAGGTAAGGGGCGGGAATGGCGGTGATTTTTCTCCTGGCCTCATGGCGGACCGCCCGCCTGTTTCTAAGATATTTTTAAAGCAAGTTAGGAGTCTGCCCACCTGCCTCCTTGTATGCTGGAGGTGAGGGCGAGGCGGAGGCTCCGGGGCAGGGGCAGTGTCCAGGCCAGGCCGGAGCCTCTGCTCAGGACAGTCCCATTCGGCCGGCTCCCCGCAGGGATGTCGGCAGAGCCTGGCGGACCAGTGACTTGTGCTCCACGCCCGCGAGGAAAGCTAACCTGGGTTTGGGACGTTTGGGGAACTCGAGCTTGTATTTTATCACAGTTTATATCCACAGAAAGCTACACGGAGGAGCTGTATGAGGCAAGGAGTTTACTGAAGAATGTTAGTGTGGAAGAATTTTGACACGCCCATATCCTCCACCAGGGGTTTGAGCACATTTGCCTTAGGCAGTAGTTAGGGGCTGAAAAGAGCTGAAAAGATAGTTGCCGGGTGGCGGCTTGGGTGGTGGTCTTGGAAGAAAGGAGATTTTAAAAGTCAGTTTTAGTCTTTTTTTATAGTTTTTGTTAAGGGCAAAAATGAACTTTTTCACGGAAAAGCCTTTAAGGCTGGCAATTAAGGCAAGGAGGACTGAATTAATCCATGGGGCTAAAACAAGAGTTTTGTCCCAAGAGCCACACTGTAGGAGGAGTAGGGCAATAGTAATGAAATCAAACACAGTGTAGCTGGGAGCAGATCTCCCCATCAGGTTTGTTTTGTCTTTTGGAACAGAGTTTGTATTTAAATGAGGAGGCAAAACGTTTAAAGTCTCCTCTAGGTTTGTCCACGTGGTGCATCTGCCATGAACTGGCATTTAGAAATGGCGGCACCACAGAGCCTGGAAATGAAAGCAAAGAGAAAGTGGTGAGTCTCCTCTAGGTGTGCCCACGTGGTGCGTCCGCCATGAACTGGCGTTTAGAAATGGTGGCACCCCAGAACCCAGAAATGAAAGCAAAAAGAAAGTGGTGAGTCTCCTCTAGGTCTGCCCACGTGGTGCGTCCACCATGAACGTACCCGTTTAGAAATGGCGGCAAACCGGAAATGAAAGGAAAGAGAACGAAGTTGAAGTAAGCACAGATTATAGAAGTAAAAGTTAGAATATTAAATATGAGGATTACCTCATAAGTTATGAGGATACACCCATCAGCAGTCCTATTAGCCCGTCAGCTTAATTTTGAATTTTGTTTCATCACGTCAGGGTCCAGTCCATAGTCTGTTCTGAATCCTCACACGTAGTTTCTCAGGTAGTTTTCTGTCCTCACATGGGGCACCAGTTGTTGTGCCCCACGTTTGGGGGCCAGATGCCAGGGTTTTTTCCCTCCACCACTGGCAGGTAGAGTGGAAGAGAGAGAGAACCGGGCCAGCCGCTTCTCTCAAGGCTGAGCGAGAAGGCAGGTGTCGGAGACTCAAACCCCTCCCCCCCCAAAACACCAGGGAGAAAAACCACATTGAGTCGCAGAGACTGTCTAAGGCGGGAATCTCTCCATTTATTGTCATGGGGAGGTATTTATATATTTTGAGGAAGGGGGCGGGAAGAGGGGATGAGAGAAAGGTATAAGGGCCAATAGTATTTCACCACATCAGCAGCAGCTGGTGGAGGTAGTTTCAGCTTAGGTGCTGAGTCACTTCAAGGACACTTCACCAAACTCTACTCAGGCTCTGGAGGCTCGACTAGGCCTCACCAGGAGTAGGCCAAGACTGGCTGGGCTAACCACTCGGCTTCACACCGGGCAGGGCCCAACAAAAATTGTACATTTTCTTGGATTTTACTATGGTGGAAAGTTTAAACTTGCTGTGATCTACTGTCTTTGTAAGAAAGCCACTCATTCCAAGAGGCGAACACACTTCACACAGTACAGTGTTTGGAAATGAAGATGTTTCTATTCTTAGAAAACTACTTTAGAAAGGAAACGAAGATACTAAGTTGTACATCTTGTTAGCTTTTACTATAGTGGAAAGTTTGAACTTGCTGTCATCTACCATCTTTGTAAGAAAGCCTCTGATTCCAAGAGGCTAACAGGCTTATTTCACACAGTACAGTGTTCGGCAATGGAGATGTTTCTTTTCTTATGAAAGTACATTAGAAATGAAACGAACTTAGTAAGTTGTACATGTTGTTGGATTTTAATAACACGGAACGTGTGAACTTACTCTGATCTTCCGTCTTTGTTTGAAATAAACTCATTCCAAGAGGCGAACAGGCTTATTTCACACAGTACAGTGTTCGGAAATGAAGATGTTTCTTTTCATAGGAAACTACTTTAGGAATGAAACGAAGAGATTACATTGTACATCTTGCTTCATTTTACTATGGTGGAAAGTTTGAACTTGCTGTGTTCTACTGTCTTCATAAGAAAGCCACTCATTCCAAGAGGCGAACAAGCTTATTTCACACAGTACAGTGTTAGACAATGAAGTTGTTTCTTTTCTTATGAAAGTACACTAGAAATGAAAGGAACTTACTAAGTTGTACATGTTTTTGGATTTTAATGTTACTGAACGTTTGAACTTGCTGTGATCTACCGTCTTCTTATGAAAGAAACTCATTCCAAGAGGTGAACAGGCTTATTTCACAGTACAGTGTTCGGGAATGAAGATGTTTCTTTTCATAGGAAACTACTTTAGAAATGAATCGAAGATACTAAGTTGTATATTTTCTTTGATTTTACTATGGTGGACAGTTTGAACTTACTGTGATCCACCGTCTTCGTAAGAAATTCACTCATTCCAAGAGACTATCAAGGTTATTTCACACAGTACACTATTCGACAATGAAGTTGTTTCATTTCTTATGAAAGTACTTTAGAAACGAAACGAACTTACTAAGTTGTACATGTTGTTGGATTGTAATAACACGGAACGTTTGAACTTACTGTGATCTACCATCTTCGTATGAAAGAAACTCATTTCAAGAGGCGAACAGGCTTATTTCACACAATACAATATTTGGTAATGAAGATGTTTCTTTTCACAGCAAACTACTTTAGAAATGAATCAATGATACTAAGTTGTACATTTTCTTTGCTTGTACTATGGTGGACAGTTTGAACTTGCTGTGATCTACCATCCTCCTTAGAAAGCCACTGATTCCAAGAGGTGAACAGGCTTATTTCACACAATACAGTGTTCGGCAATGAAGATGTGTATTTTCTTAGGAAACTACTTTACAAATGAAACGAACATAGTAAGTTATACAACTTGTTCTATGTTACTATGTTGGAAAGTTTGAACTTGCTGCAATCTACCTTCTATGTATGAAAGAAACTCATTCCAAGAACCTATCAAGATGATTTCATGCAGTACAGTGTTCAGGAATGAAGATGTTTCTTTTCATAGGTAGCTACTTTAGAAACGAATCAAAGATACTAACTTGTACATATTGTTTGATTTTTACTATGGTGGAAAGGTTGAATTGCTGTGATCTACCATCTTCATAAGAAAGCCATTGATTTCAAGAGGCAAACAGGCTTATTTCACATGGAACTGTGTTCGGCAATGAAGATATATATTTTCTTAGGAAACTACTTTAGAAATGAAACAAAGATACTAAGTTGTACATCTTGTTAGATTTTACTAGGGTGGACAGTTTGAACATGCTGTGATCTACCATCTTCGTAAGAAAGCCACTCATTCCAAGAGCCTATCAAGCTTATTTCACACAGTAAAGTGTTCGGCAATGGAGATGTTTCTTTTCTTAGGAAACTGCTTTAGAAATGAAACAAAGATGGGCTGGAGAGATTGTTTATGGGTTAAGGCTTCTGCCTCCTAAGCCTAAGAATGCTGCTTCCAATCTCCAGCGGTTCCCATCTCCAGGTCCCACTTTTACCGATATGCAAAGTGACGCAAGGGCACAATGCCGCACTTCACCACAAGGGTACGCACGCATCTGGATTTTATTCTCAGCAGCTGAGACACTTCTGGCATGCCAATCTCTGTCTTCGTTTCCAGCTCTGTCTTTATCTCTGTGTCTTTCTCCAAAAACATAAAGTACAGTGTTAGGCAATGAGGTTGTATCTTTTCTTAGGAAACTACTTTCAAAGTGAAAGGAAGATACTAAGTTGTACATCTTGTTAAGTTTTACGATGGTGGACAGTTTGAACTTGCTGTGATCTGCCGTCTTCGTAAGAAAGCTACTCATTCTAAGAGCCTCTCAAGCTTATTTCACACAGTACAGTGTTCCGAAATGAAGATGTATCTTTTCTTAGGAAACTACTTTAGAAATGACATGAAGTTACTGAGTTATACATCTTGGAAGATTTTACTAGGGTAGACAGTTTGAACTTGCTGTGATCTACCGCCTTCATAAGAAAGCCACTCATTCCAAGAATCTATCAAGCTTTTTTCACACAGCACAGTGTTCTGACATGAAGATGTTTCTTTTCATAGGAAACTACTTTAGAAACGAATTGAAGATAGTAAGTTGTACATCTTGTTAGATTTTACTATGGTGGAAAGTTTGAACTTGCTGCGATCTACTGTCTTCGTACAAATGCAACTCATTCCAAGAGCCTGTCAAGTTATTTCACGCAGTACAGTGTTCAGGAATGAAGAGGTTTCTTTTCATAGGAAACTACTTTAGAAACATTTAATTGAAGATACTAAGTTGTACATCTTGTTTAATTTTACTATGGTGGAAAGGTTGAAGTTGCTGTGATCTACCGTCTTCGTAAGAAAGCCACTGATTCCAAGAGCCTATCAAGCTTATTTCACACAGTACAGTGTTCCATAATGAAGATGTTTCTTTTCTTAGGAAACTACTTTAGAAACGAAGATACTAAGTTGTACATCTTGTTTGATTTTACTAGGGTGGAAAGTTTGAAATTGCTGTGATCTACCATCTTCATTCGAAAGGAACTCATTTCCAGAGACAAACAAGCTTATTTCACACAGTACAGTTTTTGGGAATTAAGATGTTTGTTTTCTTGGGAAACTACTTTATAAATGAATCAAAGATACCAAATTGTACATCGTGTTAGATTTTACTATGGTGGAAAGTTTGAACTTGCTGTGATCTACCGTCTTCATGAGAAAGCCACTGATTCCAATAGGATAACAGGCTTATTTCACACAGTACAGTGTTCGGCAATGAAGATGTTTCTTTTCTAAGGAAAATACTTTAGAAACAAATCGAAGATAGTAAGTTGTACATCTTGTTTGATTTACTAAGGTGGAAAGTTTGAACTTGCTGCGATCTGCCGTCTTCGCAAGAAAGCAACTCATTTCCAGAGATGAACAAGCTTATTTCACACAATACAGTGTTCGGGAATGAAGATGTTTATTTTCATAGGAAACTACTTTAGAAACGAGTCTAAGTTACTAAGTTGTACAAGTTGTTAGATTTTACTATGGTGGAAATTTTGAACATGCTGTGATTGACCGTCTTCATAATAAATCCACTCATTCCAAGAGGTGAACAGGCTTATTTCACACAGTACAGTGTTCGGGAATGAAGATGTTTCTTTTCTAAGGAAACTACTATAGAAACGAATCTAAGATAGTAAGTTGTACATCTTGTTTGATTTTACTATGGTGGAAAGTTTGAACTTCTGCAATCTACCATCTTCATATGAAAGCAACTGATTCCAAGAAGCAAACAGGCTTATTTCACTCAGTACAGTGTTCGGCAATGAAGATATATCTTTTCTAAGGAAACTACTTTACAAATGAAGCGAAGATACTAAGTGGTACATATTGTTAGATTTTACTACGGTGGAAAGTTTGAACTTGCTCTGATCTACCGTCTTCGTAAGAAAGCCACTCATTCCAGGAGTCGATCAAACTTATTTCACACACTACAGTGTTCGGCGATGAAGATGTTTCTTTTTTTTAGGAAACTCCTTTACAAATGAAATGAAGATACTAAGTTGTACATCTTGTTAGATTTTACTATGGTGGACAGTTTGAACTTGCTGTGATCTACTGTCTTTGTAAGAAAGCCACTTATTCCAAGAGGCAAACAGGCTTATTTCACACTATATAGTGTTCGGTAATGAAGATGTTTCTTTTCATAGGAAACTACTTGACAAATGAATCGAAGATACTAAGTTGTACATCTTGTTATATTTTACTATGGTGGAAAGTTTGAACTTGCTGTGATCTACCTTCTAGGTACGAAATCAACTCATTCCAAGAGCCTATCAAGCTTACATCACAGAGAATGGTGTTCGGGAATGAAGATGTTTCTTTTCTTAGGAAACTACTTTAGAAATGAATCAAAGATACAAAGTTGTACATCTTGTCAGGTTTTAATATGGTGGAAAGTTTGAACTTGCTGCGATCTACCGTCTTCCTACGAAAGCAACTCATTTCCTGAAACAAACAGGCTTATGTCACACAGTACAGTGTTCGGGAATGAAGATGTTTCTTTTCATAGCAAACTACTTTAGAAACGAATCGAAGATACTAAGTTGGACATCTTGTTTGATTTTACTATGGAGGAAAGGTTGAACTTGCTGTGATCTACCATCTTCGAAAGAAAGCCACTGATTCCAAGAGGCAAACAGGCATATTTCACACAGTATAGTGTTCGGCATTGAAGATATATATCTTTTCATATATCTTTTCTTAGGAAACCACTTTAGAAATCAAATGAAGATGCTGAGTTGTACATCTTGTTAGATTTTACTAGGGTGGACAGTTTGAACTTGCTGCGATGTACTGTCTTCATACAAAAGCCACTCATTCCAAGTGGTGAACAGGCTTATTTCACACAGTACAGTGTTAGGCAATGAAGATGTTTCTTACGAAGACAATAGATCCAAGCAAGTTCAACTTTCCAACATATTAAAAAGTATCAATATGTACAACTCATTATTTTCGATTCATGTCTCAAGTAGTTTCCTATGAAAAGAAAAATCTTTATTCCCGAACACTGTACTGTGTGAAATAAGTTTGTTTGTCTCAGGAAATGAGTTGCTTTCATACGAAGAGAGTAGATTGCAGCAAGTTCAAACTTTCCACGGTAGTAAAATCAAACAAGATGTATAACTTAGTGTCTTAGATTCATTGTTAAAGTAGTTTCCTAAGAAAAGGAACATCTTCATCCACAAACACTGTAATGTGTGAAATCTAACAAGATGTACAACTTAGTATCTTCGTTTCATTTCTAAAGTAGTTTCCTAAGAAGAGAAACATCTTCATTGCCAAACACTGGAAAGTGTTAAGTAAGCCTGTTCGCCTCTTGGAATGAGTGGCTTTCTTACGAAGACTGTAGATCACAGCAAGTTCAAATTGTCCACCATAGTAAAATCAAACAAGATTTACAAATTAGTATCTTTGTTTCATTTCTAAACTAGCTTCCTAAGAAAAGAAACATCTTCTTTGCCAAACACTGTACTGTGTGAAATAAGCCTGTTCACCACTTGGCATGAGTGGCTTTCTTACGAAGACGGTAGATCTCAGCAAGTGCAAACTTTCCACCCTAGTAAAATCTAACAAGATGTACAATATTATCTTCATTTAATTTCTATAGTAGTTTCCTACGAAAAGAAACATCTTCATTCCCGAACACTTTACTGTGTGAAATAAGCTTGTTCATCTCAGGAAATGAGTTGGTATCATACGAAGACGGTAGATCACAGCAAGTTCAAACTTTCCACCACAGTAAAATCAAACAAGATGTACAACTGAGTATCTTCGATTCATTTCTAAAGTAGTTTCCTAAGAAAAGACACATCTTCATAATCCAACACTGTACTTTGTGAAATAAGCTGGTTCTTCTCAGGAAATGAGTTGTTTTCGTACGAAGACAGTAGATCGCAGCAAGTTCAAACTTTCCACCATAGTAAAATCTGAGAAGATGTACAAATTAGTATCTTCAATTCATTTCTCGCGTAGTTTCCAAAGAAAAGAAACCATAGTAAAATCTAACAAGATATACAACATACTATCTCAGTTTCATTTCTAAAGTAGTTTCCAAAAAAAGAAACGTCTTCATTGCCAAACACTGTACTGTGTGAATTAAGCCTGTTTGCCTCTTGGAATGAGTGGCTTTCTTACGAAGACGGTGTATCACAGCAAGTTCAAATTGTCCACCTGAGTAAAATCTAACACGATGCACAACTTAGGATCTTCGTTTCATTTCTAAACTGGTTTCCTAAGAAAAGAAACATCTTCATTGCCGAACACTGTACTGTGTAAAATAAGCCTGTTCGCCTCTTGGCATGAGTGGCTTTCTTAGGAAGACGGTAGATCACAGAAAATTCAAACTTTCCATCATAGTAAAATCAAACAAGATGTACAACTTAGTATCTTCGATTCATTTCAAAGGAGTTTCTATAGTAGTTTCCTAAGAAAAGAAACATCTTCATCCCTGAACACTTTACTTTGTGAAATAAGCTTGTTCGTCTCTGCAAATGAAGAAGGTAGATCGCAGCAAGTTCAAACGTTCCACCATAGTAAAATCAAACAAGAGGTACAACTTAGTATCTTCATTTCATTTCTGAAGTAGTTCCGTAAGAAAAGATACATGTTCATTGCTGAAAACTGTACTGTGTGAAATAAGCCTGTTTGCCTCTTGGAATCAGTGGCTTTCTTACAAAGACAGTAGATCACAGAAAATTCAAACTTTCCACCTTAGTAAAAATCAAACAAGATGTACAACTTAGAATCTTCGATTCTTTTCTCAACTAGTTTCCTATGAAAAAAACATCTTCATTGCCAAAAACTGTACTGTGTGAAATAAGCCTGTTCACCTCTTGGAATTAGTGGCTTTCTTACGAAGACGGTAGATCACAGCAAGTTCAAAACTTCCAACATAGTAAAATCTAACAAGATGTACAACTTGTATCTTTGATTCATTTCTAAAGTAGTTTCCTAAGAAAAGAAGCATATTCATTGCCGAACACTGTACTGTGTGAAATAAGCTTTATAGGCTCTTGGAATGATTGGCTTTCTTACGAAGACAGTAGATCACAGCAAGTTCAAACGGTCCACCCTAGTAAAATATAACAAGGTATACAACTTAGTATCTTCCTTTCATTTCAAAAGTAGTTTCCTAAGAAAAGATACAACATCATTGCCAAACACTGTACTGTGTGAAATAAGCCTGTTTGCCTGTTGGAGACAGTGGCTTTCTTATGAAGACGACAGATCACAGCAAATTCAATCTTTCCACCTTAGTAAAATCAAACAAGATGTACAACTTAGTATCTTTGATTTGTTTCTAACGTAGTTTCCTAAGAAAAGACAGATCTTCATCCCCGAACTCCGTACTGTGTGAAATAAGCTTGATAGGATCTTGGAATGAATTGCTTTCATACGTAGACGGTAGATCACAACAAGTTCAAACTTTCCACCATAGTAAAATCTGAAAAGATGTACAACTTAGTATCTTCGTTTCATTTCTAAAGTAGTTTCCTAAGAAAAGATACATCATCATTACCGAACACTTACTCTGTGAAATAAGCCTGTTCACCTCTTGGAATCAGTGGCTTTCTTAAAAAGACGGGAGATCGCAGCAAGTTCAAACTTCCCACCATAGTAAAATCTAACAAGATGTACAACTTGCTGTCTTCTATTCATTTCTAAAGGAGTTTCCTAAGAAAGAAACATCTTCATTGCCGAACACTGTACTGGGTGAAATAAGCCTGTTCGCCTCTTGGAATCAGTGGCTTTATTATGAAGATGGGAGATTGCAGCAAGTTCAAACGTTCCACCATCGTAAAATCTAACAAGATGTACAAGTTAGTATCTTCTTTTCATTTCTACAGTAGTTTCCTAAGAAAAGATACAACTTCATTTCCGAACACTGTACTGTGTGAAATAAGCCTGTTCGCCTCTTGGAATCAGTGGCTTTCTTATGAAGAGGATAGATCACAGTAAGTTCAAACTTTCCATCCTAGTAAAATGAAAGAAGATGTACAACTTAATATCTTCATTTAATTTCTAAAGTAGTTTACTGAGAAAAGAAACATCTCCATTGCCGAACACTGTACTGTGTGAAATACGCTTGATAGGCTCTTGGAATTAGTGGCTTTCTTACGAAGACGGTAGATTGCAGCAAGTTCAAATTTTCCACCATAGTAAAATCTGACAAGATGTACAACCTAGTATCTTTCATTCATTTCTACAAAAAGAAAAGAAACATCTTCATTCCTGAAAACTGTACTGTGGGAAATAAGCTTGTTCATCTCTGGAAATGAGTTGCTTTCGTAGGAAGACAGTAGATTGCAGCAAGTTGAAATTTTCCACCATAGTAAAATCAAACAAGATGCACAACTTAGCCTCTTCAAAACGTTTCTAAAATAGTTTCCTAAGAAAAGAAACATCTTCATTCCCAAACACTGTACTGTGTGAAATAAGCTTGTTTGTCTCTGGAAATGAGTTGCTTTCTTAGGGTTATGGTAGATCGCAGCAAGTTCAACCTTTCCACCATAGTAAAATCTAACAAGATGTACAACATAGTATCTTCGATTCATTTCTCAAGTAGTGTCCTAAGAAAAGAAACATCTTCAATCCCGAAAAATGTGCTGCGTGAAATAAGATTGACAGGCTCTTGGAATGAGTAGCTTTCGTACCAAAACGGTAGATCGCAGGAAGATCAAACATTCCACCATATTAAAATAAAACAAGATGTTCAACTTAGTATCTTCAATTGGTTTCTCAAGTAGTTTCCTAAGAAAAGAAACATCTTCATTGCCGAAAACTGTACTGGGTGAAATAAGCCTCTTAGCTTCGTGGAATCAGTGGCCTTCTTACGAACACGGTAGATCCCAGCAAGTTCAACATTTCCACCATAGTAAAATATAACAATATGTACAACCTAGTATCTTCGATTCATTCCTAAAGTAGTTTCCTAAGAAAAGAAACATCTTCATTCCCAAACACTGTACTGTGTGAAATAAGCTTGTTTGTATCAGTAAATGAGTTGCTTTCGTACGAAGAAGGTAGATAGCAGAAAGTTGAAATGTTCCACTGTAGTAAAATGTAAGAGGATGTACAACTTAATATCTTCATTTCCTTTCTAAAGGAGTTTCCTAAGAAAAGAAATATCTTCATTGCTGAGCACTGTACTGTCTGAAATAAATTTGATCGGCTCCTGGAATGAGTGGCTTTCTCACAAAGACGGTAGATCACAGCAAGTTCAAAGTTTCCAGCATAGTAAAATCTAACAAGATGTACAATTTAATAACTTCATTTTGTTTCTAAAGGCTTTCCCTAAGAAAAGAAACATCTTCATTGCTGAACACTGTACTGTGTAAAATAAGTTTGATTGGCTCCTGGAATGGGTGGCTTTCTTATGAAGATGGTAGATCACAGCAAGTTCAAACTTTCCACCATAGTAAGATCTAACAAGATGTACAACTTAGTACCTTCATTTCATATCTAAAGTAGTTTCCTATGAAAAGAATCATCTTCATTGCCGAACACTGTACTGTGTGTAATAAGCCTGTTTGCCTCTTGGAATGAGTGTCTTTCGTATGAAGACAGTAGATCACAGCAAGCTCAAACTTTCCACCATAGTAAAATCTAACAAGATATACAACTTAGTATCTTCGACTCCTTTCTCAAGTAGTTTCCTAAGAAAAGAAACATCTTCATGGCGAACACCACATTGTGTGAAATAAGCCTTTTAGCCTCTTGGAATCAGTGGCTTTCTTACGAAGATGGTAGATTGAAGCAAGTTCAAACCTTGCACCATAGTAAAATCTAACAAGATATACAATGTAGAATCTTTGATTCGTTTCTAAAGTAGTTTCCTAAGTCAAGAAACATCTTCATTCACGAACACTGTACTGTGTGAAATAAGCTTGTTCGTGTCAGGAAATGAGTTGCTTTCCTATGAAGAAGGTAGATCGCAGCACGTTCAAACTTTCTACCATAGTAAAATCTAACAAGATGTACAACTTAATATCTTCATTTCATTTCTAATGTGGTTTCCTAAGAAAAGAAACATCTTCATTGCCTAACACTGTACTGTGTGAAATAAGTTTGATCGGCTCCTGGAATCCGTGGCTTTCTTACGAAGACGGTAGATCACAGCAAGTTCAAACTTTCCATCATTGTAAAATGTAACAAAATGTACAACCTAGTATCTTTGACTCATTTCTCAAGTAGTTTCCTAAGAAAATAAACCTCTTCATTGCCGAACACTGTACTGTGTGAAATAAACCTTTTAGCCTCTTGGAATCAGTGGCTTTCTTATGAAGAAGGTAGATCACAGCTAGTTCAAACTTTCCACCATAGTAAAATCTAACAAGATGGACAAATTAGTATCTTCATTTCATTTCTAAAGTAGTTTCCTAAGGAAAAAAACATCTTCATTCAAGAAAACTGTACTTTGGGAAATAAGATTGTTCGTCTCTGGAAATCAGTTGCTTTCGTAGGATGACGGTAGATCGCAGCAAAGTTCACACTTTCCACCATACTAAAATCAAACAAGATGTACAACTTAGCATCGTCTATGCCTCTCTAAAGTAGTTTCCTAAGAAAAGAAACATCTTCATTCCCAAACACTGTACTGTGTGAAATAAGCTTATTTGTCTCTGGAAATGAGTTGCTTTTGTAGGAAGACGGTAGATGGCAGCAAGTTCAAACTTCCCACCGTAGTAAAATCTAACAAGATATAAAACCTAGTATCTTCAATTCATTTCTAAAGTAGTGTCCTAAGAAAAGAAACATCTTCATCCCCGAAAAGTGTACCGTGTGAAATAAGCTTGGGAGGCTCTTGGAATGAATGGCTTTCATATGTAAATGGTTGATCACAGGAAGATCAAACATTCTACCATATTAAAATAAAAAAGCATGTACAAGTTAGTATCTTCGATTCGTTTCTCAAGTAGTTTCCTAAGAAAAGAAACATCTTCATTGCTGAACACTGTACTGTGTGAAATAAGCCTCTTAGCCTCTTGGAATCAGGGGCTTTCTTATGAAGACGGTAGATCGCAGCAAGTTCAAACTTTCCACCATAGTAAAATATAACAAGGTGTACAACGTAGTATCTTTGATTCGTTTCTAAAGTAGTTTCCAAAGAAAATAAACATCTTCATTCCCAAACATTGTACTGTGTGAAATAAGCTTGTTCGTCTCTGGAAATGAGTTGCTTTGTGGGAAGACGGTAGATTGCAGCAAGTTCAAACTTTCCCCCATAGTAAAATCTAACAAGATATACAACCTATTATCTTCGATTCATTTCTAAAGTAGTTTCCTAAGAAAAGAAACATCTTCATTCCCGAAAACTGTACTGTGGGAAATAAGCTTGTTTGTCTCTGGAAGTGAGTTGTTTTCATAGGAAGACAGTATCACAGCAAGTTCAAACTTTCCACCGTAGTAAAATCTAACAAGATGTACAACTTAGTATCTTCATTTCATTTCTAGTTTCCTAATAAAAGAAAAATCTTCATTGCCTAACACTGTACTGTGTGAAATAAGTTTGATTGGCTCCTGGAAAAAGTGGCTTTCTTACGAAGACGGTAGATCACAGCAAGTTCAAACTTCCATCATTATAAAATCTAACAATATGTACAAGCTAGTATCTTCTATTCATTTCTCAAGTAGTTTCCTTAGAAAAGAAACATCTTCATTTCTGAACACTGTACTGTGTGAAATAAGCCTGTTAGCCTCTTGGAATCAGTGGCTTTCTTACGAAGACAGTAGATCACAGCAAGTTCAAACATTCCACCGTAGTAAAATCTAACAAGATGTACAACTTAACATCTTCATTTCATTTCTAAAAGTTTTCCCTAAGGAAAGAAACATCTTCACTGTACTGTGTGAAATATGTTTGATCGGCTCCTGGATTGAGTGGCTTTCATAGGAAGAAGGTAGATCACAGCAACTTCAATCTTTCTACCCTAGTAAAATCTAACAAGACGCACAACTTTGTATCTTCGATTCATTTCTAAAGGCTTTCCCTAAGAAAAGAAACATCTTCACGCCTGAAAACTGAACTGTGTGAAGTAAGCTTGTTCATCTCTGGAAATGAGTTGCTTTCGTAGGAACACGGTAGATCGCAGCAAGTTCAAACTTTCCACCATAGTAAAATCTAACAAGATGTACAACCTAGTATCTTCGATTCATTTCTAAAGTAGTTTCCTAAGAAAAGAAACATCTTCATTCCCAAAAACTGTACTGTGTGAAATAAGATTGTTCGTCTCTGGAAATGAGATGCTTTTGTAGGAACACAGTAGATCGCAGCAGGTTCAAACTTTCCACCCTAGTAAAATCTAACAAGATATATAACTTAGTATCTTCATTTCTTTTCTAGTTTCCTAAAAAAAGAAAAATCTTCATTGCCGAACACTGTACAGTGTGAAATATGTTTGATCGTCTCCTGGAATGAGTGGCTTTCTTACGAAGACGGTAGATTACAGCAAGTTCAAACTTTCCAGCATAGTAAAATCTAACAAAATATTCAACCTAGTATCTTCTATTCATTTCCAAAGTAGTTTCCTTAGAAAAGAAACATCTTCATTGCCAAACAATGTACTGTGTCAAATAAGCCTCTTTGCCCCTTGGAATCAGTGGCTTTCTTAAGAAGACGATAGAGCACAGCAAGTTCAAACTTTGCACTGTAGTAAAATCTAACAAGATGTACAATTTAATATCTTCATTTCGTTTCTAAAGGCTTTACCTAAGAAAAGAAACATCTTCATTGCCGAACACTGTACTGTGTGAAATAAGTTTGATCGGCTCCAGGAATGAGTGGCTTTCTTAAGAAGACAGTAGATCACAGCAATTTCAAACTTTCCAACATTGTAAAATCTAACAGGATGTACAACCTAGTACCTTTGATTTGTTTCTCAAGTAGTTTCCTAAGAAAAGAAACATCTTCATTGCCGAAAACTGTACTGTGTGAATAAGTTTGATCGGCTCCTGGAATGAGTGGATTCCTTAAGAAGATGGTAGATCAGAGCAAGTTCAAACTTTCCAGCATTGTAAAATCTAACATGTACAACCTAGTATCTTTGATTCATTTCTCAAGAAGTTTCCTAAGAAAAGAAACATCCTCATTGCCAAACACTGTACTGTGTGAAATAAGCCTGTTAGCCTCTTGGAATAAGTGGCTTTCTTACGAAGACGGTAGATCACAGCAAGTTCAAACTTTCCACCATAGTAAAATCAAACAAGATGTACAACTTATCTTCTTTACATTTCCAAAATAGTTTCCTATGAAAAGAAACATCTTCATTCCCAAACACTGTACTATGGGAAATAAGCTTGTTCATCTCTGGAAATGAGTTACTTTCATTGGAATACCGTATATTGCAGCAAGTTCAAACTTTCCAACATAGTATATCTAACAAGATGTACAACGTAGTATCTTCGATTAATTTCTAAAGTAGTTTCCTAAGAAAATAAACATCTTCATTCCTGAAAACTGTACTGTGGGAAATAAGCTTGTTCATTTCTGGAAATGAGTTGCTTTCATAGGAAGAAGGTAGATTGCAGCAAGTTCAAACTTTCCACCATAGTAAAATCTAACAAGATGTACAACCTTGTATCTTCAATTCATTTCTAAAGTAGTTTCCTAAAAAAAGAAAAATCTTCATTCCCGAAAACTGTACTGTGGGAAATAAGATTGTTTGTCTCTGGAAATGAGTTGCTTTCGTAGGAAGACAGTAGATCGCAAGTTCAAACATTCCACCCTAGTAAAATCTAAAAAGATGTACAACTTAGTATCTTCGTTTCATTTCTGGTTTCCTAAGAAAAGAAAAATGTTCATTGCTGAACACTGTACTGTGTGAAATAAGTTTGATCGGCTCCTGGAATGAGTGGCTTTCTTATGAAGACGGTAGATCACAGCAAGTTCAAACTTTCCATCACTGTAAAATGCAACAAGATGTACAACCTAGTATCTTCAATTCGTTTCTCAAGTAGTTTCCAAAGAAGAGAAATATATTCATTGCCTAATACTGTACTGTGTAAAATAAGCCTGTTAGCCTATTGGATTCAGTGCTTTCTTACGAAGACGGTAGATCACAGCAAGTTCAAACTTTCAACCATTGTAAAATAAAACAACATATACAACTTAGTATCTTCAACTCGTTTCTCAAGTAGTTTCAAAAGAAAAGAAACATATTTGTTGCCGAACACTGTACTGTGTGAAATAAGTCTGTTGCTTCTTGGAATCAGTGGCTTTCTTATGAAGATGGTAGATCAAATCAAGTTCAAACATTCCACCGTAGTAAAATCTAACAAGATGCACAATTTAATATCTTCATTTCATTTATAAAAGCTTTCCCTAAAGAAAGAAACATCTTCATTGTCGAACACTGTACTGTGTGAAATAGGTTTGATAGGCTCCTGGAATGAGTGGCTTTCGTAGGAAGACGGTAGATCACAGCAAGTTCAAAGTTTCTAACATAGTAAAATCTAACAAGATGGACAACCTGGTATCTTCGATTCATTTCTAAAGGCTTTCCCTCAGAAAAGAAACATCTTCATTCCCGAAAACTGTACTGTGGGAAATAAGCTTGTTCGTCTCTGGAAATGAGTTGCTTTCGTAGGGTGGCAGTAGATCGCAGCAAGTTCACACTTTCCACCATAGTAAAATCAAAGAAGATGTACAACTTAGCATCTTCAATATGTTTCTAAAATAGTTTCCTAAGAAAAGAAACATCTTCATTCCCAAACACTGTACTGAGTGAAATAAACTTGTTTGTCTCTGGAGACGAGTGTCTTTTGTAAGAAGACAGTAGATCGCAGAAAGTTCAAACGTTCCACCATAGTAAAATCAAACAAGATATACCACTTAGTATCTTCAACTCATTTCTCCAGTAGTTTCCTAAGAAAAGAAACATCTTCATTGCCAAACACTGTACTGTGTGAAATAAGCCTGTTAGCCTCTTGGAATCAGTGGCTCTCTTACAAACACGGTATATCACAGCAAGTTCAAACTATCCACCGTAGTAATATCTAAAAAGATGTACAACTTATATCTTAATTTCATTTCTAAAGGCTTTCCCTAAGAAACAAACACCTTCACTGCCGAACACTGTACTGTGTGAAACAACTTTGATCAGTTCCTGCAATGAGTGGCTTTCTTACGAAGAGGGTAGAGTACAGAAAGTTCAAACTTTCCACCATAGTAAAATCTAAGAAAATGTTCAACCTACTATCTTCAATTCATTTCTCAAGTAGTTTCCTTAAAAAAGAAACATCTTCATTCCCGAATGCTGTACTGTGTCAAATAAGCCTCTTTGCCTCTTGGAATCATGGCTTTCTTACAAAGACGATAGATCACAGCAAGTTCAAACTTTCCACCATAGTAAAATCTAACAATATATACAACTTCATATCTTCGACTCCTTTATCAAGTTGTTTCCTAAGAAAAGAAACATCTTCATTGCCGAACACTGTACTGTGTGAAATAAGCCTGTTAGCCTCTTGGAATCAGTGGATTTCTTGCGAAGACGGTAGATGACAGCAAGTTCAAACTTTCCACTGTAGTAAAATGTAACAAGATGTACAACTTAGTACCTTCATTTCATTTCTAAAGTAGTTTCCTAAGAAAAGAAACATCTTCATTGCTGAACACTGTACGGTGTAAAATAAGCCTGTTCGCCTCTTGGAATGAGTGTCTTTCGTACGAAGACAGTAGATTGCAGCAAGTTCAAAATTTCCACCATAGTTAAATCTTACAAGATATACAACTGAGTATCTTCAACTCGTTTATCAAGTAGTTTCCTAAGAAAAGAAACATCTTCATTGCCGAACATTGCAGTGTGTGAAATAAGCCTGTTAGCCTCGTGGATTCAGTGGCTTTCTTATGAAGACGGTAGATCACAGCAAATTCAAACCTCCACTGTAGTAAAACTTAACAAGATGTACAACTTAATTTCTTCATTTCATTTCTAAAGACTTTCCCTACAAAAAAGAAACATCTTCATTTTCGAACACTGTATGGTGTGAAATAAGCCTGTTCGCCTCTTGGAATGAGTGTCTTTCATATGAAGACAGTAGATGACAGAAAGTTCAAACTTCCCACCATAGTAAAATCTAAAAAGATTCACAACCTAGTATCTTCAATTCGTTTCTCAAATAGTTTCCTAAGAAAAGAAACATATTCATTTCTGAACACTGTACTGTGTGAAATAAGCCTGTTAGCCTCTTGGAATCAGTGGCTTTCTTATGAAGACGGTAGATCACAGCAAATTCAAACTTTCCACCATAGTAAAATCTAACAAGATATACAACTTAGTATCTACCACTTGTTTCTCAAGTGGTTTCCTAAGAAAAGAAACATATTCATTTCTGAACACTGTACTGTGTGAAATAAGCCTGTTAGCCTCTTGGAATCAGTGGCTTTCTTACAAAGACTGTAGATCGCAGCAAGTTCAAACTTTCCACCGTAGTAAAATATAACAAGATGTACAATGTAGTATCTTTGACTCATTTCTAAAACAGTTTCCTAAGAAAAGAAACATCTTCATTCACGAACACTGTACTGTGTGAAATAAGCTTGTTCGTGTCAGGAAATGAGTTGCTTTCGTACGAAGAAGGTAGATCACAGCAAGTTCAAACTTTCCACCGTAGTAAAATCTAACAAGATATACAACTTATTTTCTTCCTTTCATTTCTAAAGGCTTTCTCTAAGAAAACAAATATCTTCATTGCCAAACACTGTACTGTGTGGAATAAGTTTGATTGGCTCCTGGAATGAGTGGCTTTCTTACGAAGACGGTAGATCACAGCAACTTCAACCTTTCCACCATAGTAAAATCTAACAAGATATACAACGTATTTTCTTCAACTCGTTTCTCAAGTAGTTTCCTAAGAAAAGAAACATCTTCATTGCCGAACACTGTACTGTGTGAAATTAAGCCTGTTAGCCTCTTGGAATCAGTGGCTTTCTTACAAAGACGGTATATCAGTGTAAGTTGAAATATTCCACCATAGTAAAATCTAACAAGATGTACAACTTAATTTCTTCATTTCATTTCTAAAGCCTTTCCCTAAGAAAAGAAACATCTTCATTGCGAACACTGTACTGTGTGAAATAAGCCTGTTAGCCTCTTGGAATCAGTGGCTTTCTTACGAAGACGGTAGATGACAGCCAGTTCAAACTTTCCACCGTAGTAAAATCTAACAAGATGTACAACTTAGTATCTTCATTTCATTTCTAAAGTAGTTTCCTAAGAAAAGAGACATCTTCATTTCCAAACACTGCACTGTGTGAAATAAGCCTGTTAGCCTCTTGGAATAAGTGGCTTTCTTACGAAGACGGTAGATGACAGCAAGTTCAAACTTTTCACCATATTAAAATCTAAGATTTACAACTTAGTATCTTCATTTCATTTCTAAAGTGGTTTCCTAAGAAAAGAAACATCTTCAGTGCCGAACACCGTACTGTGTGAAATAAGCGTGGTCGCCTCTTGGAATGAGTGTCTTTCGTACGAAGACGGTAGATCGCAGCAAGTTCAAAATTTCCATCATAGTAAAATCAAAGAAGATGTACAATGTAGTATCTTCGATATGTTTCTAAAATAGTTTCCTAAGAAAAGAAACATCTTTATTCCCAAAGACTATACTGTGTGAAGTAAGCCTGTTAGCTTCTTGGAATCAGTGGCTTTCTTACGAAGATGGGAAATGACAGCAAGTTCCAACTTTCTACCATAGTAAAATCTAACAAGATTTACAACCTAGTATCTTCGACTCATTTCTCAAGTAATATCCTAAGAAAAGAAACATCTTCATTGCCGAACACTGTACTGTGTCAGATAAGCCTCTTAGCCTTTTGGAATCATTGGCTTTCTTACAAAGACGGTAGATGACAGCAAGTTCAAACTTTCCACCATAGTAAAATCTAAGAAGATATACAACTTAGTATCTTTATTTAATTTCTCAACTAGTTTCCTAAGAAAAGAATCATATTCATTGCTGAACACTGTACTGTGTGAAATAAGCCTGTTAGCCTCTTGGAATCAGTGGATTTCTTGTGAAGACGATAGATGACAGCAAGTTCAAACTTTCCACCATAGTAAAATCTAACAAGATGTACAACTTAGTATCTTCTTTTCATTTCTAAAGTAGTTTCCTAATAAAAGAAACATCTTCATTGTCGAACACTGTACTGGGGGAATAAGCTAGTTCTGTTCTCGGAATGAGTTGCTTTCCTATGAAGAAGGTTGAGTGCAGCAAGTTCAGACTTTATTAGATTGTGTAATCTAACAAGATGTACAACTTAGTAGATTCACCTCATTTCAAAAGTAGATTGTTTGAGAACAAACATCTTCATTGCTGAATACTGTACTGTGTGAAATAAGTTAGATCTCTTCTCGGAATGAGTTGCTTTCCTACGAAGAAGGTTGAATGCATCAAGTTCAAACTTTCCTCGTTTGTGCAATCTAACAAGATGTACAATTTAGTATATTCGCCTCATTTCTAAAGTAGTTTGTTTAGAAAACAAACATCTTCATTGCTGAACACTGTACTGTGTAAAATAAGCTAGTTCTGTTCTCGGAATGAGTTGCGTTCCTATGAAGAAGGTTGAATGCATCAAGTTCAAACTTTCCTCGTTTGTGCAATCTAACAAGATGTACAATTTAGTATATTCACCTCATTTCTAAAGTAGTTTGTTTAGAAAACAAACATCTTCATTGCTGAACACTGTACTGTGTAAAATAAGCTAGTTCTGTTCTCGGAATGAGTTGCGTTCCTACGAAGAAGGTTGAATGCATCAAGTTCAAACTTTATGCATTTGTGTAATCTGACAAGATGTACAACTTAGTAGATTTGCCTCATTTCTAAAGTAGTTTGTTTAGAAAACAAACATGTTCATTGCCATAAAATTTTACTGTGTGAAATAAGCTAGTTCTGTTTTCGGAATGAGTTGCTTACCTACAAAGAAGGTAGAAGGCATCAAGTTCAATCTTTCTTTGTTTGTGTAATCTAACAAGATGTACAACTTAGTAGATTCGCCTGATTTCTAAAGTAGTTTGTTTAGAAAACAAACATCTTCACGGCCGAACACTGGACTGTGTGAAATAAGCTAGTTTTGTTCTCAGAATGAGTTGCTTCCCCATTAAGAAGGTTGAATGCATCAAGTTCAAACTTTTCTCGTTTGTGCAGTCTAACAAGATGTACAACTTAGTAGATTCACCTAATTTCTAAAGTAGTTTGTTTAGAAAACAAACATCTTCATTGCCGAACAGTGTACTGTGTGAAATAAGCTAGTTCTGTTCTTGGAATGAGTTGCTTTCCTACGAAGAAGGTTGAATGCGGCAAGTTCAGACTTCATTAGTTTGTGTAATCTAACAACATGTACAACTTAGCAGATTTGCTTCATTTCTAAAGTAGTCTGTTTAAAAAAACAAACATCTTCATTGCCGAACACTGTACTGTGTGAAATAAGCTAGTTCTGTTCTCGGAATGAGTTGCTTTATTACGAAGAAGGGTGAGTGCAGCATGTTCAAATTTTCCTTGTCTGTGTAATCCAACAATTGTACAACTTAGCAGATTTGCCTCATTTCAAAAGTAGTTTGTTTAGAAAACAAACATCTTCATTGCTGAACACTGTACTGTGTGAAATAAGTTAGTTCTGTTCTCAGAATGAGTTGCTTTCCCACGAAGAAGGTTGAGTGCAGCAAGATCAATCTTTATTAGTTTGTGTAATCTCCCAAGATGTACAACTTAGTATATTTGCTTCATTTCTGGAGTAGTTTGTTTAGAAAACAAACTTCTTCATTGCCGAACACTGTACTGTATGAAATAAGCCTGTTAGCCTCCTGGAATCAGTGGTTTTCTTATGAAGACGGTAGATCACAGCAAGTTCAAAATTTACACCATAGTAAAATCTAACAAGATGTACAACTTCGTTTCTTAATTTCATTTCTAAAGGCTTTCCCTAAGACAAAAAACATCTTCATTGCCGAACACTGTACTGGGTGAAATAAGCCTGTAAGCCTCTTGGAATCAGTGGCTTTCTTACGAAGATGGTAGATGACAGCAAGTTCAAACTTTCCACTGTAGTAAAATCTAACAAGGTGTACAACTTAGTATCTTCATTTCATTTCTAAAGTAGTTTCCTAAGAAAAGAAACATCTTCATTGCCGAACACTGTACTGTGGGAAATAAGCTAGTTCTGTTCTCAGAATGAGTTGCTTTCCTACAAAGAAGATTGAGTGCAGCAAGTTCAGACTTCATTAGTTTGTGTAATCTAACAAGATGTACAACTTAGTAGATTTGATTCATTTCTACAGTAGTTTGTTTAGAAAACAAATATCTTCATTGCCGAACACTGTACTGTGTGAAATAAGATAGTTCTGTTCTCGGAATGAGTTGCTTTATTACGAAGAAGGTTGAGTGCAGCAAGTTCACACTTTCCTTGTTTGTGTAATCTAACAAGATGTATAAATTTGTAGATTTGCCCAATTTCTAAAGTAGTTTGTTTAGGAAACAAACATCTTCATTGCCGAACCTTGTACTGTGTGCAATGAGCTAATTCTGTTCTTGGAATGAGTTGCTTTCCTATGAACAAGGTTGAGTGCAGCAAATTCAATCTTTCCTTGTTTGTGTAATCTAACAAAATGTACAACTTAGTAAATTCAGTTCATTTCTATTGTAGTTTGCTTAGAAAACAAACATCTTCATTGCCGAACAGTGTACTTTGTGAAATAAGCCTGTTAGCCTCTTGGAATCAGTGGTTGTCTTATGAAGACGGTAGATCACAGCAAGTTCACACTTTCCACCGTAGTAAAATCTAACAAGATGTACAACTGAATTTCTTTATTTCATTTCTAAAGGCTTTCCCTAAGAAAAGAAACATCTTCTTTGCCGAACACTGTATTGGGTGAAATAAGCCTGTTCGCCTCTTGGAATGAGTGTCTTTCATACGAAGACAGTAGATCGCAGCAAGTTCAAACTTTCCACCACAGTAAAATCTTACAAGATATACAATCTATTATTTGAACTCGTTTCTCAAGTAGTTTCCTAAGAAAAGAAACATCTTCATTCCCGAACACTGTACTGTGGGAAATAAGCTAGTGCTGTTCTCAGAATGAGTTGCTTTCCTACGAAGAAGGTTGAGTGCAGCAAGTTTAGAGTTTATTCGTTTGTGTAATCTAACAAGATGTACAACTTAGTAGATTTGCTTCATTTCTACAGTAGCTTTTTTAGAAAACAAACATCTTCATTGCCAAACACTGTACTGTGTGAAATAAGCTAGTTCTGTTCTCGGAATGAGTTGTTTTCCTACGAAGAAGGTTGAATCCATCATATTCAAACGTTCCTCGTTTGTGTAATCTAACAAGGTGTACAACTTAGTAGATTTGCCTCATTTATAAAGTAGTTTGTTGAGAAAACAAACATCTTCATGGCCGAACACTGTACTGTGTGAAATAAGCTAGTTTTGTTCTCGGAATGAGTTGCTTTCCTACGAAGCAAGTTGAGTGCAGCCACTTCAAACTTTCCTAGTTTGTGTAATATAACAAGATATACAACTTACTAGATTCGCCTCATTAATAAAATAGTTTGTTTAGAAAACAGACATCTTCATTGCTGAACACGGTACTGTGTGAAATGACCTAGTTCTGTTCTCTGAATGAGTTGCTTTCCTACGAAGAAGGTTGAGTGCAGCAAGTTCAAACTTTCCTTGTGTGTGTAATCTAAAAAGATATACAACTTAGTGGATTCCCCTCATTTCTAAAGTAGTTTGTTTAGAAAACAAACATACTCATTGCTGAACACTATACTGTGGGAAATAAGCTAGTTTTGCTCTTGGAATGAGTTGCTTTCCTACGAAGAACATTGAATGCATCAAGTTCAAACTTAACTTGTTTGTGTAATCTAATAAGATGTACAACTTACATCATTCACCTCATTTCTAAAGTAGTTTGTTTCAAAAACAAACATATTCATTGCTGTACACTGTACTGCGTGAAATGAGGCAGGTCTGTTCTTGGAATGAGTTGCTTTCCTACGAAGAAGGTTGAGTGCAGCAAGTTCAAACTTTCCTTGTTTGTGTAATCTACCAAGATATACAACTTAGTAGATTCGCCTCATTTCTAAAGTAGTTTGTTTACAAAACAAACATCTTCATTGCTGAACACTACACTGTGTGAAATAAGCTAGTTCTGTTCTCAGAATGAGTTGCTTTCCGACAAAGAAGGTTGAATGCATCAACTTCAAACTTTTCTCATTTGTGTAGTCTAACAAGATGTACAACTTACTAGATTCACCTAATTTCTAAAGTAGTTTGTTTAGAAAACAAACATCTTCTTGCCGAACACTGTACTGTGTGAAATAAGCTAGTTCTGTTCTCGAATGAGTTGCTTTATTACGAAGAAGGTTGAGTGCAGGAAGTTCAAACTTTCCTTGTTTGTGTAAATCTAACAAGATGTACAACTTTGTACATTCGCCTCATTTCTAAAGTAGTGTGTTTAGGAAACTAACATCTTCATTGCCGAACCTTGTACTGTGTGAAATGAGCTATTCCTGTTCTTGGAATGAGTTGCTTTCCGACGAACAAGGTTGAGTGCAGCAAGTTCAAACTTTCCTTGTTTGTGTAATCTAACAAGATGTACAACTTAGTAGATTTGCTTCATTTCTAAAGTAGTTTGTTTAGAAAACAAACATCTTCATTGCAACACTGTACTGTCTGAAATAAGCCTGTTAGCCTCTTGGAATCAGTGGTTTTCTTATGAAGACGGTAGATCACAGCAAGTTCAAACTTTACACCGTAGTAAAATATAACAAGATGTACAACTTAATTTCTTCATTTCATTTCTAAAGGCTTTCCTAAGAAAAAAAAACATCTTCATTGCCGAACACTGTACTGTGTGAAATAAGCTAGTTGCCTATTGGAATGAGTTGCTTTCCCATGAAGAAGGTTGATGACAGGAAGTTCAAACTTTCTTAGGTAGTAAAATCTAACAAGATGTACAACTTAGTAGATTCATTTTATTTCTAAAGTCTTTTCTGTACAAAAAAAACATCTTCATTCCTGAACACTGTACTGTGTGAAATAAGCTAGTTCTGCTCTTGGAATGAGTTGCTTTCCCACTAAGAAGGTTGAGTGCAGCAAGTTCAAACTTTCCTAACTTGTGTAATCTAACAAGATGTACAACTTAGTAGATTCATTCATTTCTACAGTAGTTTGTTTACTAAACAAACATCTTCATTGCCAAACACTGTACTGTGTGAAATAAGCTAGTTCTGTTCTCAGAATGAGTTGCTTTCCCTACAAAGAAGGGTTGAGTGCAGCAAGTTCAAGCACTTCTAACAAGATGTACAATTTAGTAGATTTGCTTCATTTCTAAAGTAGTTTGTTTAGAAAACAAACATCTTCATTGCCAAACACTGTACTGTGTGAAATAAGCTAGTTCTGCTCTTGGAATGAGTTGCTTTCCTATGAAGAATTGAGTTTAGCAAGTTCAAACTTTCCTGTTTGTTTCATCTAACAAGATGTACAACTTAGTATATTCGCTTCATTTCTAAAGTTCTTAGAAAACAAACATCTTCATTGCTGAACACTGTACTGTGTTAAATAAGCTAATTCTGTTCTTGGAATGAGTTGCTTTCCTATGAACAAGGTTGAGTGCAACAAATTCAATCTTTCCTTGTTTGTGTAATCTAACAAGATGTACAACTTAGTAAATTCATTTCATTTCTAATGTAGTTTGTATAGAAAACAAACATCTTCATTGCCGAACAGTGTACTTTGTGAAATAAGCTAGTTTAGCTCTTGGAATGAGTTGCTTTCCCATGAAGAAGATTGAGTGCAGCAAGTTTAAACTTTCCAGTTTGTCTCATCTAAAAAGATCTACAACTTTCTTCATTTCATTTCTAAAGTAGTTTGTTCAGAAAACAAACATCTTCTTTGCTGAACACTGTACTGTGTGAAATAAGCCTTCTGTTCTCGCTTTCTTGAAATGAGTGTCAAACTTTCCTTGTTTGTGTAATCATAACAAGTTGTACAACTTAGATTCGCATTTCTAACGTAAGTTTAAAAACTTTTCACCACAGTAAAATCTTACTAAATGATAAAAAACGTTCCCAGTTTGAATATAACAAGCTTCAACAAGTAGTTTCCAAAGAAAAGAAACATCTTCATTCCTGAACACTGTACTGTGTGAAATAAGCTAGTGCTGTTCTTGGAATGAGTTGCTTTCCTACGAAGAAGGTTGAGTGCAGCAAGTTTAAGTTTATTCGTTTGTGTAATCTAACAAGATGTACAACTTAGTAGATTTGCTTCATTTCTAAAGTAGCTTTTTTGAAAACAAACATCTTCATTGCCAAACACTGTACTGTGTGAAATAAGCTAATTCTGTTCTCGGAATGAGTTGCTTTCCCTACGAAGAAGGTTGAATGCATCATATTCAAACGTTCCTTGTTTGTGTAATCTAACAAGATGTACAACTTAGTAGATTTGCCTCATTTATAAAGTAGTTTGTTTAGAAAACAAACATCTTCATGGCTGAACACTGTACTGTGTGAAATAAGCTAGTTCTGTTCTCGGAATGAGTTGCTTTCCCCACGAAGCAAGTTGAGTGCAGCCACTTCAAACTTTCTAGTTTGTGTAATATAACAAGATATACAACTTACTAGATTCGCCTCATTAATAAAATAGTTTGTTTAGAAAACAGACATCTTCATTGCTGAACACTGTACTGTGTGAAATGACCTAGTTCTGTTCTCTGAATGAGTTGCTTTCCCCTCTGAAGAAGGTTGAGTGCAGCAAGTTCAAACTTTCCTTGTGTGTGTAATCTAAAAAGATATACAACTTAGTAGATTCCCCTCATTTCTAAAGTAGTTTGTTTAGAAAACAAACATCTTCATTGCTGAACACTATACTGTGTGAAATAAGCTAGTTCTGCTCTTGGAATGAGTTGCTTTCCTACGAAGAACATTGAATGCATCAAGTTCAAACTTAACTTGTTTGTGTAATCTAATAAGATGTACAACTTACATCATTCACCTCATTTCTAAAGTAGTTTGTTTCAAAAACAAACATATTCATTGCTGCACACTGTACTGTAAAATTAGCTAGTTCTGTTCTTGGAATGAGTTGCTTTCCTGAAGAAGGTTGAGTGCAGCAAGTTCAAACTTTCCTTGTTTGTGTAATCTACCAAGATATACAACTTAGTAGATTCGCCTCATTTCTAAAGTAGTTTGTTTACAAAACAAACATCTTCATTGCTGAACACTACACTGTGTGAAATAAGCTAGTTCTGTTCTCAGAATGAGTTGCTTTCCGACAAAGAAGGTTGAATGCATCAACTTCAAACTTTTCTCATTTGTGTAGTCTAACAAGATGTACAACTTACTAGATTCACCTAATTTCTAAAGTAGTTTGTTTAGAAAACAAACATCTTCTTGCCGAACACTGTACTGTGTGAAATAAGCTAGTTCTGTTCTCGATATAGTTGCTTTATTACGTAGAAGGTTGAGTGCAGGAAGTTCAAACATTCCTTGTTTGCGAAATCTAACAAGATGTACAACTTTGTACATTCGCCTCATTTCTAAAGTAGTGTGTTTAGGAAACTAACATCTTCATTGCCGAACCTTGTACTGTGTGAAATGAGCTATTCCTGTTCTTGGAATGAGTTGCTTTCCGACGAACAAGGTTGAGTGCAGCAAGTTCAAACTTTCCTTGTTTGTGTAATCTAACACAATGTACAACTTAGTAGATTCGCTTCATTTCTATAGTAGTTTGTTTAGAAAACAAACATCTTCATTGCCGAACAGTGTACTGTCTGAAATAAGCCTGTTAGCCTCTTGGAATCAGTGGTTTTCTTATGAAGACGGTAGATCACAGCAAGTTCAAACTTTCCACCGTAGTAAAATATAACAAGATGTACAACTTAATTTCTTCATTTCATTTCTAAAGGCTTTCCGTAAGAAAGATAAAAACATCTCCATTGCCGAACACTGTACTGTGTGAAGTAAGCTAGTTGTGCTATTGGAATGAGTTGCTTTCCCATGAAGAAGGTTGAGTGGAGGAAGTTCAAACTTTCTTAGGTTGTGTAATCTATCAAGATGTGCATATTAGGAGATTCATTTTATTTCTAATGTCGTTTCTGTACAAAAGAAACATCTTTATTCCTGAACACTGTACTGTGTGAAATAAGCTAGTTCTGCTCTTGGAATGAGTTGCTTTCCCACTAAGAAGGTTGAGTGCAGCAAGTTAAAACTTTCCTAACTTGTGTCATCTAACAAGATGTACAACTTAGTAGATTCACTTCCTTTCTGAAGTAGTTTGTTTACTAAACAAACATCTTCATTGCCAAACACTGTACTTTGTGAAATAAGCTAGTTCTGGTCTCAGAATGAGTTGCTTTCCTACAAAGCGGGTTGAGTGCAGCAAGATCAAGCTTTCCTTGTTTGTGTAATCTAACAAGATGTACAATTTAGTAGATTCACTTCATTTCTAAAGTAGTTTGTTTAGAAAACAAACATGATCATTGCCAAACACTGTACTGTGTGAAGTAAGCTAGTTCTGCTCTTGGAATGAGTTGCTTTCCTATGAAGAAGATTGAGTTTAGCAAGTTCAAACTTTCCTAGTTTGTTTCATCTAACAAGATGTACAACTTAGTATATTCGCTTCATTTCTAAAGTAGTTTGTTTAGAAAACAAACATCTTCATTGCTGAACACTGTACTGTGTTAAATAAGCTAGTTCTGTTCGTGGAATGAGTTGCTTTCCTACGAAGTGGGTTGAGTGCAGCAAGATCAAACTTTGCTTGTTTGTGTAATCTAACAAGATGTACAACTTAGTAGATTCATTTCATTTGTAATGTCCTTTCTATAGAAAAGAAACATCTTCATTCCCGAATACTGTACTGTGTGAAGTAAGCTAGTTAGCTCTTGGAATGAGTTGCTTTCCCATGAAGAAGATTGAGTGCAGCAAGTTTAAACTTTCCTAGTTTGTCTCATCTAAAAAGGTCTACAGCTTAGTAGATTCACTTCATTTCTAAAGTAGTTTGTTCAGAAAACAAACATCTTCTTTGCTGAACACTGTACTGTGTTAAATAAGCTACTTCTGTTCTCGGAATGAATTGCTTTCCTATGAAGTGGGTTGAGTGCAGCAAGATCAAACTTTCCTTGTTTGTGTAATCTAACAAGTTGTACAACTTACTAGATTCGCCTCACTTCTAACGTAGTTTGTTTAGAAAACACATATATTCATTGCCGAACACTGTACTGTGTGAAGGAAGGTACTTCTGCTATTGGAATGAGTTGCTTTCCCACGAAGAGGGTTGTGTGCAGCAAGTTCAAACGTTCCCAGTTTGTGTAATATAACAAGCTGTACAACTTGGTAGATTCATTTCATTTCTAATGTATCTTTAGAAAAGAAACATCTTCATTCCTGAACACTGTTGTGTGTGAAGTAAGCTAGTTCTGCTCTTGGATGAGTTGCTTTCCCACGAAGAAGTATGAGTGCAGCAAGTTCAAACTTTTCTAGTTTGTGTAATCTAACAAGATATACAACTTCGTAGTTTCTCTTCAATTCTAAAGTATTTTGTTTTGAAAACAAACATCTTCATTACCACACACTGTACTGTGTGAAATAAGCTAGTTCTGCTCTCGGAATGAGTTGCTCTCCTACGAAGAGGGTGGAGTGCAGCAAGATCAAACTTTCCTTGTTTGTGTAATCTAAGAAGATGTGCAACTTAGTAGATTCACCTCACTGCTAATGTAGTTTGTTTAGAAAACAAACATGTTCATGCTGAACACTGTACTGTGTGAAATATGCTAGTTCTGCTCTTGGAATGAGTTGCTTTCCCACGAAGAAGGTTGAGTGCAGCAAGTTCAAACTTTCTGGGTTTGTGTCATCTAACAAGATGTACAACTTAGTATATTCACTTCATTTCTAAAGTAGTTTGCATAGCAAACAAACATCTTCATTGCTGAACACTGTACTGTGTTAAATAAGCTAGATCTTTTCTCGGAATGAGTTGCTTTCCTACGAAGAGGGTTCAGTGCAGAAAGTTCAAACTTTCCTTGTTCGTGTAATCTAACACGATGTAAAACTTAGTAGATTCGCTTCATTTCTAACGTAGGTTGTTTACAAAACAAACATCTTCATTGCCAAACACTGTACTGTGTGAAGTAAGCTAGTTCTGCTCTTGGAATGAGTTGCTTTCCTACGAAGAAGGTTGAGTGGAGCAAGTTCAGACTTTCCTAGTTTGTGCCATCTAGCAAGATGTACAATTTAGTAGATTCCCCTCAAATCTGAAGTAGTTTGTTTAGAAAACAAACATGTTCATTGCCAAACACTGTACTGTATGAAGTTAGCTAGTTCTGCTCTTGAATTGAGTTGCTTTCCTACGAAGAAGGTTGAGTGCAGCAACATCAAACTTTCCTAGTTTGTGTCATCTAACAAGATGTACAACTTAGTAGATTCGCTTCTTTTCTAAAGTAGTTTGTTTAGAAAATTAAACATCTTCATTGCCGAACAATGTACTGTTTGAAATAAGCTAGTTCTGTTCTCGGGAATAAGTTGCTTTCCTAAGAAGTGATTGACTGCAGCAAGATCAAACTTTCCTTGTTTGTGTAATCTACCAAGATGTACGACTTAGTAGATTCACCTCACTTCTAACGTAGTTTGTTTAGAATACAAATATGTTCAATGCTGAACACTGTACTGTGTGAAGTAAGATAGTTCTGCTATTGGAATGAGTTGCTTTCCCATGAAGAAGGTTGAGTGCAGCAAGTTCAGACTTTCCTAGTTTGTGTCATCTAACAAGATGTACATCTTGGTAGATTCACCTCAGATCTAAAGTAGTTTGTTTAGAAAACAAGCATGTTCATTGCTGAAAACTCTACTTTGTGAAGTAAGCTAGTTCTGTTCTTGAATTGAGTTGCTTTACTATGAAGAAAGTTGATTGCAGGAAGTTCAAACTTTCCTAGCTTTTGTCATCTAAAAAGATGTACAACTTAGTAGATTCACTTCATTTCTAAAGTAGTTTGTGCACAAAAAAAACATCTTGATTGCCAAACACTGTACTGTGTTAAATAAGCTACTTCTGTTCTCGGAATGAGTTGCTTTCCTATGAAGTGGGTTGAGTGCAGCAAGATCAAACTTTCCTTGTTTGTGTAATCTAACAAGATGTACAACTTAGTAGATTCACCTCACTTCTAACGTAGTTTGCTTAGAAAACAAATATTTTCATTGCCTAACACTGTACTGTGTGAAGTAAGCTAGTTGTGCTATTGGAATGAGTTGCTTTCCCACGAAGAAGGTTGAGTGGAGGAAGTTCAAACTTTCTTAGGTTGTGTAATCGATCAAGATGTGCATCTTAGGAGATCCATTTTATTTCCAATGTCATTTCTGTAGAAAAGAAACATCTTCATTCCTGAACACTGTACTATGTGAAATAAGCTAGTTCTGCTCTTGGAATGAGTTGCTTTCCCACTAAGAAGGTTGAGTGCAGCAAGTTAAAACTTTCCTAGTTTGTGTCATCTAACAAGATGTACAACTTAGTAGATTCACTTCCTTTCTGAAGTAGTTTGTTTACTAAACAAACATCTTCATTGTTGAAAACTGTACTGTGTGAAATAAGCTAGTTCTGGTCTCAGAATGAGTTGCTTTCCTACAAAGCGGGTTGAGTGCAGCAAGATCAAGCTTTCCTTGTTTGTGTAATCTAACTAGATGTACAACTTAGTAGATTGGCTTCATTTCTACAGTAGTTTGTTTAGAAAACAAACATGATCATTGCCAAACACTGTACTGTGTGAAGTAAGCTAGTTCTGTTCTTGGAATGAGTTGCTTTCCTACGAAGAAGGTTGAGTGCAGCAAGTTAAAACTTTCCTAGTTTGTGTGATCTACCAAGATGTACAACTTAGTATATTCACTTCATTTCTAAAGTAGTTTGTTTAGAAAACAAACATCTTCATTGCCGAACACTGTACTGTGTTAAATAAGCTAGTTCTGTTCGTGGAAAGAGTTGCTTTCCTACGAAGTGGGTTGAGTGCAGCAAGATCAAACTTTCCTAGTTTGTGTAATCTAACAAGATTTACAACTTAGTACATTCATTTCATTTCTAATGTCGTTTCTATAGAAAAGAAACATCTTCTTTCCCCAACACTGTAGTGTGTGAAGTAAGCTCTTTCTGCTCTTGGAACGAGTTGCTCTCCCATGAAGAATATTGAGTGCAGCAGATTCAAACTTTCCTAGTTTGTGTAATCTTACAAGATGTACAACTTAGTACTTTCACCTCAATTCTAAAGTAGTTTGTTTAGTAAACAAACATCTTCATTGACGAACACTGTACTCTGTGAAATAAGCTAGTTCTCTTTTCGGAATTAGTTGCTTTCCTATGAAGAGGGTTGAGTGCAGCAAGTTCAAACTTTCCTTGTTTGTGTAATCTAACAAGATATACAACTTAATAGGTTCGCCTCATTTATAACATAGTTTGTTTAGAAAACAAACATGTTCAGTTCAGAACACTGTACTTACTGTGTTAAGTAAGCTAGTTCTGCTCTTGGATTGAGTTGCTTTGCCACGAAGAAAGTTGAGTGCAGCAAGTTCAAAGTTTCCTAGTTTGTGTCATTTAAGAAGATGTACAACTTAGTAAATTCACCTCATTTCTAAAGTAGTTTGTTTAGAAAACAAGTATGTTCATTGCCGAATACTGTACTCTGTGAAGTAAGCTAGTTCTGCTATTTGGAATGAATTGTTTTCCCACGAAGAAGGTTGAGTGCAGCAATTCAAACTCTCCTAGTTTGTGTAATATAACAAGATGTACAACTTAGTAGTTTCGACTAAATTCTAAAGTAGTTTGTTTAGAAAACAAACACCTTAATTACCAAACACTGTACTGTGTGGAATAAGCTAGTTCTTCACTCAGTATGAGTAGCTTTTCTACAAAGAGGGTTGAGTGCAGCAAGTTCAAACTTTCGTAGTTTGTGTAATCTATCAAGATGTACAACTTAGTTGTTTCACCTCATTTCTAATGTATTTTGTTTAGAAAACAAACATGTTCATTGCCCAATACTGTACTGTGTGAAGTAAGCTGGTTCTGCTCTTGGAATGAATTGCTTTCCTACGAAAAGGTTGAGTGCAGCAAGTTCAAACTTTCTGAGTTTGTGTCATCTATCAAGATGTACAGCTTAGTAGTTTCACCTCATTTCTAACATAGTTTGTTTAGAAAACAAGCATGTTTGTTGCCAAACACTGTACTGTGTTAAATAAGTGTGTTCTGTTCTCAGAATGAGTTGCTTTCCTACAAAGAGGGTTGGTGGCAGCAAGTTCAAACTTTACTTGCTTGTCTAAACTGACGAAATGTACAACTTAGTAGACTCGCCTCATTTCTAACGTAGTTTGTTTAGAAAACAAACATGTTCCTTTCCGAACACTGGACTTACTGCGTGAAATAAGCTAGTTCTGCTCTTGGAACGCGTTGCTTTCCCACGAAGAAGGTTGAGTGCAGCAAGTTTAAACTTTCCTAGTTTGTGCAATCTAACAAGAGGTACAACTTAGTAGATTCACCTCACTTCCTAGGTAGTTTGTTTAGAAAACAATCATGTTCATTGCTGAACACTGTACTGTGTGAAGTAACCTAGTTCTGCTCTTGGAATGAGTTGCTTTCCTACGAAGAGGGTTGAGTGAAGCAAGTTCAAACTTTCCTAGTTTGTGTAATCTACCAAGATGTACAACTTAATAGTTTAACCTCATTTCTAACGTAGTTTGTTTAGAAAACAAACATGTTCATTGCCGAACACTGTACTGTGTGAAGTAAGCTAGTTCTGCTCTCAGAATGAGTTGCTTTATTATGAAGAGGGTTGAGTGCAGCAAGTTCAAACTTTCCTAGTTGTGTCATCTATCAAGATGTACAGCTTAGTAGTTTCACCTCATTTCTAACATAGTTTGTTTAGAAAACAAACATGTTCATTGCCGAACACTGTACTGTGTAAAGTAAAGTAGTTCTGCTCTTGGAATGAGTTGCTTTCCCACGGAGAAGGTTGAGTGCAGCAAGTTCAAAGTCCTAGTTTGTGTAATCTATCAAGATGTACAACTTAGTAGTTTCGCCTCAATTCTAAAGGAGTTTGTTTCTAAAACAAACATCTTCATTCCCAAACACATCCCCATCACTGGACAGGTGCCCCCCTAGCCTTCCTGAGCCCTATCAGCAGTCATGTACCATCACTCCCCCCTCCCAGGGCAGAGCAGAGATCCAGGGAGCTAGGCCAGTGTTCCTGCGCTACACTGCCTCAGCCCAACTAGGATGATTTTGGTCCCCCATCCCTCCCACCTACATAAAGAACATAGGCCAGCAGGCCACTATCCCCCACCCCAGCCTACCAGAATTCTAGGGACCACTGCCCTGACAATTACCACTGCCCCCCACCCCACCCCAGACAGCAGCCTAACATTCCATACACAAGGGACCTGAATCATTGCGGTGGGCAAACTACAGCGAAAAGGGAATAGCATGAAAAACCAAGCACAAGGAAATCCACCTAGACTATCCAGTCCTATAATGGATGTTTCAAATCAAAGCATAGAAGAGACAATAGATTCAGAAACCCAAAATGAAGTGACTAGCTATGCAACCCTGGCCAAGCAAATAGCACAACTCCCAGAAACTCAACAAAGAGCCAACACTTGTATGAATGTTATCCTTGCTAGATTGGACCTAGTAGAAAAGAACCAGGAAGGGCTCCAAAGACAGTTAAATGAACTGAAGGAGAATGAAAAAAGAGAGGTCCTCAATAACCAGCTGGCTAAGTTCAATGAAGATATAATGAAATGCAGGGATGAACTCCAAGAAGCATTAAGAAAATCACAAAATGACACAAAAAGGGAACTAGACAGAGGGATGGAAATTATACATAAAAAAAAAAAAAAAACCGTAGGAAATATGAACCAAATTATACAGGCCCCAAACTCTATAGAAGCCCTTAAGAACAGAGTAAGTCAGGTGGAAGATAGAAACTCAGAACTGGAAGACAGATCAGAAGAAACAGTCCGTGAGTCCAAAAATTTCAACAAGTTCAAAAATTTCAGTGAATAGAACATGAGGGAAATGTGGGACACCCTTAAGCGCCCAAACATCAGGATCATGGGTATACCAGAGGGGGAAGAAACACAGACCAAAGGAATGGAAAGCCTATTCAACAAAATAATTCAAGAAAACTTTCCTGCTCTCTCAAAAGAAAACTCCATCCAATTACAAGAAGCTAGTAGAACTCCAAACAGACTGGACCACAGAAGAAATTCTCCAAGACACATTACCTTTAAGACTCTAAATATCAACCACAAAGAGAAAATCCTAAAAGCAGCCAGGGAAAAACAACACATTACATATAAAGGGAACCCCATCAAAATTACCCGAGACTTCTCAATGGAAACCCTAAAAGCCAAAAGGGCCTGGAATTCAACAGTGCAAACTCTAAGAACCCATGGTTTCCAGCCCCAACTACTCTACCCAGCAAAAATATCTCTCATAATAGATGGCGAAAGAAAAACCTTCCATGATAAAACTCATCTTTACAAGTATATGAACACAAAGCCAAACCTACAGAAAGTACTTCAGGGAATTCTCCACACAGAAGAAACAAATAACCAACTTCAAGAGCCCTCAAGAAATAGTGCACATTAACCAACAAGAAGAAGAAAAAAAAAAAAAGACCACAACCCACCACAATATGGTAGGTATTAAATCAAACCTCAAAATTATATCTCTGAATATTAATGGCCTTAATTCACCCATCAAAAGACATAAGCTAACAGTGTGGATCAGAAAAATGGACCCCTTAATCTGCTGTCTTCAAGAAACCCACCTCACCACTAAAGACAGACACCTCCTCAGGGTGAAAGGGTGGAAAATGATTTTCCAAGCAAACACAAGAAAAAAGCAGGTGTAGCTATACTTATATCTGATAAAATAGACTTCAAACCAAAGGTAACTAAAAAGGACAAAGAAGGCCACTTCTTACCTATGAAGGGAACAATCCAACAAGAGGATATCACAGTCATCAATATTTATGCACCAAACACGGGTGCACCACAATTCATAAAGCAAAATCTACTTGGCAACAAAACAGAAATAAACACCAATACCACCATAGTCAGGGACTTTAATACTCCATTATCAACAATGGATAGATCATCAAAACAGAAAATTAACAGGGAATTAAGAGAGCTCAACAACACCATAGAACAACTAGACCTAACAGACATATACAGAACATTCCAATAAAAATCTACAGACTACACATTCTTCTCAGCAGCCCATGGAACGTTCTTTAAAATAGATCATGTACTGGGCCATAAAGCCTGCCTCCATATTTTCAAGAAAATTCATATAATTTCCTGTATGATATCAGACCACAATGTGGTGATGCTAGAAATCAACAACAAAAAGTACACCAGGAATCCCTCTTCCTCCTGGAAATTGAACAACACACTTTTAAACAATAAATGGGTTGTGGATGAAATAAAGAATGAAAATGCAAAATTTCTAGAATTCAATGACAACGAGAACACATCATACCAAAACTTATGGGACACAATGAAGGCAGGCCTTAGGGGAAAAATCATAGCACTAAATGCCTTCATAACAAAAACAGAGAGATCCCAAATCAATAACCTAACCACCCATCTAAAGGCATTGGAAAAGCTAGAAGAAGCCAACCCAAAAAGCTCCAGACGGAAAGAAATCATTAAGATCAGAGCAGAAATTAATGAATTGGAAACTAAGAGGACAATTAAGAAAATTGATGAAACAAAGAGCTGGTTCTTTGAAAAAATTAACAAGATTGATACACCCCTGGCCAATTTGATCAAGCAGAGAAAAGAAACACTTCAAATCAACAAAATTAGAAATGAAAAAGGAGAGATCACAACAGACATGAATGAAATAGGAAGAGTCATTAGGACTCACTTCAAAAACCTCTACTCCATAAAACAGGAGAATATGGAAGAAATGGATGAATTCCTAGACACATATCACCTACCAAACCTAAGCCCAGAGCAGATTAATTTCCTAAACAGACCCATCACACCCTTCGAGATTGAAGAGGTAATAAAATACCTCCCTAAAAAGAAGAGTCCAGGACCAGATGGTTTCTCAGTGGAATTCTACCAAAACTTCATGGAAGAACTGAAACCAATTCTTCTCAAACTGTGAGACACAATTGAAGAACAGGGATAGATCCCCAATTCCTTTTATGAAGCTAGTATCACCCTAATTCCAAAACTAGGCAGAGATGCCACAAGAAAGGAAAATTATAGGCCCATTTCTCTGATGAACATGGACGCAAAGATTCTGAACAAAATTCTTGTAAACCGAATTCAACAGTACATCAAAAGCATTATCAACCTTGATCAGGTAGGCTTCATCCCTGAAATTCAGGGATGGTTCAACATACGGAAATCTATCAATGTAATACACCACATAAATAAGCTAAAACACAAAAGCCACATGATTATTTTGATAGATGCAGAGAAGGCCTTTGACAAAATACAACATCACTTCATGATCAAAACAGTGGAGAGAATAGGCATGGACGGTCCATATCTCAACAGAATAAAGGCTATATATAAAGCACCTAAAGCCCAAGTATTTCTAAATGGGGAGAGACTGAAGGAATTCCCACTGAGGTCAGGAACAAGGCACGGGTGTCCACTCTCACCTCTGCTCTTCAACATAGTGCTAGAAGTATTAGCACAAGCAATAAGACAGGAGAAAGAAATCAAAGGGATAGAAATTGGAAAGGAAGAAGTTAAGTTAGCCCTATTTGCAGATGACATGATTCTATACATAAGTGACCTGAGAACTTCCATCTCAAAATTCTTAAAGGTTATTAGAGCCTTCAGCAAAGTAGCAGGATATAAAATCAATGCACAGAAATCAATAGCCTTTCTGTATGCAAAGGACAAAGAGACAGAAAAAGAAATAATTAACATTGTCCCATTTTCAATTGCAACAAAGAAAATAAAATTCCTTGGAATAACATTGACTGAGGAAGTGAAATATCTATACAATGAAAACACAAAAACTCTCAAAAAAGAAATTGAGGAGGTCCTACAAAAATGGAAAGACCTCCCATGCTCCTGGATTGGTAGAAATAACATTGTGAAAATGGCAGTCTTACCAAAAGCACTCTATAGATTCAATGCAATGCAGATAAAAATCCCCACTTCCTTCTTCAATGAGATAGAAAAAACTATCTCAAAATTTATATGGAAAGGCAGAAGGCCTCGGATATCCAATTTCATCCTCAGCAAAAGAAATACCTCTGGAAGCATCACCATACCTGATCTAAAGCTATACTACAAAGCCATTGTAATAAAAACAACATGGTACTGGCATAAAAACAGGAATATAGAATAATGGAACAGAATTGAAGACCCAGATTTTGGGTCAAATAACTACAGCTACTTGACATTTGACAAAGGCCCTTCCAATGCAGAATGGAGAAAAGATAGCATCTTCAACAAATGGTGCTGGACAAACTGGACAACCATATGTAGGAAAATGAAACTCGACCTGCACATCTCTCCATGCACAAAAATTAGGTCCAAATGGATCAAAGACCTTAATATAAAACCAGAAACACTGCATCTACTGAAAGAAAAAATAGCAGGAAATTTCCGTGACATAGGTCTGGGTAAAGATTTCCTGAACAAAACCACAGCAGGTCAGGAAATTAAACAATCACTCAACCATTGGGATATCATGAAGCTGAAAAGCTTTTTCACTCACAAGCATACGATAACCAAAGCCAGCATATTACCCACAGAATGGGAGAATATTTTCACCAGCTATACATCTGACAGAGGCCTGATTTCTAGAATCTACAAAGAACTCCAAAACCTAAACAATAAACCACCAAACAACCCACTCACAAAGTGGGGCAGAGAACTGCACAGGCAGGTCTCAGAGGAAGAAATACAAATAGCAAATGCACATTTAAGAAAATGTTCAACATCCCTAATCATCAGGGAAGTGCAAATTACAACAACAATGAGATTCCACCTTACCCCAGTAAGGATGGCTAACATAAAAAAAAATGAAAACAAATGCTGGCGAGGTTGTGGAGAAATAGGAACAAGTTTTCACTGCTGGTGGGAATGTAAAATGGTTCAACCATTATGGACAGGTATATGGAGACTCCTGAAAAGGATGACCAAAGACCTACCAATGGATCCAGTTATTCCCTTATTGGGCATTTACCCTAAAGGC